>LR812519.1:56662751-57092751 GCA_903798195.1 Danio kyathit
TAGAAATCTTCTTTCTGTTAAACACAAACTAGAAAACAAAATATACAGGGTGGCTAATAATTCAGGAGGGCTAATAATTCTGACTTCAACTGTTGATTACACAGTAACCCATTCTCTCTCACATCTTCCTCTTCAGGAGTTTGTAAAGTACTTTAAGACGTCTCTGAAGCGGCACGTGTGTTGGGGAGACCGAATGGAGTTTATCAATGGATGGTATATTCTGCTGATCATTAGCGACGTGCTCACCATCACAGGCTCTATTATTAAGATCGGCATTGAGCTGAAGGTCGGTCAGTTTTAAAGGAGATGAAATATCTTTACCTTTATGTATTTTGTGAAGAAAGAGCCACTGATATTTCATGTTTCACCCCTCAGAATCTGTCGTCCTATGATGAATGCGGCATCCTCTTGGGCACCTCCACGCTATTGGTCTGGGTTGGAGTTATTCGCTACCTCACTTTCTTTCAAAAGTACAATGTAAGAGACAAAAAAACACCTAAACAGTAGAGTGCATGCACCTCACATTTACACTACCTGACAAAAGTCTTTTCGCTTATCCAATTTTTAGGAACAACAAATAATAACTTGACTTCAAGTTGATCATTTGGTATCTGAAGTGGCTTATATGAAAGGCCTCTAGATTACTCTTATTTTACCAAAATAAAATATCATCATGTCTTGATTTTTAATTATTTCATTAGGACAGTAAGGTCTGACTTTGCTTAGAGAAAAGTCTTGTCACTTAACAGAAATAATGTACAGTATAGAATTTAAAGTCATGGTGCAGTGGAAAAAGAATGAATATTGTGTATGACTCCCATGAGCTTGGAGGACTGCATCCATACATCTCTGCAATGACTCAAATAACTTATTAATAAAGTCATCTGGAAAGGCAAAGAAAGCGTTCTTACAGGATTCAAGATTCTTTGAATTCATCTTCAATGCCTCCTCCATCTTACCCGAGTTATGCTCAATAATGTTCATGTCTGGGGACTGGGCTGACCAATCCTGGAGCATCTTGACCTTCTTTGCTTTCAGGAACTTTGATGTGGAGGCGGAAGTATGAGAAGGAGCGCTATCCTGCTGAAGAATTTGCCCTCTCCTGTGGTTTGTAATGTAATGGGCAGCACAAATGTTTTGATAGCTCAGGCTGTTGATGTTGCCATCCACTCTGCAGATCTCTCGCACGGCCCCATACTGAATGTAACCCCAAACCATGATTTTTCCTTCACAAACTTGACTGATCCTGTGAGAATCTTAGGTCTATGCGAGTTCCAATAGGTCTTCTACAGTATTTGTGATGATTGGGATGCAGTTCAACAGATGATTCATCAGAAAAATCTACCTTCTGCCACTTTTCGAAATGATCAACTAGAAGTCAAGTTATTATTTGTTGCTCTTACAACTGGGATCGACGACAAGACTTTTATCAAGTAGTGTACATCACAGCATGTGTAAAACATAATACATTTAAATCAAATGTACATTTATTTATTAGGCAAAGGCTTTTATCCAAACAATGACAATTGAACAATAACATGGATATAACTGTGGCGATAAATGAAATATAAATTATTCTGCATTGTGATTTTTGTTTTGAGTCGTTTCTGACCTTAGTTTTTAACCAACTATTGGATTGGATTGAAGGAATAGTTCACCCAAAAATGTAAAGTACCCCATAAGTTACTCTCCAGCCATTCTCGTTGTATATGACATTTTTTCTGTCAGACGAACACAGTCAGAGTAGTTTTTAATTTGTCCTGGCTCCTCCATGCTGTATAATGTTGTTGAATAGTGTCCATTCTTTGATGGTATCAAAAGCACATAAATCTGTCATAAAACTAACCCAAACGCCACTAGGGGGCTTAAAGGGGTCTAATGAGGTGGATCAATGTCTTTTTTTTAACTTTTTGTTTTTTACTTATTTTTATTAATTTAACTTTTTTTTTTTTTTTGCATGTTAGTCCATCAATTTCTAGCACCATAATGGTTGTAAATACATGTAGTGAACAAAACACATCCTTAGGACATATAAAAGAGGAAAGAAAAATATTATAATAATATAAAAAAAACTTACAAAAATAAAAAGGAGATGGAGAAATTGGAGAAAGAAAGAAGTGACCTTGATCTTAACAGTATCCGCTTGCCAAGTCATGACGTATGGAATACCATTTCTGGGTCCAAGCCGCTACTCATTTGAATTGAGAAAATATTTGTTTGTGACCACTTTTTAGTGAAATCACACATTAAAGTGCTGCTATCGGATATTAGGCATGGATATATGTATTGGGATCGTAATTTCGAAAGTATTACATCGCTTTATAAATGATTATTATTACCATTTGTTGAATCTCCCCATACAATTTAATATAGCGTTTGGACCCAGAAGCCACTTCATGTGATGTCAAACTTAACAAGCAGATGGCTCGTGAAGTCGCAATGCATATGTGATTTGTTCCATTTTAAACAGTTCCCGCACTTTTTTTCAGTTCAAGCAATATGATGGAGGTTCCAAATATAGCCATATGCATATGTCATGATGCAGCAGATAGAATGTTTAATAAGTATATTTTAGATCCATCAATGTCTTTTTGTAACAAAAAAATCAAAGGCTTCGTCTAAAATCGCCTACTATTCAAGTATGTACTACATTTCAATTTACTATACAATTGTAAGAAAAGTACGTTCTGTATAGTATTAATGTGAGTAGTATGAATGGAGTTTGGACGTACTACATCCGCCATTTGTCATGATCACGTGACCTACTCGCGTCAGTTGCATCACTTCACTCTCATTCATGAAATCTCTCACTGTACATTATGGGATAGCGTAGCATCCATCATATGCGGACTTCAGAATCTCGCCAGAAGTAGTAGGTCATCTGGGTACTTCTTGCATACTATGAATACTATGAATTTGGACATACTACTCGGCTCGCATACTGTTGTTAACATACTATATAGTAAGGAAGTATGCAATTTCGGGCAGCCAAATTTTAAAATTGTAAACCTCAGACAACTTCTTGGCTGACCTCTGACCTGACATAAGCAGAAGTTCCAGGAAAAGTCAGTGATTTAAGTCTAAAACTTTAAAATTAAAAATAGTTTGGTTTCAGAAACACATAGATCCTCCTCATACGACATAGGTTAACACCCTGGCGGTATATGGGTTAGTTTCACCAATAATAATGGACGCTACCCAACCCCATTACACAACATGGATAAGCAAGGAGATTGTATTTGCATTAATCTTGTGGGATAAAAGCTGAGGTGTATGTATGAGCACTTACAGTACGTGAAGCAAGCATTTAGTCTTTGACTATATACACTATATGTTAAAACTAGCCTAGAGCGCCACCTGCTGTTTAAAAACTAAGCTCAGAATCGATTCCAGAGAGAATCGTAATGCATTCAGAAAAATCTCAGCAGAGTGATTTTATAATTTAACATTATCACCACAGGCCTGCCAACATGGGGAGAACATGCAAACTCCACACAGAAATGCCAGCTGACCCAGCCGGGACTCGAACCAGCGACCTTCTTGCTGTGAGGCGACAGTGCTAACCACTGAGCCACCATGCCACCAGTTTATTTGCTCACTAAATGCAGCTAAAATCTGATGAGAATTTATGGAATTTGTATACTATCTGGTGTTTTCCTTTCCCAGATTCTCATTGTGACGTTACAAGCTGCTTTCCCTAACGTGATCCGGTTCTGTTGCTGTGTGGCGGTGATCTACCTCGGTTATTGCTTCTGTGGCTGGATTGTGCTGGGACCATACCATGTTAAGGTACATAACAAGCCTGAATCTGACACAGGCAAATGTATGATGCGAAATCTCCATATTATAGCTTATAGATTCTGTAACGTGTATTTCCTCAGTTCCGCTCTCTGTCGTCGGTGTCCGAGTGTCTTTTCTCTCTGATCAATGGAGATGATATGTTTGTGACGTTCAGTGGCATGCAGGAGAGCAGCATGCTGGTCTGGGTCTTCAGTCAGGTCAGTGTCGCAATAAAAAAAAAACACGCACACAAGCTATGTTTCCATCCAAAGATGCAAATTAAAATGATGCGCATTTGTGAATCAATTCCATCCAATGAGTCTAAGAGAACGAAATAGTCACTTTCTGATAAACTGGTGCCAAATATTAAACAAAAAAATTACATTTTCTTGTGGTAGGAGAAGCCAGTGTGGACCTTTTTCTTATATAATAAATTACTTGTGCCTCAGAAGATGAAACACAATAAAACCCAATCTTGACCAATCGAATGCTCTTTAGTATCTGACATGCCTCACCCACTTCAAGATGCTTTTCATTTTTTGCTGTACATTCGATTGCTCTTGAGCTCAACCACTCTCACTGGCAGAGCTGTGATAAAACGAAACGCCATTGGCTGTTTTTTTAAAGGGGAGGAGCTACTCTGTTCCACCCTCTCTTCATTTTTCAGTTGAGATTACGTCAAACATCGAATAAAAAATGCACTTTTTAAAGCACTTCACATGACCTTTAAGCATTTTTTTGTGATGCGATATTTGAAAATGTGCATAAAAATAAGTGGATGGAAACAAAAACGCACAACACACACCACAGTATTCAGTGCAGTAAAGATGCTGTGTTGTTTTGCAGGTGTACCTTTACACGTTCATCTCTCTCTTCATTTACATGGTGCTCTCTCTCTTTATCGCTCTCATCACCGGAGCTTACGAGACCATCAAGGTAAGAGTGAGGGAAGAGGCAGATGAAGAGATAGAAATTAAAAATATGCTTTTGTTTCTGATGTTCTTTCAACACACACACATGCACAAACATGTCAAACAACACTCATTTTAACGGGGTTGTGAACAGACTTTTCAAATTGTGGTGTACTGTTTTCTGAAGGCCATTTATAATGTCCTCAAGATATTACCAACAAAAAACATCTTAATTTAGATATTTTCAAATATGCCCACTGCTATGAATGGCATATAGTTTGCATATTTAAAACTTTTTTGAGAGTTCAAAATGAACACCAGTGTTACCTTTTTTTCAAATATACTGCTGTGATTGTAATTTAATACTGCGTAGATATTCGGTACATACACTCACCGGCCACTTTATAAGGTACACCTGTCCAACTGCTCGTTAACGCAAATTTCTAGTCAGCCAATCACATGGCAGCAACTCAATGCATTTAGGCATGTAGATATGATCAAGACGATGTGCTGCAGTTCTAACCGAGCATCAGAATGGGGAAGAAAGGTGATTTAAGTGACTTTGAAAATGGCATGGTTTTTGGTGCCAGACGGGCTGGTCTGAGTATTTCAGAAACTGCTGATCTACTGGGATTTTCATGCACAACCATCTCTAGGGTTTACAAAGAATGGTCTGAAAAAGAGAAAATATCCAGTGAGTGGCAGTTCTGTGGACGCAAATGCCTTGTTGAGGTCAGAGGAGAATGGCCAGACTGGTTCCAGCTGATAGAAAGGCAACAGTAACTCAAATAAGCACTCGTTACAACTGAGGTATGTAGAAGAGCATCTCTGAACGCACAACACGTGCAACCTTGAGGTGGATGGGCTACAGCAGCAGAAGACCACACCGGGTGCCACTCTTGTCAGCTAAGAACAGGAAACTTGAGGTTACAATTCGCACAGGTTCACCAAAATTTGACAATAGAAGATTGGAAAACGTCGCCTGGTCTGATGAGTCCCAATTTCTGCTGCAACATTCGGATGGTAGGGTCAGAATTTGGCCTCAACAACATGAAAGCATGGATCCATCCTGCCTTTTATCAATGGTTCCGGCTGGTGGTGGGGGTGGTTTTATGGTGTGGGGGAGATTTTCTTGGCACACTTTGGGCCCATTAGTACTAACTGAGCATTGTGTCAACACCACAGCCTACCTGAGTATTGTTGCTGACCATGTCCATCCCTTTATGACCACAGTGTACCCATCTTCTGATGGCTACTTTCAGCAGGATAAAGCACCATGTCATAAAGTGTGAATCATCTCAGACTGGTTTCTTGAACATCACAATGAGTTCACTGTACTCAAATGGCCTCCACAGTCACGAGATCATAATCCAATAGAGCACTTTTGGGAATTGGTGGAATGGGAGATTCACATCATGGATGTGCAGCCAACAAATCTGCAACAACTGTGTGATGCTATCATGTCAGTATGGACCAAAATTCTCTGAGCAATATTTCCAGCACCTTGTTGAATCTATGCCACGAAGGATTAAGGAAGTTCTGAAGGCAAAAGGGGGTCCAACCCGGGAATAGTGAGGTGTGCCTAATAAAGTGGCCGGTGAGTCTGTATAATGATTAAAGCAATAGTGAACTCATAACAACAGTTGCTCACACTTATGTTGTGTCGCATTATTGACAGACCCAGTACACTCTGACAGGTATCATCTGACTTGCAAACAAGGCACAGTATGAAAGCAAATTAATCTGTGGTAAAACGAAGTGAACAAAAGACTAAGTTCTTACTGTTGTGATCTGGAACTTCCTTAAAAAGAAAGTTTATCCTCTCATTCCTAAGCAGATTTTCTTCTGCGGAGACAGTTTTGCCAGTATTATGTAATTAGCCATACAACGTAATTAGTGATACATTCAACATGTCGCATTGGCATATTGACTTCAATATAAGCTGTTTTTAGTTTCTTACAGGATGTTTTTATGGTACGATGTCATATCAAAATCAGTAAAATTTATATTTCTTACTTAATGACCCCATAGAATCTTATTCAATTCAGTTACTTTTATGTATTTTCTTTTTTATATATATATATATATATATATATATATATATTAGTTTTTCTTCAAAGTGCAAATGAAAGTTATTATTTTTTAAGTGAACTTGTTTGTTATTTGTTTTTTAATTTCTTGTAATATAGAGTATCAGTTTTTTTTCCATGCTTTAACTCCAGCAGTGTCATCAGTGTGGAGTAACATGATGCCAACACCTTGATTATGTTAATGTGATACCCTGTCATTTCCATTCAGCATCAAACTCAGGAGCCCATTCATATCACTGACCTGCATGCGTTCATCGCCGAGTGCACCGACACGCCCTGCTCTGGAAAGTTCCGCGGAATCGAGACCTCGCCGTGCTCTTTCTTCTGCTGCTGTGACAGGTGCGTCACCACACAAACAAAGAAAATGCCTCTTCATGCCAGAAATCACTCATTGCAGACATAACTCGCACTGAAGCCATCCCAGATGTATATTTTTTTCTTTATGAGAACTTTAAAGAAGATCACCAGCACTTCGAGAGTGGAAAAAAAACTTAATCAGTGCCTTATAGGTCCCATGAAGTGCTTTGATATGTGCAATTTTATATTCAATGTTTGACGAAATCTCAACTGAAACATGAAGAGAGGGTGGGATATAGAGTAGCTCCTTCCCTTTTAAAAAAAACAGCCAATAGCGTTTTAATTTATCACAGCTGAGAGTGAGAGTGGTTGAGCTCAAGCGCATCAAATGAGAAGCATCTTAAAGGAGGTGGGGCATGGCAGGTACTAGAGAGCATTTGATTGGTCAAAAAACTGAAGTATGAGGTGACGTGGAAAAAAATCAATGATCCATTTTAAACTGAAGTGACAAACTGCCAGCTTTTGATGTTTATATCAGGTTTATCTGTTCTAAACGTAAGTCACTGTTTTGTAGCACAGATATCCTTAAATTACTGAAACTAAATAAAAAATAAAATAAAATGCTTACATACTGAAACTAACATCTAAAAAACTTTTTATTTTATTTTATGGGACCTTTAAGCCAGTAATATAATTTAAAAATATATATATATAGTGTGCACTGATAAATAATGTACTGTAAGCTCAAGCAATGTTCCATAAAAAAAATATTTTTTAATTTCATGGTGATGTTAAACCACTTCCTCATCTGCTTCAAGGTTTAATCTCTTTTTCAGACCATTCTCTGTAAACCCTAGAGATGGCTGTGTTCACATCAAAAAAATGCATTCGCTGTTGTGAAATATATATGTATGCATACCTAAAATAATTGTGTAAGTAGAAAAAAAGTTGAGTTGAGTTCCCCCTCCCGTTCCTCACAGTGGTTTGGCCCACTGCATGCTTTCCCAGTTCATGTCACCTACTCTACACACATGAGTCAGGTGTGCAGCTGTGCGGCTCAGTTAATGTTGAATTCCAGTACGTAGGGTATTTTATTCACTGTAAATGAAGTGATTGTCTTTAATGTAGTTGATGCAGACTCATTCATAAATTTGCAGTTGCAGCAAAAATGCTCATTACCGCTGCAATTTTCAATGAATCTGCTATATTAGCGATTCATTCATTCATTTTCTTTTCGGCTTACTCCCTTTAATAATCTGGGGTCGCCACAGCGGGATGAACCGCCAACTTATCCAGCATATGTTTTACGCAGCGGATGCCCTTCCAGCTGCAAGCCATCACTGGGAAACATCCATATACACTCATTCACACACATACACTATAAACAAGTTAGCTCACCCAATTCACCTATAGCACGTCTTTGGACTGTGGAGAAAACTGGAGCACCCGGAGGAAACTCACGCAAACACAGGGAGAACATGCAAACTCCGCACAGAAACGCCTAGCCAGGGCTCGAACCAGCGACCTTCTTGCTGTGAGGCGATTGTGCTACCCACTGCGCCATTGTGCTGCTCTATTAGCGATTCAAATACAACTTATCTAGTTAACGTTAGCTTGTTTACAATAGCTTGTTGTATAGTGCACTGCAACTAACACGCTAAAGCTGTTTCCCATGCACTGTTTTATTTGCGATGACTTTGTTTGGATAATGTTTACTTATGAGTAACAGCCACAATTAGCATATTGTTTAGCTGTGCATTTAATAATTGAGCACTGTGATATGCCCGAACTGACCCCACTGTATTTTATTTTGACAATTAATTTTTATTCTTTCCTTAAATGTCTTAATTAACGTGGACACGTCTGGACATATACAGTATAAGTACATTTATATATGTACTGTTTTATTTGTGTCCCCTTCAAAAATTGCTCATGAAAAAATGTTATATTTATTGCCCCCCCCCCCCCCCCCCCCCCCCCCCAAAAAAAAATAAAATTATTCTGACTATATGATGCCACTTAAATCGCATTTCTTTTACATTCTGATGCTTGCCTTGAACTTTAGCTGATCATCTTGACCTCAAATAGATGCATAAGTGCATTAAGTTACTGCCGTGTGATTGGCTGAATAGATATTTGCTTTAATGAGCAGATGAACTGTACCTAATAAAGTGGCCAATGACTGTAAGGCTGTATCCGAAATCCCTTATATCCTTAAGCAGTGCACTATTTCAGGGAGCAAACATTTGTAGTGGTGTCTGAAACCAGGGGCTGCATTCCAGTCCAATTTTTTTTTATGCCCTTCACTTACTAACTTTCCTCGTTCCCTCAGATGTACATCACTGATTTAGTGTCCACTACTGGCGGAACATCTGAATGGGTTTAAATGGAGTGCCCTAAACCCTTGATTACTTGGGAAGTATACTGTTGTGATGTCACAATCGCATTGGCTTCTGGAACATGTAGGTGCTGGAGTGGACATATTATGAAGCAGACTTGCTCCCTCTGTCAAAATTGAGGGATCGAGGGTATGTCCTTGTAAGCTTCCTTAGTTCGCTTGATGAAGTGGAACACACTTCAAAATGGCGTTGGGACAAGACAAGAGAAGTTTGGAAGTGCGTGTCTAAAAGAGGACTGGAATGTAGCCATAGTGTTCATTCATATGTGGACTCAATCAATCCCACAATGTACACTCAATGGCTAGAGCAGTGTTTCCCAACCCTGTTCCTGAAGGCACACCAACAGTACACAACCTCTTTCCTAATCAAACACACCTGAATCAACTCATCAAAACATTAGAAGAGACTCCAAACCTGAAATGAATGGGTCAGATAAGGGACATCCAAAATATGTACTGTTGGTGCACCTCTAGGAACAGGGTTGGGAAGCGTTGGGCTAGATAATACCCATAATGCACTGTAAGAGTTAAGGGTTCGCATTTAAGTGAATTTCTGCATCTGACCACAAGATAATGGCTGTGTCCGAAATCGTCTACTACTCAGTAGGTACTGCATTTGAATTTGAATTTAGTAGTACAGCTGCCATTTTGTCATGATCATGTGACCTACCTGCGTCAGTTGCGTCACTTCACTCTCATTCATTAATTGTAATGTAATGTAATGTAATGTAATGTAATGTAATGTGTATTTATATAGCGCATTTATTGTGTATGGCCATACACCCAAAGCGCTTCACAATCATGAGAGGGGTCTCTCCCCACCACCACCAGTGTGTAGCATCCACTTGGATGATGCGACGGCAGCCACAGGACAACGGCGCCAGTGCGCTCACCACACACCAGCTATTAGTGGAGTGAAGAGACAATGATAGAGCCAATTCAGTGGATGGGGATGATTAGGAGGCCATGATGGGTAAGTGCCGATTGAGGGACTTTGGCCAGGACACCGGGGTTACACCCCTACTCTTTAAGAGAAGTGTCATGGGATTTTTAATGACCACAGAGAGTCAGGACCTCGGTTTTAACGGCTCATCCGAAAGACGGCGCCCACTGACAGTGTAGTGTCCCCTTCACTTTTACTGGGGCATTAGGACTCACACAGATCACAGGTTGAGCGCCCCCTGCTGGCCTCTCTAACACCACTTCCAACAGCAACCTAGTTTTCCCATGTGGTCTCCCATCCAGGTACTGATCAGGCTCAGCCCTGCTTAGCTTCAGTGAGTAACCGGTCTTGGGCTGCAGGGTGATATGGCTATGGCATAATTCTCTAGTGGTGCTTCATAGGATAGCATAGCATCCATCAGATGCGCACTTCAGAATCTCGCCAGAAGTAGTAGGTCATCCAGGTACTTCTCCATACTGTTTTTCCAATACTATGAATTCAGACATACTATTCGGCTCGCATACTATTTTTAGTGTACTATATAGTAAGGAAGTATGCGATTTGGGACGCAGCCAATATGTTAAATCACTATCACTGTGTCTGACCAAGACTTTTAAAATCTGTCTGAAGGATTTATCAACGAACAAAACCCCTTGACTTCCCTCACTCATTTTCATATTACTATATTAGTGGACTCATGTAGGAATAGTGAATGAGAGTTTATGGATGGATTTTGAATACAGCCTACTGTAGAAGATCAGATCAGTCCTGACTCCTATTTCACAGTGACTCTAAACTTTTGTTTGTCTGTTGGTGTAACCCTGCAGACCCACCACATATGAGGACGTCCTCCTTGTCAACTAGTGAAGATCATTGGACCTGAAACGCCTCCCTCTGCTGGTCACAATGCGGTAATGCAACACAACTGAAGAAAAAGGTGAAATAAGGAAAACTCCATACCCAAGAAATCACCATGAGCCTTCAGTGGAGAAAAGCAGATACTGTTTTTACAGCTGAATCACTCCAAGTTTTAATTTACCTCATTTTATTATTATTTCTTTTTAGATTTATCTTAACTCTGGATGTTGCTAAAGGCAGCCCAGTACCGTTTTTTAGTCTGGACTGATTAAAAACACTCGGAAGGTTTGAATTGAGAGTATTAAACAAATGACACGATGTGTACAGCACTCATTCCTTATATATTGAGCCCATTCAGTGCATGTGTAGTGGTCTTCAGTGGGTCTCCGAGCGAGACATAGTGGCCACTGATTCACTATTAATGGAGGTTTTTTGTATGTCTGTAAGTCACGTGTAATGTCTGCTTTAGATGTTTCTAAAGGAGATTGAACCGACTGGCCTAAATGTCTAAAGAAGTGGAGTCCATGTGATTTAAAGATAATCAAGCTTTGGTAAAGTCTGCTCTTATACAACACTTAGAGGAGATTTATATGTGTCTAGAAATCATCTACACTTACCCATAAGAAAACATACATGCTCTGCAATTAGAGTTTACTGTGAAAAACCCATTTCCGCCATTGAATTGAGATTATTTCTTTAGAATTCTGACTTTTTTTTTTCTCCTTACAATTGCATATGACATGACACAAACTCACAAATCTGACCTTCTTTTATATGAAATGTGAGATGTACACTCGAAATTGTGAGTTGTAAAGTCAAAATTGCATGACTTAAACTCACAATTCTGAGATAAAAAGTTGCAGTTTTGAGTTACAAAGACAGAACGTTGACTATATAATCACATTTCTTGAAAATCCCAAATCTAAGTTGTAAATTCAGAAATCTAACTTCTGACAAATAAAGTTGTAATTCTGAGGTATAAAATCAGAATTCTAAAATGCAAAGTTGCAACTACTTTTTTAAAAATGATTATTCAGTGGCAGAAACAGGCTTTCATACGGTTAACACTCAGAATGCCTTAAAAACGGCCTTAAAGTGATAGTTCACCCAACAAAACAATTCCCACACTCAAGTGATTCTAAAATTCTATGAATTTCAACACACAACTAGAAATTGTGAGTTGTACAGTCAAAATTGTGACAAAAACCCACAATTCTGAGAAATAAAGTCATAATTCTGAGATAAAGATTGCAATTTTGAGTTCAGAATGACTATATATTGCAATTCTTGAGACAAAAGTCAAAATTCCATGTTATAAAGTCAGAATTCTGAGATAAGTCCCATTTCTAGGTTATAAATTCAGAAATCTGACTTGCAACTCACAATTCTATGAAATAAAGTAAATCTGAGCTATAAAGTCAGAAATCTGAGATGCAAAGTTGCAATTACCTTTTATTTAACAATTCGGTGGCGGAAACTGGCTTCCATACGGTTAACACTCAGAATGCAATAAAAAACCTGGCCTTAAAGGGAAATCCACAAATCTAAGAAATAAAGTTATAATTCTGAGATCAAAGTTGCAATTTTGAGTTACAAAGTCAGAACGTTGACTATATATCGCAATTCTTGAGATAAAAGTCGCAATTCTATGTTATAAAGTCAGACTTCTGAGATAAAAATCTCAATTCTAAGTTGTAAATTCAGAAATCTAACTTGCATCTCACAATTCTTAGAAATGTTTTGATTCGAGGTATAAAGTCAGAATTCTGATATAAAAAGTCCCAATGGTTATAAATTCAGATATCTAACTTGCAACTTACAATTCTATGAAATAAAGTAAATCTGAGCTATAAAGTCAAAATTCTGGAATAAAAGTCACAATTTTGAGTTACAAAGACAGAATGTTGACTATATATTGCATTTTTTGAGATAAAAGTCACAATTCCATGTTATAAAGTCATAATTCTGAGATAAAAAGTCCCAATACTAAGTTATAAATTCAGAAATCTAACTTGCATCTCACAATTCTGTGAAATAAAGCTGCATTTCTGAGGTATAAAGTCAGAATTCTGAGTTATTCAGTGGCGGAAACTGGCTTCCATAGTTACCACTCAGAATGCCTTTAAAAACTTGGCCTTAAAGGGTTAGTTCACACATTAAATTTTCAACATTTATTCACTTCAAGTGATTCTAATATTGTATACTTTATTCTGTTGAACACAAATCAAGATATTCTGAAGAATGTTGAAAAAACAACAAAAATGGCTTTTTATTCCATCATTCCTCACAATATCTTCCTTTGTGTTGACGACAGGCTTTTTTATTAGTATTTTTGGGTGAACTATTCCATTTAACACTTTTTATTGACGTGTATCGCTGGCTTTAATAACTCCTTGTTGGATGAGACATTGAATAGGATGAAGTTTATTTAATGTCTCGTTTTTTTGATACACACGATGACTGGCGTAAACTCCTCCGTCATTTGTCAACAAGTGTTTTATATGCAGACTGAATCGCTTTGCGTATTGTAAAGTACAATACTATTTTATAAAATTGAACTAGATCAGCCTTATATTTGATTTAGGGTTTTATTGTGAAAAGCAGACTTTTTGGAGCTCCCCTCAAGTATGTTTTATGTTTTTAAATAGAGGCCTTAATGGATCCAAGAACGCTATTATTATTATTATTATTACTGGTTTTGTTCCTGTGATTGATATTAAAAGCACTCATCAGTAATTCTGGACCCATATCAAACACGAGTCTCTCTTCAGAGGACAAACGAAGCCTGGTTTTATCTTCTCCACTGTATACTTGACCGATAAGAGAAGTATAAATATTTAATTTCCATTTACTCGAGTATAGAATAAGTGGGACCAGTCGTCTTACTTCGATGTCGGTCTTTTTGGTCATAGTACATGATTTTGTTTTTCCATTTGTCTTTTGTATCATTTTATTTGAATGTGTAATTTGTGTCTGCTCTGTTGCAAATCAATTGAAAGCGCACAAAACAGAGCACACTCTCTATTACTAACGTGTTACGATGCACAGAATTGCGGCGTTCAGAAAAGTCACTGTGTTGTTTCTTGTCTCATTGTCGTCTGCTACTTATTTTTGTTTTTAACGTTTTGTGATGAACAGCTTGTGCAGGTAACAGAAACATTCATTACAGATGAAATGATGTAGAAGAGTCTACTGATTTTATTTTGTTTTTTACTCGCGTGTTATTGCACATTTTTCTGAATGTCTTGACAGGGTCATGTCTGATTTTTATGTTCATATGTATTTGTTCTATACAAAAATACAAAGACCTACTAGACGTCTTTTCTTGTCATTGTTTTACATTAGAGTGCATAGTATTGACCAAATGTGGGTTGTTGGTGATGTGAAGTTGTTTTCACTAGCACATGACTAAAATTAATGTCATTAGTACTGTAGTGCAGCAAATGGCTTAACATTTCTTTGTTTTACAAGGACTTCTTGTTTAAATACTGCAGATATTATTATTATTATTATATTTTTATTATTACTACAGTTTATATGGTTATATATTTATTATATTATAGTTTATTTTTATCTACTTTTTTGAGACAAATCTCAAAATCTCAGCTCTTATAAAATAAAAAGAATATCACAAAATCATTAATAATAAACACCCCAGGCCTAATTTTGCAAGTGGCTATTTTGTAAATGGCAATTATTTTGTGTGTCTATGTATTTCTGAAAACAAAGGACCTTGATGCATTTTGTCACTGAAGGCCATGTCTGGTGTGACGCTATATGCTCATTTTAAATCGGCCAATTTCACTGAAAACTTTATTAACACTCAACAACCCCCTAAGTTTTTGTCTCAGAATCTTTTTTTTTTAATTTTTAATTTTTTTTATACATATTTAACCTTTTTGGAACCACTTTAAAATTGTATTGTCCTTTGGTGTGGCATCCTATTTATTGAAAACGTCTAATAAGTCTGACAAATCACTGAAAATTATTATTATTATTATTCATAATTTCATTCATTCAATTTTGTTCGGCTTAGTTCCTTTTCATCAGGGGTCGTCCCAGCGGAATGCATGCCAACACGGGGAGAACATACAAACTCCACACAAAAATGCCAACTCGTCTAGCCGGGATTCGAACCAGTGACCTTCTTGCTGTGAGGCGACAGTGCTAACCACTGAGCCACTGTATTCATAATTTAATATAAACTAAATAGTACTATATAAATAAATCACTGTCAGGGTATTTGTATGTAAAGAGCTGATTTTCTTCATTTTTGCTGGACAGTTCAGTAAAAAAAGAAAAATTTAATTAATAAAGTTAGTGACTCTTTATATTTTCTGAAACATCAGACTACATACATATAACTTATATTAATGTACTTAATAAAATATAGGGGCTCAGTGGTTAGCATTGTCGCCTCACAGCAAGGTCGCTGGTTTGAGTCCAGGCTGGGTCATTTGGCATTTCTGTGTGGAGTTTGTCTCCCTGTGTTGGTATGGGTTTCCTCCAGGTGCTCCGGTTTCCCCCACAGTCCAAAGACTTGCGCTATAGGTGAACTGAATAAACTCAATTTTGTGTGTGTGTGCGTGCGTGCGTGCGTGCGTGCGTGCGTGCGTGCTTGTTTGTTTGTTTGTTTGTTTGTTTGTTTCCCAGTACTGGGAAGGGCATCCACTGCGTAAAACATATGCTGGAATAGTTGGCTGTTCATGCCGCTGTGGCGACCTTTGAAATAGAGACTAAGCTAAAGGAAAATTAATGATAATAAAATATATAATAATGTAATTTATATATAATATAATTGATATTTAATTATAAAACTTAATATAATAAAATGGGCAACGCAGCGGCGCAGTAGGTAGTGCTGTTGCCTCACAGCAAGAACGTCGCTGGGTCGCAGGTTCGAACCTCAGCTGGGCTGGGTCAGTTGGCGTTTCTGTGTGGAGTTTGCATGTTCTTCCTGCATTCGCGTGGGTTTCCTTCGGGTGCTCCGGTTTCCCCCACAGTCCAAAGACATGCAGTACAGGTGAATTGGGTAAGCTAAAATTGTCCGTAGTGTATGAGTGTGAATGTGTGTGTGGAAGTTTCCAGAGATGGGTTGCGGCTGGAAGGGCATCCGAAGTGTAAAATCGTGCTGGATAAGTTGGCGGTTCATTCCGCTGTGGCGACCCCGCAAGGGACAAAGCCGACAAGAAAATGAATGAATGAATGAATATAATAAAATAAAATATCTTTTTTTTTCAAAAAAATTTGAAAAGATTTTCTACTGCCTGTCAGCTGCCCATATAGAGTTCAGTACATGTAGTCATTTATTATTATACCATACGACCACTAGGTGGTACAATAATAGCATTTTGTCCACAAATATGAACCTTTTAAATTAAAAAGTGGTTTAAATTGCACTTGTAAACTATGAAATGTGCTTGAAAAGTCCATTTATTCAGCAAGAATATTGTATGTGGAAGAGGAAAGTTTTCACCTTATTCTTCATGTACGAGCTGGTGCAGCCATTTGAATCTTTTTGGCTCAAGACTTCCGGTCTTCTTATTCACTTCCATTCAATTTTAGACGTTAAAACAGTTTAGACAGCTTGATGTTGCAAACTGATATTGTCTTATTATATTATTCTGTTTTGTCTGTATAGTCATGCAAATACTTGTTTGTAGAGCGAGTAGTTTGACCGTTTTCTGGCGTTTACTATTCCTAGTCATTTCTCCCATAAACAATCGCAAAAACGAGCGCACTTCCGCATTGCCGAATAAGGTCATCACCCCAAAATTATTAAATTCAGTTCAAGTTTACTTGTATAGTGCTTTTCACAGTAATTATCCTTCCAAAGCAGCTTAACAAAAGGTGCAAATCAATACATTACAGCCAAAATCTGAAGAGTTAAGGAGTTGTGTATTGGGTGGGCAGAATATAAACATAGTTAACCTGCAGTTATACAGTAATATCATTCATTCATTTTCCTTCGGCTCAGTCCCTTTATTCATCAGGGGTCACCCCAGCAGAATGAACCACCAACTTATCCAGCATGTTTTGCGCAGCGGATGCCCTTCCAGCTGCAACCCAGTACTGGGAAACATCCATACACACTTATCCACACTCATATATTATGGTCAATTTAGTTTATTCAATTCACCTATAGTGCATGTCTTTGGACTGGGGGAAACAGGAGCACCCGGAGGAAACCCACGTGATCATGCAAACCTCACACAGAAACGTTAACTGACCCAGCCGGGGCTCAAACCAACGACCTTCTTGCTGTGAGGCGACAGTGCTAACCACTGAGCCCATATAATATCCCTCCGTAAAAAAAATCTACATTTCTGTCACCATTTACTCATCCTTTACTTGTTCCAAACCTGTTTGAGTTTCTTTCTTCTGTTGAACACAAAAGACAATAATAATAATGAAATAAAAACAGCCATGGTATGCTTTTGTTTCTATTATAGACATCAATGGCTGTTTGTGTTCAACAGAAACACAGAAATTCAGAAACCACTTGAGGGTGAGGAAGTTTTGGGCCAAACTATCCCTTTAAGCAGGTGCACAAAGCATGGCACTACAGTCAGTTTGAAATGGCTATCTAGAAACCACAGGAAAAGATAAAACCTACTGTTCAAACAAAGCAAACCCCCTCTTCAGATACTGATCTCAGACCTGTGCCCATTCATAACACGTTCAACCAAGGCCTGTTTTACTCTCTGAATATGAGCCCCACCCAGCTATTCAAACACAATTTAACAGGAAGAAGAGATTTAATTTACCCGCCTCACTGAGCCCTTTGTCATAATGTGTACACAGATTCTACAGCAGCGTAACAAGAAGACTCATTTAATACTTCATGCATCTCTGTAATGTGATTTTACTGTGTATTTAAATGTTCACAATCTCCTAAGCTCACATGGAATCTGTGCCAGCAAAAATCTCTAGTTATATACTTATGCTAATGTGTGGAATATATATTCATTTTTGTATAAATTTCAGTACTATTGAATAATATGGGGGCGACGTGGTGGCGCAGTGGATAGCACGATCGCCTCACAGCAAAAAGGTCGCTGGTTTGAGTACTGGCTGGGCCAATTGGCATTTCTGTATGTAGTTTTTGTATGCTCTCTCCATATTGCCGTGGGTTTCCGCTGGGTGCTCCGGTTTCCCCCAGTCCAAAGACATGTGGTATAAATGAATTGGATGAATTAAACTGGCCATAGTGTATGAATGTCTGTGAATGCGAGAGTTTAGGTGTTTCCCAATACTGGGGTGTGGCAGGAAGGGCATTCGCTGTGTAGAACATATGCTGGAATAGTTGGCGGTTCATCCCGCTGTGGCAACCCCTAATAAATAAGAGACTAAGCCGAAGGAAAATGAATGAATAACATGCTAATGTTTAGATGATCTATATACAATACAAACTGCATCATGATGGAGGATCAGTAATGTTGGTGGCGTATGATCCCCACACAGATTCAAATTAGCATATTAAAGACCAAGGCCATTCTTAATAAAAGCAGTTCAGACAAATAGAGCAGTGTAGTGTTTAACAGCACAGCTGCAGGCCTGTGAGAATCACTCTTTTATAAGCTTCTTTTGAGATGCAAACTATACACTAAAATTGTCTCTTTCTGTCTTTTGCTTATATGTGTACACAAAAATCAAAAGCCGCCCTGTCTATCAGAATAAAGTTTGATGTCATGCTATAAAAAAAGAATTTCCCTGGACTAATGCTACTTTTATTCCATGAATATGTTATTGGATTTCAGAGAGATTGTAAGAGCTTGATGATTTTTAGCAATTTTCCTCCATCACTGCCACTGCTGTGTTTATAGAAGTAACAATTTTATGGGAGTAATATATTATACTTGGACATTTGTGCCCATATGCGTATGGCCATTTTTTAAATCAGTTTGTCAAACAACATAATAGCATGGATTCATCCTGCCTTGTATCAACAGTTCAGGCTGGTGGTGGTGGTGTAATAGTGTGGGGGATATTTTCTTGGCACACTTTTCGGTCCATTAGTACCAATTAAGCATCGTGTCAACACCACAGCCCACCTGAGTATTGTTGCTGACCATGTCCATCACTTTATGATCACAGTGTACCCATCTTCTGATGGCTACTTCCAGCAGGATAAAGCACCATGTCATAAAGCGTGAATCATCTCAGACTGGTTTCTTGAACATGACAATGAGTTCACTGTACTCAAATGGCCTCCACAGTCACCAGAGCTCAATCCAATAGAGTACCTTTGGGATGTGGTGGAACGGGAGATTATCATCATGGATGTGCAGCCGACAAATCTGCAGCAACTGCGTGATGCTATCATGTCAGTATGGACCAAAATCTCTAAGGAATATTTCCAGCACCTTGTTGAATCAATGCAATGAAGGATTAAGGCAGTTCTGAAAGCAAAAGGGGGCCCAACCCGGTACTAGTAAGGTGTACCTAATAAAGTGGCCAGTGAGTGTATGATAATATAAAATTATTGTTGAAAAAATATATATATTAATTGAATATATATAAATGTTCCTATCGTGTATGTCATTTTTATGGGAGAAGCAAGAATTGTAAATAAAAACAATTTTGTTGCTGTTATTGTAATCATAAAGTGTTGAAAAATGTCAATGGATCTTTTATTTCAGATGTGTCTTAGATCTCTTTAGATGTCAGAAAAATAAATATAGATTTAAAATACTAATAGGAAAAGGTCTAGTATCTTATGTTAATTTCTAGTTCATTTTGTTCATTTCTTTTCTTTTTTTCCTGCTCTTTAGAGTACACATTTACTTATATTAATCACATTGAAATACAATTTTTAATTTATTTACTTTGATTTGGTTGTTAATCGAATGTGTTTAAGTTTTGGGTAAATTATTTATTCATTCGTTCATTTTCTTTTCGGCTTAGTCCCTTTATTAATCTGGGGTCGCCACAGCGAAATGAACCGCCAACGTATTCAGCATATGTTTTATGCAGCAGATGCCCTTCCAGGTGCAACCCAGTACTGGGAAACACCCATACACTCTCATATTCACACACAATTTAGCTTACTTAATTCACATATAGCGCATGCCTTTGGACTGTGGGGGAAACCGGAGCACCCAGAGAAAACCCATGCGAACGCGGGGAGAACATGCAAACTCCACACAGAAATGCCAACTGACCCAGCAGAGGCTTGAACCAGCGGTCTACTTTTTTTTTGTAAATTAGTTCAATCTTTTTTTATTCATATTTATTTTTGTATTTTAATCTAATACGTGTATTTATTTAATAAAATATTTAACCTTTTTGTCTTTTTATTATTAAATATTTATTAAACAATTTTATTTATTACTCCAAATATTTCCCCCAAACACTCCCTCGTGCACCCCTGTTTTTGTGTTCCTGCTCGTTGAATGGTAAACTCCAGTTTGAGTCCTCCTCAGTCATGCTCGCTTTTCAAACAAATGATGGTGATGCCGCTTGTTGGATGCTAGATGGGCGGGGTCAGAGTTTGTAAAGTGACATCACTGCCCTCTGAAGTGAATTTCGGTACTTGACCCCGTTGGATGAAGACCGGGAGTCCGATGGGCTTTTTGGTGGCGGTTTGATCCTTTTTTTCTTTAATAAATTGCCGCGTTAGGATTCGGTAACCTTCCTTTACACTAAAGCTGAGCTCACGGTGAAACGCGAGGGTAAAGCTGCGGATAGAGAAAGATAAACAATTGTTTTTTTCTACGTTTGGTTATCTTTAAGCGTTTACACCGGGAACCGCACACCTTGTCGCCGGTGTGAAGTCGTGCAGGAGACTGAAGGAGAGAAGTCCAAACCAAGCGCTTTTAAAATCATCTGAAGGTAAGTGAATTATGTTTTAGAGCATGTTTACTTTGATTATCCTCCAAACACATTCTCAGTCACTCAGTTTGGGACCACAGTCAACTTAGTTTATATGTTGTGTTCTTTTTCTTCCTCAATTCAGTGTTGGTTTGCTTCGGATTGTGCATGTTTGGGCTGGGCTTTGCATCGATTTATAGACACATGGTATGAACTGAACAGCGGCCTGCGCTCAGTTTATAACATCGATTCTTTCTGTTTATAGATACAAGCCTGTATTTCAGCACACGCGTGAAGGGCATCGCGATTTAAGAAATGACTCGCGTGATTCATCGTTTTTTTTTAGCCGAGAGAATAAATAATAATATTCTGCTGCAAACATATAAATACGTTAATTATTAATCTGTCTTAAACACAAACATCGTTTCATTCCGTTGAGTGTTTCCTCTAATATGGCGTTAAATTAAAACGTGAAGCGCATCTGTTGGGATTCTATAATGTCTGATGTTGAGGAATTCATTCTCTTTTTGAACCGAAACGCGCGCTGAAGGCATCGGTTCACTTGACAAATGAATCTATAGTGCACGCTAACCATCCTCGTTTCTTTATTCCGCAAAACTCAGAGAGGATTGATAGTGTAAGCGGACTATTGTTGTTTGATATGGATACGGGCTGTACGTCGTAAGCTAGTCTGCCTGCTTTTGGCTTATCGTTTGAATCGCGTTGATGTCATGCCGTGTTATCACGCTGCCCTTGTAACGCCAGTAGGTCTGTAGATAACAGCGTGTCTCTCATCACACCCTGCCTCTGTTTACCTTCTTCTGCAGTTCATTTCTGGAAGTTCATGACCGCTTTTAGTGCTAATGGCCTGGATATTCACGCGGCCTCGGGGAACTGTTGTCTATTCGCTAGCGTTTCTTTCTTGAGTGGTCGCTTTTTTGTGAGAAAACTGCAGTTTAATGCGAATTCAGCCCTTTCTTACCAGTTTGAAGGGTTTACACGCATAGGTGCATACCCCTTTGAAGACATTTTAAATAATGTAACGCCTATGTTTTAGAAAGTATGACTATTTAGAGTATGACCCGCTTTGTTTCTATATATGGAGGATTGCACGTCATGCTGTCCAATTACTGATTTTGTTTATAAAATCACCCAATATTTCACCCAATTGTTTTTTTATTTAATCACCCTCAAGTGGTTCTATTCATCTGAGTTTCTTCTGTTGATCATGCAAGATATTTTGAAGAACCATTGACATCCATCGTAGGAAAAACAAATACCGTGGACTAGGGCTGTGCGATAAATGGAATCGCAATTTGAAACGTTGCGATTAGCTTATCGCAAGAGACTGCGATATGAAATGTATATTTATTATTTAATTTTCCCCAACCCAGAGCAAATGCGTGGCTACCTTTTGTGTGTGACAGTCTTACTAGCCAATTAAGTGCGCACACTTTCGTTCTGGCCTATCAGAATTCCACAACCGAACTATGCGACACACAATAAAAAAACAAACAAACAGGAAAGCGCGGACAAGTGGATAATGGCATCTGCCACTTCAGAAGCATTAACAGACGAATTAGTATAAAAAAAAATCAGCTTTGGTAATATGGGAGCATTTTGGTTTCAAAGTCACAGACACCAAACAAAGACCAGCCATTTTTAAGAGCTGTCACAGAATTTTTGCCAAGGCTTACAGATTGAGCAGAAGTTTGACTACAAAAAGTAAATTGCAAATCAAATCGCCTATCAATAAAAAAAATCACAATTAGATATTTTGCTCAAATCGCACAGCCATGGACGTCAATGGTCACAAGTTTCAAGCACTCTTCCTATATCTATTTTTATGTTCAACAAAAGAAAGAGATGCAAACAGCAATGAAACAAGTGAAGAGTAAATGTTATCATATTTTTCATTTTTGGGTGAACAATCCCCGAAACTTCAAGTACTTTTAAACTGTTTATATTGGTATCTGTGTTTAAGTGCAAGCAGACAGTCCAAACAGAATAAGAGTGGAAAAATTTATGCTTCCAAGCCACTATGGGTGTGGTCACAATTGGCCAGTTTTGATTGAATAAAACAAACTGTTGTGATTGCTCCTATTAAAGTTGTTCACTTGAATAAATGTGAATGCTTGCACCTGAACCTTGTAGCACACTAAACAAGTGAACTTAATCTGCGGTCACACTGGACTTAGTGCTCCTTAGAACTCCACTCATACACATGCAAATGTGTCAGACCGGAAATGCAAGCTTGTGCAAAAAGTTTCGCAGTTCACTTCATTGGAAAGTTCAAGCTTGGGTAAACTCTGGCTTGCAAAAAGACCAATCGAAGATCAATACATGACCTCTCTAGACAGAAATTTAAAATAATATTTTTTAAATGTCTAATCATCATGTTTAATCCCGCACCCTTTCGAAGCAACGTACAGCAGAATTTCGCATGCTCAAACTCTAGTGCAGGGGTCACCAATCTCGGTCCAGGAGGGCCGGTGTCCCTGCAGGGTTTAGCTCCAACTTGCTTCAACACACCTGCCTGGATGTTTCAAGTATACATAGTAAGACCTTGATTAGCTTGTTCAGGTGTGTTTGATTAGGGTTGGAGCTAAAATCTGCAGGACACCGGCCCTCCAGGAACAAGTTTGCCCCTGCTCTAGTGTGACCGCGGCTTTAGACTTCTAAAATAGGCGTCTCTACTCCCGAATAAACCTTGATGAAGGTCAATTGAAATTTGAACAAACACAGACCAAAGAAATTCAAATTAACCAAAAACCAGACATGTCTTGAATTTACAAGATGAGAATACCCTAAAAAGAATGCTTAAGTGTCTGTTTTCCCCCACATCATATTCATGATGTTGCCTGATATTGTTTGATACAGGTGTTGGAAAACCATCTCTTTACAATAGATTTTGATTTGTGTTGAGTTTATTTGACAAATGAGTTTCCATAATTCACATCAACCCTTTTTTTCCAAAACAAGTCCAAAACATCACGTCAAGGGAGCGTAAAATCTTTTTTTCAAATTAGGAGATTTGTATTCAAGATTTGATGTTTTAATCACTCATTTATTATTTGATACTTCAAAATGCTCATTAACAGGGTGATTGAAACCCAGCTAATGACAGTGTGCACTCTTAAGTGAATAAGGACTAAATTTACCATTCTCCTTTTTTGGTATGGAATGGATCAAACAAAAAGCTGAAACTGAAATACAAATGTGTACACATCTTGAGCATTGATACTATTAGACTATTGAATAAGAACCATCTAAAAGTACATGATTTGCTAATTTGCAAAAGATCAAAGTCTTTGTTGGGTAATAATAAAAAAAAAGTTGTCAATTCCATATGATGCCTGTTGTGAATCCGCTATGATGTCTTGCTAAGCCCATAATGGTCTATTGTGTTGTTCCAGTTGTCTTAGGAATTCGCTAAACACTTTGTAATGGCAGCTGTTGTTAGGATTTCCCCCGAAACCTGATTGACTTGACTGAACAATCCAGAATTAAAACCAGTTTGATGCTAAAACAGCAGAGCATGAGCATATGAAAACAAGACTTTCATTGTAGCTCCTTCTTGTCCTGAGATTTATGCTAGTCCCTGTCTGTTTAGACGTGTGCCTGGGCTCAGGTCCCTCAGAATGGAGTTGAGCGGGACAGCTGCTGTCATTGATTGTTTTAGCCACACTCCTCAGTGATGAACTCCTGACGTTGACAGCTCTGTTTAAGCAAAATATTCTCATCAGTTGGGTTTAGCCGTAGCCAGTGATGCTATGTAGCAGCTTTCGATTGCTTCTTGTGAGCTAATGATTTCATCACTTGTGCTGGACTCTGGAGCCGGTTTTCTCATTGTGGTCTTGCGTTTTGGACGTGGTCCCTCTCATGTCTGAGGTCTGTGTTTTGCGGACAACATTAAGATTTTCCAAATATCACTGGTTTCCTTAGTTAAGGTGCAGTCACATTAATGCCATTTCAGTGCATTTTCATATGCAAAGTCCAAAAATTTCCATAAGAATCTAAGTAAAGTGGAAATAAGGGGCAAAATGCAGATTCCCAGGATTTTCATGTTAACACAAATATTTGCCTTGCACAGATTTCCAAACAGGTTTAAGTTGCTTACATAGATTTGCAGTGTTCACCAAAAAAAAAGCTGGTTTGTAGTAACTTCTGTGTGGACAGTGCTCCTTATATTGGTATAATATTGATGAAATTTCTCTAATTTGACTTTAAGTTCAGTTTTAACTGTTATGATTTTGTAAAGCCTATATAGGGATGCACAATAAATTAAAAGGAAATTGCAATTAGGCAAAAGCTGGCACTTGTCAGCACAGTTGTGTGATCAGTAGTAAATCTGATGACACTCTCATGTGAAAACTGCAAATATACTGCATAGAACATATCCAGTAATTCAAACAGAGGATTGAACTGCATTTGATTCGATGAGACTAATAATCACACAAATATAGAATCATCTCACAGAAAGATTTTTCGCGTAGATTGTCAAGGATTTTTTTTTTTGCATAGCGTGGCAGTGAACTATGGCTGTTTGTTCCTATGAATAATAACTTCTTGATTTAGTAAAAACTGTAGAACATTTGTGATTACAGATGTGTGTCTTTAGATCAGAGATGCCCAAACTAGGGCCTGCGGGCCAAAGTTGGCCCTTTGTAACCGTTGATTTGGCACACTATCCCATCTGAGAAAGGAGTATGAATGATGGGCATGGTTGGGGTGAAGGATTTTAGCAGAAATTGTTATTTCTGTTTTAAAATAATTTTTTTGTTTGTTTGTTTCATTGCTGAGCTACCAAAAAAGCCAACTGAAATTAAATAATTAATGTAAATGTTAATTGTAAATGCGTATCTGCGAGCAAATCAAGGCAAAATCAGGTGCCACTTGACTAGCGTAACTCCATTATGTTATAAACGAGATCATTTTTACTGTAATAAGTTCATTATAAAAACATTAAATTATACTGTATTCGTTAATATAAAGCAGCGTTTTCTATTTATTTTAAAATTTAATAAATTAGGAGGAACCCATGGCAGCTATATTTACATTTGGCCCACTAGGCTCAATCTAGTTTGGGCACCTCTGTTTTGGATCTATGGATGTCTTGGCCAATACAGCAGTCACAGATTGTACCGTTTAACAGGTTTTAAATGTGTGGTTGGCTCCGGCTTAGCCGTGACCTCACTATGGGGTGGTCGATTTTGACAAGCAGATTCCCAGTAAGGAGGACGCCCCAATTTTCTATAGCGGATTAATGAAATAAACCATGATAATCGGTTGCCTTATGCACCAATATACTGCGTTATAACATGGTTCAGAATAAACGGGTTACAGTAATGTAAATGTGAAGTTTTGGGGCACTTTTGAAATGCCTTGCTGAGGTTTTGCCATCAGGGTAATCTATTTGCTGCTTTGTAAGTTTTGCATTTGGAAAGAATGTTTTAAAATACCCCTTTATCATGCTGAATCCTCTCTGGTGGTTTTATGACCCCAGTAATCTGCTAAAACACTGGCGCTGACATAAGAGCTTTTAACTGTCAGCAAACTAGTGCTAGATAACTTTGCAGAGAGTTTGTTTGTCTGTGTTTTTTAGATGGAACTGATGTCCTGTTTTAATCCTCCTGGGCTCCATCCCTATCCATCACAGCGTCCTGCTGCGTGTCCAGTATGCAAACTACACCCAAACCATCACGCCACTATTTACCATCTGTTCTTTCTCTCCTTCTGCCTCTCAAATCTCCGTCCCTCTCCTTAACATCATCTTGGATTCTAATCGTTTTTTGTTTACGTCTGTTTTGGGCACATGCTTGCAGCTTTCGCTTTTCTCCATTTACTACGTTTGCTGTTGATTTCACTTGTCTCTCTGATATCTCTCATGTTGTTTTGGCAGCTCTGGTCGTGCCCAGCCCCCGTCAGCATGGTGCACACAATGGGGAATGTCCTCTCTTAATCCTTACATTTACGAATAGCAAATTCAAACCCTGCTGGGTCATTAAGCCCCATTCACACTCTATACTGACACAACACACACAACTCGCTCGTCTGGAGCTAATCCTGTTGGATGAGAGAGCAGGGTCGTCGCGTTTCTTCCTGTTTATCTGTGTCGTTTCTACTGTTTCACACTAACAGGGCTGTTTGACATTTCAGCTCGATCGTACACACAATAATAACCCATTACAGTTTACTTAGTCACCATTCACCAATGGAAATTGCACTAACAATAGTGACCGGTTTCTTCAAGACAGTTCAAACCTGATTTTATGTCGACGTTCTCAGTCCGATCACAAATGGGCTGTGCTAAATAAGTGCTTAATTCCTATTAAGTTCAGACTTCGTCAGTTTGATAAGGGAAAAAAATAGAGGTGTGAAGCTACACTGGTCTCACGGTTCGGTTACGATTATCATGCCATCGATTCGGTTCAATTCGATATCTCGGTGCATCACGGTGCATTGTCGATGCTTTCCTCAAACACAGTTTTATATTTGGGGCTGTCTGTATAAACACACACACACACACATAGACACACAGCACCAAGCAAGCAACACAGAGCATCACGCCCTCTCATTCACACACATACACGCATACACAAACATAGACAGCAACACACAGCATCGCTCTCTCTCATTCACAGTCCACACACACACACACACACACACACACACGTGTGCTTGCTCAGGAGCGATATTGTTAGACTGCCCGCTCCCGTTCAACTTACACCAGAGTTACCGACCGCTTTATTCGGAAATTTATTTCCGCGCCGCAAGAAATCTGGTCTGGTCCAGCGGCTCCCGCCTTACACCCATGGGAATGCAGACCTCTATCCAGAAGCATCGGCGTATCAGCCGAGAGTAAAGAAAAAGTCACGCCAGCAGGTCAAATAAGCGCTCAAGTAGGCGAAGCATTGTAAACACTCGCGCTCGCCTCCCTCGCCATAGTAAGCTACCGCGACATAGCGCATAGGAGATAAATGACGTCAGTACATAATAACCGGTTATAATTATTACTGAACCGATACCAAATCGTCTGCATTGCAGTGCACCGAAGAAACAATTAATTTTGACACCCCTAGAAAAAAAATCTCATGAGGACACGTCAGGTTAATCTTTAGAGGGAACAGGGTACGTTGTTTCACTATCTTTACTGTTTTCATTTTCATATTAACAACTTACCAGACACCATAAATGTTAAGGCATTGTTTAGCTACATATTAGTATGACTGTCATCTTCACTGTATGCATTTTTAATAACAAAACAGAGCCTATGACATAACTGTCTCCTTTTTTCATTGAAAAATATGGAACATACCCTGTCTCTTTTGCTGAATATCAGTTTTAATAATCAATAATGGCAATTAATAATACAATAAATTTATACAATATAGGAAATAAAGGCCAGCAATCAGTCAAATGTGCAGAATCAGTGGTTACATAAATTAATATATTTACTTATCTTTTTACGCTCAGCCAAAACACGTTACCAGAGAACAAGTTATAGATTCAAAAGGCCGAAGAGTCGTTAGATGGAGACAAGATGAATTAAATATCACGTTTAAAAACCATAGTGAGTTAAGGGTCTAGCGGATGATCCTTGATGAACCGTCCGACGTGCGCTGCTCTTACTTGGGGAGGTGTGCTCAAAGCACCCGCTGACTGCCTGGAGCTCAGACGTCCGCATACGTTGCAGCACATGCCAGAGTGTGTGTGGTCACGTTTTCAGCGGTGGTGTGAACGGACATCTCTTCTGAAACGCCAGTGTAAATGTGGATCGTTTTCGTTCTAAAACGCCGTTTTAAAACTACAAAAGTATTAGTGTAAACAAGGTCTTGGTTGCCATCCACAACCTTTTCCTTTGCCAGTTTTCATTTGTAGGTTATTGGGTTTAGTGCGATAGATGGTTTTACTGGTATTAAGCTGCAAAACCGCTTCTGTCGCCATAGTTTAGGTTTTTTTAATAGTAATAAACTACAATATAAAACTGAATGGGTTTCAGCATGATCTCACGAGAAAACGTAAGTATTTTCCGTTTTTTTCAGTTTAGTGGCCAATTCGTACGAGTTCATTCACACGAAAATGTACATTTGTAAAAAGTAGGCCTGGCACCCAGCCCCACCCCTAAACCCAACCGTCATTGGGTGATGAGCAAATTGTACTAAACTGTACGAATTAGATCATACAAAT
Organism: Danio kyathit; assembly: GCA_903798195.1. Classification (NCBI taxonomy): domain Eukaryota; kingdom Metazoa; phylum Chordata; class Actinopteri; order Cypriniformes; family Danionidae; genus Danio; species Danio kyathit. The sequence goes on from LR812519.1 coordinate 56,692,032, forward strand.
TAATACGCATTAGCTGCTAAAGTTATGAATTGCCGTTAGATTGCGTTGGTTTGATCACCGGTCAGCAGCAGGTGTCAGATTTATTTTAGCAGAGTAAGTCAGTGACCGATCATTTCACAGAATCGCCTCCCAACTGCAGCTTTCAGGACTAGCTTTGTGCTAGTTTTGCACGTCACATACATCACCATCACTATAGTTACAATTAACAAGCTCATATTTGTATTTGCTATATACTAAATGGCTAGCATATTTTCAGTATTTTGTTTAAATTGGTTTGATACTGTTTCTATTCTTATCTAGCAAGTACATTCGCGCTATATTATTACGTGCCTCTGCCTCCATGCAGTTAGCGTAACGATTTGCAGTTTTCATCTTGACACATTTTTCTCATTGAACATGCACTGAATACTACTAGTGTGTCATGTATAAAACCAACTTAAAGTTAATGTTGAGGATCGCTAGAGGAAGAAATGCTCAGTCAGCGCAACCCATAAGAGATGTAGGAGAGAAATATGTATAGCTGTATCCAAGTAGAAGACTAAAAGAAATTTGATAAATCTTTTAGCTGTTGAATTGTCATGACAATATGTTAGTTTGTTTTTTTTTTTTTTGAGATGAGCAATTGACTCCCAATTATCACTAATTCGAAAGTGAAAGTAGATAGATAGTGCACAGAATTTAAAAGCACCCCGCCCCAGTGATACCGGTATTACCAGTGTTTTCTGTTAACTGATGGGAAAGTTTCATCACCATCACAACCCCATAGGCCATGCAAGATGGGTTTATTTATTTGAATTAGTACACTGTAAAAGTGATTGTAGAGCATAAGGAAATATGAGGGAAGGCTCTAAATATTCAAATACAACTTGTCACAAGACTCATTTGAAAACATTAATACTATTTAAAACTTTAGTTATTCTTTCTTGGTTGACAATATATGATCAAATCACTAAAAATGCAGCTCCGTAGAAGGTGGAAACAGGTCTTCAGATTTACCACCATAAGAACTGAATTTTTTGAAGAAAGTGTTGTATAATATATGCATGTCTGTTTTTTTGTTTTTGTTTTTTTTTTTTAAATTTTATCTGTGAGTAAGAGTTCAGAAAGATGAGAACTCACACACCCACCTCTTTTATTATCTTGTGATATTAAAAAAATTCCCCCTTCCTGTGAGGAGCCCACTTCACAGGGGCAGTTTTTTTTTTTTTTTTTTTTTTTTTTTTTTTTTTTTTTTTTTTTTGTGGGTGTATTTATGAATACTGCGACTTCCTGTCTCTTGTACATTTTAAGGAATGTTGTGTGCTCATGAACATGCTGAGATGTTGCTCATGGAGAACGATGGGAATCTGTGTTTTCCAGCACCACACAGCATGTTCTCTTTTCTTCTGAATGTAACTGATATGCAGGCCAAGATTTTTTTTCTCCTAGATTGTTTTTAAAACTTGGACCTATTTTGCAGATATGATCAAATGGTTTGTGATTGTTAAGCTACTGTTCTCTCTCGTACATTTTGCTATGGTTTTAGTCCATTTCTTTCAAAATAAATGCTGAAAATAGTGGGTCTAGTTACTCCTGCATGTGTCAGGAGAGTGGAAGTAAAACACCCCCAGACTGATGCCCATGCAAATCTCAAGAGGTCAGTCACAAGTGTGCAAATGAGCTCTGAATCACCAACTTGTGTAAGCTCAGACTTTAAAAGAATAGTTTGAATTCCATTTCTTCAAAATATTGTTTGTAATATGCTATTATTTGTTCAATTTTGGGTAAATGGGATTATTTTTGGAAGAATGTCAGCATATTAGTATCATGTAACACTGAAAACTTGAGTGAATTCTGTTGAAAATTCAGCTCTGAGCATTTTAAAATGCTGTAAAATACAATGTAAGAATATTAGGGCTGGGGCAAAATATCAATATGGTGATTCATTGCACTATTTCTGGCCATGATATATCATCGATACTCTAGCACAAAGTATCAATATTTATTTAAATGTACAAAATATTTACATTAATTCAGCAGTGTTGCAGTGTAGCCGTTCACTACTTTGGCTTTTGGGTGGGCTAAATAACTGTCTTTATGTCTACCGAAAACAACAGTTTATTTATTTATTTATTTTTTGTTAAATGTAATTTGTACAAAATTGTTGTTTTGACTAATTTAAAGATGCGCTAAATAAGAGATGACTAATTTAGAAACCGCTTTTTTGACACCTGTGGACTTGTTGCGATTTTATAAAATGTGCTGTTGATAAAAGAAATACATCTTATAACTTATGCATTTTCCTCCTCATTTACAAATATTGTGATATATCGCTGAATATTGTGATGTATCATTATCGGAGATTAAAATAACGTGAGTTTATCTGTGATTCACACTCCTAAATAATATTACTGTTTTTATTATCTGATCAAACATAGCATTATTGTTTGCGACGCAAGCTCTAATTGTACACTTATGCCGAGTTCGAACTGCACGATTTTCCAAAGTAGTCACAGAAGTATTCACACTGCATGACTATCTGGGCTAGCGTTTTGTCGCTGCTTTGTTTACACTGGAAGGTGGATTGGTGACAGGGGGTTTCACACTGCATGACTTTAGACTTTAGAATTGGAAGAATCTCCAACAACTTTGTCTCGGTCCACAAACTACGTCTCACGACTAAACACGCAAGAAGTGACATGGAAACAATGCGAGGTCACATAGTACATCTTTTATTATTGACTACATAATGAGAAAGACGCCTTTAGTGGGGTAGAAAATGTGCTTTTTCTTTTTTTTTTTTTTTAAAGGAATTACCAATTTCTTTTCAACTTTTGCTCAGATGACACGTCAAACAGACATGGATGCTGCTGCCAAACTTCCACTAGTTTTTTCTCCATTTTTTTGGGGTCCAAATAGACCGAAACTAAGCCCTTTTACCTTCTCCCACAAACTCCCGCTGGCCTACAGATACCCATACTAGTGGATGCTGCTCTCTCATTGGCTGTAGGTGATCATTGATGTTGTTTTCAATCAGAACACATTTCCCACAGCATGATTTGAATCGCCGAGAGGTCCAGATATTTAGCATGCCAAATATCTGACGGGTGTCGGCGGCTCGTTGACTATTCTCTCAGATTGCCTCTTTGTTGATTCACACTGTGTGATTGTTACTCACGTGAACGAGCACCGATTTGCCTGTGATTTCAGGCATTTGTCTGCGATTTCTCTCAACCTGTCGGCGAGTTCAAATTGAGGCTGATTTATGCAGTCTGAACTCTGCATTAGGCTGTTCTGTTAAGAAATGCAAAGCACATTTTAAACAATATGTTTCTGCACATGAACACTTTTTAGCCTTTAGTGAGAGCGTCCTCATGGAGTCGATGTGGGAGGCTGATGAATAATTGACTGTAATGTAGAGGGAGGGAATAGGAGGAGTGTTTTCATGTGTTGATCTCTTAGGAGTGTGTGTGCCAGCACTAGCGGTCTGAGAGCACTGCCTTGTATGGGCAGATTGCATGAGGGTATGTGTTTGTCGTTTCTGCCTTTTTTCTTTCTTTTTTTTTTTTTTTTTTAACCTTTCTGAAGTTCATTTTGGTATTCAATCTCTTATCCCATCTTGATTGTTTTCCTGTTGTCATCAGGTTGAAGTTACAGATTATAAAGTTCATACAAAATCTAAATCTATAAACCATTAGAATAGGGGCATAGATGGTTATTAAACAGAGGTCTGCTGTTGGCTCTCATTACAAGAATGCAGGATGTGGCCGACTACAGCTGCATGGAAATAGCTGCATGTCTGTCTATGACAGCTGGTTATGGCTCTGCCCTGAAGAGCTGGAGGCCCTGTGCTGGAATTTGGGTTTGAAAATCCTCTTTATTTGTTCCTTTTACTTTCATCTCCGCTTCATGCAGAGTTTCTAGAAACTAAACCTAGAATGTGGTGTTTGCTTTGATCCTGTGTGAGATGCTGCAGTAGCTGTTCAGTAGGAAGCAGTCACAAATACATCAAACTACTGTAGTAACTAAAACATGACAGACATGCTTTAGAAAGGATGTCCCGGTGTTGATTTCAGATTTGACCACTCTTGGGGTTTAGTATAGGGTTGGGTTTTAGGATTAGCGAAGCACGTGTGGTTTAAAATGGCCTTGTGGTACCTTTTATAATCCGCAGTCTATACATGTAAATTCCCTAATCCAAACAAATACTGGATTAAGATAGTGGACAAGATGTGCATTGGGTTTAATGATGCAGCCCTTGGCTGATGGTGGAGAGAGCTAGAAAGCATTCTTGCATGCCTTCAAGGAAAATATTGTAAATGTCATGAAATTTCCACATTTTTGTCCTAACTACACGTGATGCAAAAACATTCCAGTGATAAGCAATTTGGCTGTCTGCATCAAACGCGACACAACACAGACGTGACAGAAACATTTCAATAATTTAGCCATTCCTTTAAATATCAGCCACAGCACTCCTAACAAAATGGTAAGGGTTATTATCGAATTAATACATATTTAACATTATTAAAAGTTCATAGGCTGAGGCACTGATGTTGTTGGTTTCCACTGAAGTCCACAGTGGAGTCACTGATTTTAATTTTCAAATCGTTTACTAGTTATTTAATTTAAAAAATCTGAGGTGATGGAGTGATGCGTCTTGTGTATTAAATAGTCTTTGGTTTTACCCACAGGAAAGAGAGCCATCTTAAGTTGTGATCTTGTAAAGTAGTTATAAAAACTATTTGGTTGTAGAAATGTTGTAGCTTTTTTGACTGACATGCATCCTCTTTGTTTTCTGCCTCTTGAGAGACTTCCTTCAACATTTTTATTCACAGTTTGATTGTTTGTTTTCCTCTAGTTGATTCTGTCACACATACTTGATCCCACTCATCTTCTGGATGGTGCTACATTAAAATTTAATTTCTCTGCTTGCTTTGGCATTGTTCCTACAACCCGCAATTTTGCCCCCTTTCTTTCTCTTTCTTTGCGCTCCGGTTTGGTGGCTTGGGTTTGTTTGGGGAGGCAGAACAATAGCTCAGCTGCTAGAGCCATCTGTGTGGCTGCAGACCGGGAACAGATCTGATGGAGAGGAGGAGGGGAAGGAGAGCACAAGAAAAAGGGGGGTTGTGGTTAAGGAGAACTGTTTAAGATGGGGTGAGAAAGACAAGAGGATTCAGAATAAAGGAGTTTGGAGAAAGGAGAGGGGTGAACGGGTGCATAGCCCCCCTCTTCACCATGTCAACCTTTTATCCCTTTCCTCAAGTCCCATGCCACAATCTTTTTGCTGACAAGCTTTTACGTCAGTCTGTGAAAGAGGGAATAATGAGTAGTGTAGTGCAATACTCTAGTCAAATGAAATTCCTTTCTGGCAAAATTCTGATTTGTTTTTTTATGAGACTAGAAAACTTGCTTGATTCAGTGCATGAGAAAAGTATACTGGGAAACAGGCGTTTCTTTATTGGCATGTCTGTTTGTGCTTGACAGACATAGGAAATTTCTAGATTGTCTGAATGGGTAGATCAAACAGACCAAACAGAGTCCAGATAATGGCATCATATTTCTTTACAGCAGGTGGTGGTGACTGCTCTGTGTAAACTGTCCATACACAAATCAGAGCTATAAATCATTTTAATATCTTCATTTTGTAGTCCATTTCATGCGTCCATTTCAAGCTGTTGTTGTCGTCTTTACAAAAACAGAATTCTGCTCATTTGCACGCAGAGAAAGCTGCAAAAATTATAACATTACAATAATAATGTCACATTTAATAGTTTAACATCACTTTATATATGTCAAATAATCTCATTAAGTGTTTGATTTTGCAACTAACAAAACTATTAATGGCAGTTTATTTTGCTTTGGAAAAAACGTAAATGTGTGAGTGCACCGTCTATTACTAGTGACCATGTTTTATGAATATCCTTGATTCATTGAATGTTTTAAATTAATTGTATGGTAAAAACATGATTTTGGCACTTCAGGTAGATACAAGCACCAATATTTCAAACAGACTTTTTAAAAAACAGTTTGAAGGTTACAGTAGCTCATTGTGTAGGATGTTTGTACTGGATTTTATATTTTTATTTTGGTTCTTTCTTTATAAATCATTTCTGCTTTTCCCAACTTGCCCTTCATGGAGATGGTTCCCTTTAGAAAATACTGCTTCCCATTTAACCAGTCCACTTTCAGTGGAGTGCTTAATTTTAAACTTAAGCGAATATGGAATTAAATAATCCTAACTTGAATTCAGTTTTACACAGAAGAAGCTTTCCTATTCCAAAAACTGATTTGTATTTGTTTGTCTTTCCTGCAGGGCAGTTATTGAGTTGGCAAACACATCCATTATCCCTGGGTTCAGTGTGTGAACAGCACTGAATCCAGCGAGCATATATAGCAGCAACTGATCGACGGGTAATATTGGAGATGAAACCTGATGGGGTGGCAACAGTACAATCTGAACCAATGGAAGCCGAAGGAACAGAACCTGTTACAGAACCAACTGGCAGCGACAGTGCATCTCAAAATGGCACTACACTATCACCTCCACAACCTGATGAACCCCAAAATGAGCAAGCGGCTCCTCCGAAGGTGAAGGAAGCTTCTGGGAAAGCAGTAGATGCTAAAAGCAAATCCAAAGGCCCAATCAGAGGCAAGACTACAGGAGCTGCTCCAGCTACCAGTGGACCAGCCACAAGACCCAAAGCAACTCAAAGCCGTTTAGCAACTAATGGCCTCACAAAGACTACAGCAAGTACCCTAACTAAGAAACCCATTCCAGCTACTAATGCAGCAGGAGACAAAAAGAAACCCACCACTACCAGTGGAGCTTCTGGTCTCAGTAAGAAACCTGTTGGCTCTTCAACTGCTGTTGCAACCTCAAGGCCCCAGCCTAAAGTTACAACTGTTGGAACTAGTAGATCAACAACAACCACCACTGCCGCTGGAACAAAGACAGGAGCAGGTGTTGGCACAGCCTCCGGCCTGAGTAGGAGACCTGCCACTGCTGCTACTAGTGTTGGAACCAAACCCAAATCAACTGGTAAGATGGCCTAACATGTTTGAATTACTAGATTACTTACTGAGTTCAGGATTGGTACTTCTAGATTTGGACATGTTTCAGAAATTGCTACATTATGGGTTCCACATATGGTTATTCTCATCTGCTAGATCAGGGGTGTCCAGTCTTGATCCTAAAAAGTTTGATGTCCTACAGCACAGGTGTCAAAGCCAGTTCCTGGAGGGCCACGGTTCTGCACTGTTTAGTTTCAACCCTAATTGAACACACCTGATCTAACTAATTGAGTACTTCAGGCTTGTTTGAAACCTACAGATATGTTTGTTGAAGCAGGGTTGGAACTAAACTGTGCAGAGCTGCGGCCCTCCAGGAACTGGCTTTGACATCTGTGTCCTAGTTTAGCTCCAACATAGGCCCCTGGTATCAACATACATTTTCGTCAAATACGATTTCTGGTGCATGACACTAAATACAGGTGTGATTGGATTGCTTTTGTAGTGTAAGGGCGTGTGTCTACCAAAGTGTTATTTTTCCCCTGAGGCAAGTCTTTTTTTCAGTTGGTTTCAATAAGAAAGCTGCATGTTTTAGAACGGCAGCAGTGAGACCATGTGCTGAGCATTTTTGAAATGTGCAGACGGTTGGAGAATACATTTTTTTTAAAGGTTAAAGAAAAATCTGATTTATGCCATTTTATTATGACAGGACAGTAGATCTTGACAGGAAGTGAAGAGATTGAAAAAGGTCAAGACTCAAACTTGCGATGCCCACAGCTCAGTTTTGCTATACATGTAAGCGCAGTGACCACTAGGCTAGCAGTGCCAACATCAGAGAATAAGTTAAACAGAGCACTTTCAAGTGTTCACAGCTTAGAATGTGTTTTTCTTTTACAGCTGCATAAAACCCCTTGGTGGACACATGCCCTAAATGTTTGTCAAATGAAGCCTCAAAAAAAAACAATGTCTTACTACTAACATTTGTTACATGTTATGGGAAAGCACACCAAAACTAGGTATTCATACATTACTGCTTTGTACCTAAACAAAATTCTGACCAAAATAGTAGTTGCCATCCACATTCTTTTCATTCACTTGTTGTCCAAGTTGTGTAACATGGGTTTGTTTATTCAGCAATGCTTAGGCATTGCACTTAGCTCTCCTGAGAAAGATCAGAACATGAGATGCATTTGAATTCAAGTTAATACCAGGTTGAAATGGGGCCTAGAAGTTTGTAATGATTCTAAATAACCTGATTACCTTGTTCAGGGGATAGTTTGTGAAGGAAATTGGCCCTCCAGGAGGATGTCTGAACACCCCTGCTTTACATACCAGAACACTTAATGTGATGTGTTTGAGTCATTACACTCCCAATTTTTGTATGATAAAAGCAAATGTCATTTTAGTTTAATTGTCGTCCTTTCATCATGACTTTTGCGTGATGTTTGTACTACTATTTTCTCGAATTTTTACTCCGTAAAATGATTTATTTCATTTTGAATTTCCTCAGCTCCAGCTCCAAGGCCAGCCACTGCTCCTGCTGCCAAACCCAGCACTTCAGCCACAGCCAAAGCCACTGCAGCTCCCAAAACTAACAGGTAAAACAGCTTCTGGATGTTTAGATGATCATTTTGAGCTTAGACATTTGACTTTATTTAAATGGAAAAAAAAAAGAAATGTTGGGAAGTGGACAATTAGGTAATATCTGTGGCCTAAAGGTATTAATCAGGCAGATTTCCTGCCTAGATTGGGATTCAGTAACATCTCGGAACTGGTTTATATTTTGCAGACCATTTAGTGCTTAAGCCATACAAATATCATGACTGGATGCTTTTTTGTGTGCTGTGGAATGGTTTTGTGTGTGTGTGTGTGTGTGTGTGTGTGTGTGTGTGTGTGTGTGTGTGTGTGTGTGTGTGTGTGTGTGTGTGTGTGTGTGTGTGTGTGTGTGTGTGTGTGTGTGTGTGTGTGTGTGTGTGTGTGTGTGTGTGTGTGTGGTGGTTATTGACTCAAGTTTCTGTCCCATTGTGAGTCAGACTCCCTGAAAGACTGCTTAGATCAGGCTTTAGGCTCAACAGTGCTCTTTTTGTTGATGACACATTTTGAGAATGATAATCAGTAGCTTGACTTGACTCAAATGGCTTTAATGATGCAAGCTGGCTACATTACTAATTATCTTTGTTGTCTAGCAAAATTCAAACATTTCAGATTATCAAGCATTTACAAATGGCAGTAAGTCATAGATAGAAAATGTGTGGGATTCTCGTCTTGAAGAGCATTAACTGTGTTTGTTGCAACTGTTTAGTCTCTTCAGTGTATGTAGTGTTTAAGTGCATGCCGTCAGTTAATCATTTATGCTGTAATGTCGGTTTACAAGGCTGTTTTAGAGTCCCTTTTCTGGCATATGTGTTGATGTAAGCAAACAGATTTACAGGGTGTGGTTTGTGTGTACATTGTATGGGTCCATGCTTTGAGTCTGATCTCCGCTTGGACACAAAAGGCTGTAAGAATGATGTGATTAGTGAATAGTGTATGAATATGAACACTTATTTGATCTTTCTGTTTAGATAGCTTTGTTTTCCTTTTCTGTCACACAATGTACATCCACACTGCTGCTTCAAATGAAATGTTTGCACTACAGAAACACAATCACACTCCTGCTGTGGGAAATGTAAACTAGTTCCATCCAAGTCTTCTCACGATTCAACCACAGTGTCTTACCCTCTTCTCATCTTACCGTTTATTAGTATTTGTAGGTTATTTTCATAATTGCCAGTTTATGGAAAATATTTTGAGGTAAAAGAAGGTTACTGGCAATGAAGTCTACAGTTCTTGACTTAGCATCCTGTTCCTACAGTTAATAGTCATGGGAGATGGATAAGTGCTGTGTTCGCCAAATCAAATTTCCTTTTGTATGTGGAGTTTTTCCATTTAGGTTGCTAAGTGAGCCTCTTTGTAGCCAGAGTGAGTCATCCACCATTCTAATTTCCCTCGAACCAAGATGATTAGTCTTTTGCCATTTGTTTACCTTTTCTACGGAATCGATGGTAAACCAGATGGCCAACAGACAAATGTTTAGAAATAAATGAGGTAATTAGTTTTTAAAACGGTGTGAGTTAGATTCAGAATATAAGCACTGCACACGTATGAAGAAGGTGAATAGAGACGTTAACGTTTTAGTGTTGTTTTAGGGGCCGATCACACCGAATGCACTTTTTGCATTGAAATGCGCCTTATTTGAATGAATTACTTGCTTATCTGCCCTGCGCGTCTTGCATTTTAACCGCCTGTTGCACCTCACATTTTTGCCGTTGTGCGCTCTGTTTAAAAAAAAGTCAACTCTGAGCGGAAAAAGCATGTTACGTCAGTCTTTTTCATTCTCCAATAAAATGAAAGTAGAGGTGGGGTTTCCGCTGAGGTGGCAGCAATGTTTATGTTGTCAAGACAACTGCGGAGACTTTTGAAGATGATGGAGAGACTAGCAGTCGCCTGTTTTGAGTTATCCGGAGTTGTATGACTTCACAAATCTTGAATATCACAATATTATAAAATATTAAAATTATAACAATACCAACAGCAACACTCGCGGACAATACGCAGCTGATTCAGTCATTGCCTAGCGACATAAAAAGTGCACCGCACTACCTTTTTTTTTTTTTTTTTTTTTTTTTTTTTTCTTGTCAACAAAAAAGGCAGTGTTGTGCGCCTTGCGTTTTTAGAACGTAAATGTGCGTTCGGTGTGATCGGCCCCTCAAAGCGGTATTTGAATAGAATATAAGGGAAATCCACTACCTGAAGCTCTACTAATGCTTGTTTAATCCAAAACAGTACCTTTATCCTAATGGCCATTGCTTAATAATTAATATGCAAATGTTCTACTGGGTGTTCTTTCTTTCCCTTTTTTGTTTAGAATGAAGATTGTTCTAACGTGAACACCCTTCTTAACCTATCTAACATTCAAAACGTACTCCATAACCTAAATTTGCCTAAAATAACATTTAGTTTTGACTTTACATTGTCATTTTTAGATTCTCAGCCAATTATTTTATTGTTTAGGGCTTTGAAAAAATAGGTTCATAATGTTGCTGTCTGTTAGTTATGTTAAAATCCTAACATTACCAATTTGAATAGTTTGGCCAGGAGCATGAGTTTTAAACAAGCAAAGTTTTGTATAAAGTCTTTGGATGTGGTCAGAGTAGCTGTACTAGCTGTTCACTTTAATAAACTCTTGATGCTTCTGCAGTGCTACAGAAATGAAGATAAAAAGGCAGATAAAAGGATGTTTACCTTTTTAGTTATTGTTTGCTTTGTTCATCTTATGCCCTTATGCTTTCCTATTATGTTACTTGCCCTACATTTTTATAATGTGAATACAGTCTTGTTTCGCCTTGTTTGCCTTTTATTCAGTTGTAATTAGAGTAAAGATGGCTTAATCAGTGTCCTAGTTAGTACAAATAAACTTTAATGTAGGTCATAGAATTTTAATGGGAATTCCAGTTCTTTTGTTCTCATCCTTTAACAATTGCCTGTTGTTTCCGAATAGTTTGTGGGGGAAATGTTATAGTCTTGGCATGTGGGGCCAAGCCATTTGACCACGTTCTCCATTGTGCATGCAGCACTACTATAAGAAGTTTGCTCATTGCATGTATTGTCTGGAGTATGTCTTTGACCATGGATATTGGCACTGAATTGTGCATTCCAGCAAAGCTTCATACAGTGCTTATCTTTGAAGTTCTGGTGGCTCAGATTAGTGTTTACGAAAGTCTTTTATTGTGTTTGGTCATAAGGATTAATGAACATGCAAAGGTCATGACATTTAAACCGACATTAATAATTTCTGTTCTGCAGTGTTTAACTGTATCTGCATATAACTGTATGTAGATGTTATTCTTAGGTTTTTGGTTGACCATCCCTTTAACACTGCATCAAGTCTACAGTGGCACTGAGCTGTGACAGCGTTTTTATGTATTCTTTGTTTCTGTGACGCATGTTACCCTGTTGTGCCCTTTTCCAAACAAAGCAGGCAGTAAAAACGATAGCTAGAAGATACTATCAGAGTTAAGCTGAGTGTTAAACCCAGCTCTATTTGAAGTCAATATTGGAAGTTGGATTTGAAGTTAATCTTTATGACCAAAAGTTTCTAATAAGTAACTAAGGCAAATGTGGTTAAGTACACTCGCTTCATCACTAATTCTCCCCTCTGAGAACATGAAATGGCAAATTAGGAAGCAGCTGCATTAAGAGAGTGTAGGCTAGACTGAAGAAAATTGATTATAATCTTCCATTTCTCCCTAATGGGGTCACTTACAGAATGGTCTACCCATCCCCACTTCCTTCATCACACCATTTCTCTCCTCCTTTTCCGTCTCCCTACCAAAGTAATTTTCTCTCAGGTTAGAAAAAATGGGAAGTAGATGCATTAGTTTATAAATAGCCTCAGTGGATTTGTCTTTTAGTTATTCGTGAAACTTGCTTTTTACTGTGTGCATACAGACTACAGATTTACTACCTAAGACTAGCATAATCTATTTTCTGTATATTCAGGCAAACAACAGATTACATTGAAAGCCACTCAATCAATAATTCAAAACAGAAATGATGAAAGCCATTGAAAAATTTAGATAAATTGGCAGGCGTTGAACAGATGTCACTCTTTTTCTAAACTACTAACAAGTATTTTGTTTTCTCTTTTAGGTCAACTGTAAATTCTGCCCCACGACCAGCTGCTACTTCTACTTCAACAGGAAGAGCCACAACAACTACTACAACTGCTGTTACTAAAACAAGTCGCACTGCTACACAACAACCCATTAAACCCTTAGTTTCAGCATCAGCTGCTCGGAAAGGTAGTGCAACGTTCATGTTGATAAGTTTATATTTGCTTTAATTATGCAAAAGAACTGCTTCATTTTTTTTTGCTCCATGATATCATGAATGAATATATTTGTCATTTATAGATGTTGGAAAAACGACCACTACAGCACCTGGGAAAAAAACAGTTGCTCCAACATTGTCCCGTCCGGCTCCCAGCAAGTCTTTAAATTCAGATGCTCCAAAATCAGCTGCAGCTTCGAAACGACCTCCTCCAGCCACCAAAGCACCTCAACTCAAACCAGATGACAAAAAAAGTGTACCTACACGCAAGGTGCCTCCTAGTCCACGAAACAATCTCTCACGACCGGCATCAGGCAAGAGCATTGCAGCATCTCCTAGTCATAAGCAAGCAGGTAGTAGCAGTGGGAAGCTCCAGCCATCTAAACCAACACAGTCTGTTTTGCCACTTGTTGTCAAAGGAAAGCCCAATGATAAAGAAACTGCAGCAAAGCCTGATAATGAGGAACCTACAACAGACCCTGTACAACTATCAGCAGCGGCAGTAACTACTGTTGCAGTTGCAACAGCTGCAGCAATGGCCAGGGAAGAGCTTTCATCAGAGCCTGAAGCTACTCCAACTACTGAGAGCTCTCTGCATGCACCAACCACTTCTTTAGATGTTGAGGAAAATGTAGATCTACAGCTCCCTAATGTCAACCACCAAATTGTGCTAGATGTTCCTACAACTGGGCCGGAGACTCAGGAGGTCCTACTTGAAACTGACCTTGTTAAAGAGGCAGATTCGAAATCATCAGTTGTCAGTCAGGAATCTGAAGAGCAGATGTCTAGAAAAGCTGACGAAAAGCTTATTGCAACTGTGGCACCAGTTTCGCAGGAAATCTCTGAGCAGGAAACAACTGTTTCACCATTTGATATCCCTGCTGCCACTGTAGTGCCCTCTGGTGTGGAGGTTGCTGAAAAAGCTGAACCGACCAACAGTGAGTGTTTTGAAGATGTAGAAGAAGAAGAGAGGGAAGGTAGTCAGCAAGTATCTCTGTCAGAAATGAGTGGCACCCAGCCTACCGAAGAGTCTCGACCTGGGTCAGCTGGGCTAGCTGGGTCTGTTTGGCGGGCGGGTGCCTTGCTCTCTGAACTTGACTCTGAGGATGTGAGTTGCAGCCAGCAAGGAGCATCAGAATTAAGTGCTCCAGGTGTTCTGGAGGGCACAGAAAGCATGGATGATCTAGGTGATGCAAGTCTTAAAGGAGCTGATGGTGAAGGTGCATCTGTGGGGTCCCCTGACTTTGAGAAGGTTCCTGATATTCTTAATCATGAAGATGATGATGACGATGATGATGAGGATCGTGTTTGTGACATGGAGGTAGGGTCAGAAAGAGCAGAGGACTCTCATAGGCAGCTTCATGACAATGACGATGATGAAGATGATGATGATGAAGATGTTGAAATGGCAAGTGAGGGAATTACTGAGAGTGGCCTTGAAAGTTATGGCAATGCAGATGAGGATGATTTGACGGAAGACTACAGATTAGACAACTTAAACAGAATTCAGCCTCCTATAATTCCATCTGCCCCTCTTGCAACCCAGTGGAACCAGCCTAGCTTTGCTGATGCCTGGGCTCAGCCACCACAACCTGCGTCTACCCTACTAACAAGTCCGTCCTCTGAATGTTGGCAAGCAGATCCAGAAACCCCAACAGAGAAACCTGCACAATCAAAAATTAATGTTGGCTCTGAAGCGGGGTCTTCCTCCCCTCTCCCATCTAACCTTTTTGAACCCCCACCTTGCTCACCTCAACTAGCCACATTTACTGGTGCAGAGGGTGATCCTGGCCCCAAACCAGGCTTGACGCCCTCTCAAACCTCCGAATTCCATGCTGGTATGCCCAGTGAACCGGACATAGCGTCTGAGACTAACAGAGTAACCATTAGATCAGAGAAGGTGGAAGATTACAACAACTCTGGTATTGAGACAAATTCCAAAGAAGAGCTACAGCAAGAACCACTAAACCCTGTTCCCACAGTTCTGCCTGACATCATGCAGGACTTAGGAATTCACCTTGAATGTGCTGATGAAGAACAACCAGAAACACTGCCAGCAGAAGATGTTTTGGGTGGCCCAGCAACTGCTCAATCATCATCTTCATCAGCTACGGAAGATGAGGCAAGTGACACGGAAGGTGAAATGCAGATCAGTGACCCTCAAGCCGAGTTACCTGGCATTGAGAGTGCCTTTGGAATTGCACCTGTGGGCCACAATTTGTCCACTCTAGAAGAGCATGAAGAAGTGGGTGGGGAAAATGAAGTTGGTGGTGGGGGTGGTAGTGAGACCCCTCAATCTGCTACCTCAGCTGCATCATACGGCTTTGACTACATGACCTCAAACTCCAATGCCCAGTCATCTGCTGAGAGTTGTAGCAAGAGTCCTGGCATCTTTTCTCTAGAAAATGAAGAGCAACTCCCAGATGAGGCCAAGGATCCATCTCTTCTTAAAGAGTTGACCCTGATACCTGCCACTGGATCCGGGGAAAAGATTGATCCTGTCAAATGTCAACATGGGGAGTTTCAGGCTAACCCAGAGCATCAATACATGCTGTGTGGAGAGTCCAGTGAGCTGCCTGAGTCTAGTTCAGTACCGGGAACTGTATCTGTAAAGTCAGACTTGACTGATCCTTCCCCACAGCACCTGGAAGAGGAACAAGATCCAGAGACTCAGCATCCCTACTACTCCACTATATGCGAAAAGACTGATAGTCCCCTTGCAGGTAATGTATAGAGTGCATTTTAACAATTCACCTTCCAGTGTACCTTGTTGATGTCATCTCTATATAAGGGTTTTGTCTAGCTTGGGGTTTCCCTCTTGATGATGTCTTTTTTATTCTGTTAACAAAACATTCAGCAGTGCCACTTACACAATATGATACAGCTATTAAAAGAACACTCATAAGTATATGGCTTAGAAACCTGTATGTGCAATATCTGCTACCATTTACACTTATGGTGACTGTTTTTCTGAAGTATTCTTTTTAAATAATGGGTGTTGGTCTGAACTGGCATGAAATTGTTTGTTTGTGGAGTCTTCGAATTGATAAAGGCGTGAAGAAAAATGAACAACGTAATGAACTTTCTAAATATTTTGTGTATTTTTTACTGAACAAATGCATATTCATTGCTTTATGTATTATGTTGTTGATTAACTAAAAACCAGTCTTTCATCCCTTTTCCATCATCATCATATCTTGCCCTCACATGTTTCTCTCTTCTGCACTTTAGGGTTTGTTAACCCCTTACTTTTTTATGTGCTGTTTATTTGGAGTACTAAGTGTCTTAGCGTTAAATAAAGGTTAGATATTTAACATGATTTATCTTTTCTCTGTATGTTTCTTGATGTTTGGCCTGTATGGTAATTTGCACCACAATGTTTTAATGCCACTGTTCAAATGCACTGGTCATATTTGAAGTAGCCAAATTACAAAGATTCCAATGGTGGAATTCCAATAGTGTTGTGTAAAGATAAATATATTTAGTATGTAAGGCTAAAACTTAACTCATGGTTTTTTTTTTTAGGATTTTTTTTCTGCAAGTTTTTAAAACTTAAGTAAATTTTAAAATCATATTTAGGAATATTTAATTTCTTGACCTTTAACCAGTTGGTACCATGTCTGTGGTGGCAGCATAAAGGCTGATTTATACTTCTGCATCAACCGCACACGTATGCTCTGCAGCCTTCCCACGTTCACATCGCCCTCGCCGTGGCTGACGCTGACGCTGATTCACACCTCTCAAAAAAATGTGACTACATGTCGCAACACCACATAGCTGTGATTGGTCGGCTTGGTAGCTGTGACCAGTGTGGGTGGGACCGTGAACCGCGCAAACCCGTTGGAGTGTTTACAAGTGTCGAGTCCCATGAAGTAGCTCTATATGGAAACTGTTGTTTTGTATTTACCTTATGATTAATGTTGTTGCACATCCGCCGGTTCCTGCCTCTGAATGAGCGAGTTTTAGCTACTTGTACATTAAGGTAGCATTTAAAAAAAAACACCCACAAAGAAATATGACACAGAGGAACATAACCTACTGCCAGCTAACATTTCAGAAGTGTTATTGCAGAGCAACACACGCAGAAGTATAAATGCACGACTACGCGCAAGGCAGGCATCATGGGTCATGCCGATCACTCGAGGCAGAAGTATAAACCAGCCCTAATTCAGTAACTGATGCTAAATTGTAAACCTGCACACAAAAATATTTGTAAAACCTTCCATTAGTGTATTACAAAACAGGATGCTTGCAGCCGGAGAAGATTTCTCTTCTATGCCAGTATGTTCCTTTTGCTTGTATTCCTCCTCCCTTGTTTGTTTGATACCGCCTTCCTCTCGACTCCCTACCACCCAGAGGAGGAAATCAAGATCTGACCCCATCAACCTTCTGGATCTCACCCTGTCAAGGTGCTTTAAGTCCTCCGCAACCTTTTTTTTTTTTTTTTTAATTCTCCATTTTTTTTATATCTTGATATCACTGCTTCTGGAATAGACTTTGCAGACCTTACAATTTGGGACTAACTGGGTGCAATTGCTTTAATCACTCTTGATTATTAACAGTGTGAGCTGAAGCTATTTGAAAGGACCTGGCTTGACACATTTACCTGGACTAATTGGACTTCAGTAAATCCCTATGCTGGGTTGTTCTTAATACCCAAACTGGACTTGCTTTGCACAATGCACTTTCCTGTATTTTACAATTTCACAATGCAATTTCCTGTGTTTAAGCATGCTCACCTCACCACAGAAATATGCTGTACACCTGGGGTGGCTTGTTTTGTAAAGCATGTTTTGTTTTATATGCATGGGTCTGGGGTCATGTTTTCTCATTGTATTAAAAAAAATATGCATTTGTTTCCTGCTGTATAGTAATGTGCATGGTGAGCGCTCACTTTTGCATGCGTTCAGCTCGTCACATTAAGGGAATTTGTTTATCTCATTAGCATTTATTTTTGGTTGCTTTTCACTATAGTTAGTGGTTACTGCATATACAGGGTGTAGCCACTTTTACTGCACAAATCTCTCATAAAATGATTTTAAGAGAATGTCACCAAGGTGCAAAATAGTTTTTTCCATTCCTTCTTTTTTACTGCAATCTCAGAATTTTGTTACCCACGATGCTTTTGTCTGCTTCACCTCACATCCAAGTTTTGACATTGCTTCATTGCATTCTGCCCAACTCTGCATTTTTAACACATTTTGGATCCTTTGCTTTATTTTCAGAAAGGAACCTTCCACCACAGCCAAATGACTTGCTTTCCATCCAAATGACAATGTCCTCCAAACTTCGTCTCCGACCACGTGCTTCCCATGTGCCTCAGGCTCCACGGCTTCCCACAGACCTGCCTCCCAGAATACCAAATGCAGTGTCAAACACTCAGCTGCGCTGTCTAGAGCAACATCAACAGCACCTTCATGAGATCCAGCAACGACAGGAAAAACGTAATAGAGAGCAAGAGAGACCACAAGCAAAAGAGGAGATTCAAGTCGGGAAAGGGAAGCAGGAGGAGGAGAAGGAGGAGGAGGAGGAACAGAGACGAAATCTGCTTGAGTTGAAACTTAAGCAGCAAGAGCAAGAACTGAAGCAGCGACAGCAGATCATGCAGTGGCAACAAGAACTTGAACAACAACAACAACAACAACAACAACAGCAGCAGCAAAAACACAAGGTGCATACACCTGTTATCCTCTCTCCTTCAACAGGTCTCACTACAATCTATGAAACTGTGGAAACGAGTGACTCTGAAGATGGCGAAGAGGAGGGCAAACAAAGTGTGATTGAGGAACTGCAGGATAAAAGCTCCTTTATTGTGTTTCCTGGAGAAGACACTCAAAGATGCACAGAAAAAAATGACTCTGCTAATCTTTATTCACATTGCACAACACCTTCCCCAGAGTCTGCTACTCAGGACTCACAGCAAGAACTTAAGGAAACGGACACCGCAACAGACCAAGACAGTTCTTCTCCATTGGCATCACCAGAACGGCCTCCACCTCTGGAGTTTGACTGGGGAAAGAAGGTGGACATTGTCCAGCAGCTCATCAACCAGACTTTATTGCTTACAGGTGATGGATGCTCCCCCCTTCTTTTGCTACCCGGAAGAGCCGGTGGGACACTCAGCCCTCTCGAAAGCAGCATGTGGCCTAACTTGCTGCCACCTCTGACGCCCCCATCAGCCACCGTGACCTCTGTGAGCAGCTTCTCACCCGAGGCTTCCGGCAGCTCTGCTCAGGGTGAATGGACTGTTGTAGAACTGGAGACTCATCACTGAGCAAAACTTAATAAAAACTTGCCAAATATAAACTTCTGGATTTAAAAGACTTGAAGTGAAGGTCCACCAGTAGGGAAGTGCAAGTTGCATTAGATCAGGGGTCTCTTGCAACCCAGCATTAGATCAGGGGTGTGCCCACAACCCAGCACAGCTTAGTTCCAACCCTGGTTCAACACACTTACCTGTGGGTTTCAAACAAGCTTGAAGAACTCACTTACATTGATCCGTTGTGTTTAATTAGTTGGAACTAAGCTGTGCAAAGCTGCGGCGTTCCAGGAGCTGAGTTTGACACCTGTGCATTAGATAATGGTGTCTTCTCTTCACAAAATCTTATGGAGTCATGGAGTATTTATAGTTTCTGCAGTATTTCTGCAGAGTAGAAAATTAGGTGAACATGAAAGTGATACTGCAGGACAGTGTGCTGGACTACTCCACGATCTTGCTTTTTATTTGATTCATCTTTACTGGGAATTCTTCTATTGCAGTGAGCTTTCACTGCCACTCCCCACCCATCCTAAAGCAATAGAACACAACGGTCCTTATTTATGTCACTGATAAAGCCTCCCTGCCAAACTGATCGGCCATATCTAACCTGCCCCCATGCCAAAAGGCCATTTCCTTAAGGTTTAATGGAGATGTCTGGCTGGCTAGGACTATTTGCATTTATCTCTTGGTCATTAATACGTCCTCTACCCACAATTGTGGCAAAATGCCAACTCTGTGACTGAGCAAGTTAATACAAAATGGACTCTGATGTTTTTTCTCAGAGTAAAAGTTCTGTGAAATAGATACAGATTCGAGGTAAATTGAAACATACAGGTTTCAAATACAGATCAAGCTGTGTTTTTGTTGCACTATGGCGATTTTAAAAGACCAAATGGTTTAATTTGACACTTGTTCTACAGTAAGGCACAAAATGGTGTTACTGAAGAACATATATTTTATGGTTTAACACATTTTTCAGTCTGTAAATTCTGCAAATATTTTTTAATTATCTAAGCTAAGTTTGATATTTCTACAGCTATATTCTACAGAACTCTGTATTACAATTTTTCCACAAGCATAAATAGCTACTCCTTTTTAAACCTTTTAAGGGTTTGGTTTAAAAAAAAAAAAAATATATATATATATATATATATATATATATATATATAAATAAAACTTTTTGCACTGCTGTAACCTCTGAGAAATAGCTGACATCAGAACCTGCACCAATTTAGGATGCAGGTTGATTTTAGAATTATTTTAGACCACAGATGTCAAATCCAGTTCCTGGAGGACTGTAGCTCTGCACAGTTTAGTTCCAACCCTTCTTCAACACGCGTACCTGTAGGTTTCAAACAAGCCTGAAGAACTCAAGTTTGATGAGGTGTGTTTAATTAGAGTTGGAACTAAACTGTGCAGAGCTGCGGCCCTCCAGGAACTGAGTTTGACACCTGTGTTTTAGACGAACATACTGCAGCTACTTCAAATGATCCATTTTACTGTGAACTTTTCGAATACTGTGCCTCCCTTACCTTTCCGAATGATTAGTATTTAACTGAGGATCACGGAGCAGCTCTTATAGCCACACTCATGCCGTTTATATGAGGTTTGCTGTGCCTGAGATTGATTCCCATATTTCTAGAGCTGGATGAACTTTCTGCTGATAAGCACTCTCATACACTGTCACAATACCAAGTGTTTACTTTTACCAGTTGGGCACAAATCGTTTCATCTCATGTAGTATGAATGGGAAATTGTCTTTGTGCTCTGCATTGTTCTGTCTCTCTTCTGAAAAAATATCTAAATTATTGGGAAAAAGTAATTCCAGAGGAAGTCCCTAATGTGTTTATTTAGCTTAATTACATATGCATAAGAATATGAATTGATATTTGTGTGTGAGTGTTTGTCTGCTACCTGAAGCGCAAATTGATTATTGGAGCTTCATTCGCCCTATTATCTGTTGTTGTATGTAAAATGACATGTATTGTTTTAAAGGGATCATGTTTAAAGTTTGTTATTATGAAGTGAGAATACCATTTTGATTTGATGCGTGTTGTACTGCCTACTCATGTATTGTTGTGACATAGCAGGCTTTTAGATATGTAGCTTGACACTGTAAAGATAGGAACATTTATTTAAATGAAAGGTTTTAGGATATATCAAAGAAACCAATTTCAATTCTCATCAGGGAACAAAGGGATTCCAGGTAGATTTTTTTCACTGTATTTTGACTGAACTACTGTTGTACAAACTTGACATATCACAGTTAAAAAAAAAAACCTGCAGGGAAAGCCATATTATAGCTTCACAAACCAGCAGTAAAAACATAATGCACTGAAAATAACTCTAGCTCCAAACTGGGCTGATTTACAAAAGGAATAGTGAAGGAATACAACAACGTTATTCATAATTCTCTGCCCTCTACATTGAACTTCATCATCATGTTTTCCAGCAAGTGTGCAGATACCGCTGCTTTTGTTTGGCACATCTTGACCCATTTTTTTTTTTGTGTGCATATATTTTTGTAATTTATTATTTTGAAATGAAGGATTATTTTATTATTTTGTTGTTGTTTTTTTATATAGAGAAAAGTAGGCAGTGGACCAAAGCTGCCAGCAGGTTTTGTTTCTGGACTTTGTAGCAGATTACCTGGACGGCCACTGTATTTTAATGTTTTCATGAAAAATAAAGCTGGTTTGGAGATTAATCTTGAATATTTTCTGTGTAATGAACATTCCACTTAGCTGTTTTACATGGAAACAAGGCAGAAGAACTCTAACAATAACAGCCATGAGGTTTAAAAATCAATATCTGGTATACATTGGAAAATCAGATTTATATGTTAAATCTGCACTTAGCTACCCATCTGATTTTAATAACCCAAATGCTCTGTCCAGATTGGCTTAGGCTCTGAATAAGAACCGCCTTATGTAATGATGCTTAATGTACCATGCGTTTCCTGAGACAGGAGCGCCCCCAGCAGGCAGTCTGTGGCAGTGCAGGACGAAGGCTCTTCATTTCCCAGACACAACAGCTGCTTGTACTGACCGCAAGGGAGCGAACATAACACCCTACCAAATACCAAATATGCACACCCAATGAATTATTAATCTGAAGTTATTCGTTATTCATAAGCTACATATTTACACTGCACTTAGCAATTGATTTCTAAATAATGTTGAATTCAGAATTGTCTTATTCTGCAAATAAGAAACTGTATCATTAAAAGATTGCTTGTAATACAGGTAACCATAACCTTTTTAAGAAATTGTCTTCTAGAACTGAGAGAAATTGTAGGCACATTACCAATCAATGGTGTCCTCTGTGTTTGGGTCCGGGTACGTCTGGACCCAACGGCCAATAGACCAGATCCTTAACACTTTACTCTCGCTGTCAGTTTCTGTGCTTTCTCCCTCGGAGCTTCTGTCTGCGTTCTGATCATCTGCTGCCTCAATGACATCCTCACAGCACAGAAAGTAACTGTGAAGGTAAAAGCGTTGCAGTAGAGACACAGATATGGCATTATTGTATGTACTTGCATTTTGGAGCGTTGGTATAATAGAGTTCTGTGAAAGAAGACTAATTCGCTTACTTTAATATTAATATTGTAGATTTTTTATTAACGACAGACTTAATTTTGTTAGTGCATTAAAAAAAAGCTAATTCAGGAAATGCTAAAAACAGAGACTTGATAAGATAAAATAAACGATAATCCTATATTATATAATATTTTAAATAACCCTATATATATATATATATATATATATATATATATATATATATATATATATATATATATATATATACAGTTGCAATCAGAATTATTCAACCCCCTGATTTATTTTGACCTTTATTTTGACCTTTTTTTTAAATGGGTTTTAAAAAATTGAAACTGCTTTTATTCTAGCCGAAATAAAACAAATAAGACTTTCTCCAGAAGAAAAAATATTATCAGACATACTGTGAAAATTTCCTTGTTCTGTTAAACATCATTTGGGAAATATTTAAAAAAGAAAATACAATTCAAAGGGGGTTCAATAATTCTGATTGCAACTGTATATATATATATATATATAATTTATGTATGAACTATTTTTATTTAGTTTAACTTGCTGCTAAAAAAAAGAACTAAAATAAATATTAAATGTAACTACATAGATCAGTGGTGGGCAAACTTTTTAGACCCGAGGGCCACATCAAGTTTTGCAAACCAAGTGAAGGGCCACATGTCAAATCCTTCAAAATATAACTTTTATTTATAGTGGCAGTATGCATGGAATAATATGTAATATCGGACAGAATCATGTCACATTAATACAAAACTGATTATGTTAATAATAGTTATAATTAAGTCAAATTTACATGTCAAATTAATTTGCACTGCTATTTCTATTTACTTATTAATCATCATAAAACTATAAAGTATAATAGTACTATCAATAATAATAATAATGTAATAATTTTTACAGTGGAGAATAGAAAAGATATTGTTTGATAGAAAAAATCTCCTATTAACACATTAAAAATAATTCTTAAAGTTTATCGATGATGCGCTGTTCAGTTTAAGAAGAGCTCTCGCAAAAAAAAAAAAAAAAAAAAGAGAAGCGCATTTCGTGTGAAAGTGCATTTTAATATCTGAGAGTGTGTTCTAATTCTACTGGTTGCGCTAACTGTACTGTGTGCAATACTGCCACCAAATGGCGTTCACTTGTATTGCATCATTAATTTACTAGTTCTGAAACCAAACCACTCAGAAGTAGCATTTTAAAAACTCCCTCGTGGGCCGGATGAAAGTGTTCAGCAATATATGGCAATTTTTTAATTGATTGAAAATCTATAATTTAAAAAATATATATATGCATATAAATTATGCCTGAAATATTATTCCTAAGCTGTCATCAGTTTTGCTATACACCTAGTATGGGGTAAAGTAAATACCAACAATTGATTTTGGTAAAAAAAAAATAAAAAAAGAGTCTGTTTATATAGAATCTGTTATCATAAACTAACATTTATTATTACGCATAAAACATGAACACATGCATCCCGCTGTTTCAAACAAAACGATATATATTTAAATGATGTCTGTGACCTCACTTACAACTCTGCACTGTCATATGTCTTTCCATCTCCTTCTCCCTCAATCTCTCGCTCCACATTCCAGCGCATTCGTTTATATAGGCCGGTAAGGGTTGAGGCAAGAAACGGTGTGGGGCAACAGTAGCGGAAGATTGACACCTTCATCTTGTCTATTTGACACTGGCCAATATTAAAGTGTGAGATACTGTAAAAAAAGATAGAAAATCTGCAATGAAGGAATTACTTTTATGACATATTTCCATCTAAAAATCAGGAATCTACTAAACTTTAGAGGAAATATTCAATTAAATTCATCTTTAATTCTAATGGCTTTTAGAATGTAGATTTTTCAATGCAGCTTAACATACACTGTTAGACTCTGCCGCAAGTGTACAGTTATTTACTGCAAAAACACCCGGTAAAATACCACATACATTTTTACAGTTCACTACTGTAATATGCACTGGATTGTGAGTCATTTTAAAACTTTTACAGTAACTTACTGCATATCAGAAATTTGCGGTATTCTACTGAAATTAAAGTAATCAAGAACTGCTACTGCAGGTCAAGACAAAAATTAGTAAATGACATAAATAACATCTTGTATCACAAAATGTATTTAAAATAGATTGATGAATGAAAATTACTTTTATAAACCATGTAAAATGGATATAATAACCAAGAATAATTAAAATATTGTTGTACATGGTCTTCTCACCTGTTTGGAATTTATTAAATTCATTAGTAAATACTAAAAATGAAGGTTTTGTACTGCAGTAAACTCTAAAAACGATCATACTGTAAAATTATAATGTAATAAAGGGCATTTTACCATAAAAAGAAGTTGCGGTAAGGCAATTTTACTCTCAAATTAAATTGCGGTAGGCACCTGCTACTGTAAAACACATTTAAAGGTAAGTTACTTTAAAGGGGCTGTTGAGGTAAATTGCTGTAACAGTGCTGCCAGTAAGTTACTGTAAAAATACAATAAAATGTCTAACAGTGTAGATGGATAACGAATAGGTACACTCTGCTATTTAGGTCTGCCTATGCGTTTATCTATGAGTCTGTTAGTACCTCAGTGGATCAGATTCCTCCAGTGAACAGAAGCTGAAGGAGGCAAACAGCAACACCAGCTGCTCCAGACGGGAACACAGTTGCTGAGAGAACTGCAAAAGCTGGGAGAGAATGCAAATACAATGCATATAGATGTTCATCTTGCAATGTCGAATATGATACGCATAAAAAATCAGATTCTCACCTTCGTGCGGATATTTGAAGACTGAGGTGGGCAGAAAGGGTTGGAGTTTCTGGCTGTGGACTCCAGGAGGGAGAAGTACGGCTGACAGGTTTCCAAAAACATTGGAACGATATTGCCAAACCCATAATCCTGGACACAGTCTCGGCTAAAACAAACACATATAGTAAAAGTGAATCAAAAAATAAATATATATATATATATATATATATATATATATATATATATATATATATATATATATATATATATATATATATATTTTTTTTTTTTTTTTTTTAAGTTGTCCTAGGACAGAAATGGGTGTTGAAAGGGTATCCTCAATTTTTAGAACAAATTTGGTGAAAGGTGATGATCCATTTTAAATATTGACTGCTGTATATGTGAGGAGAAACTATTTTTGTCATAAAATAGCCTAAATACTCCTTTAAAAGAATGTTTAGATATGTGTTATTGCCCCCACCTGATAGAAAACACACATTTTTTTGAAGGGTTGCTTTTTCTCAGCATGTTTTAGCAACAATGCTAGCATTCTTAGCATGTTTAGAACTCTGACAACATGTTGTTAGCATGTATATGTTTAGCTTGTTGCTAGCCTATTTTAAAACATTGCTCCCACATGAAATAAATACTACAGAGTTACTACTAATACTACTTAGATAATATAGTGTTTTTGAACCATACTATAGTAAAATGTATTATACTGTTTATATAGTATTTACGACTCTTTGTTCATTAATGCTACATCATACTGTCATGAACTGATAAGCTGTAATACTGTAGCATACTTTAGTGTTTACTAGTCTGTAAATCATTCATTCATTCATTTTCTTTTCGGCTTAGTCCCTTTATCAATCAGGGCTTGCCACAGCGGAATGAACCGCCAACTTATCCAGCATATGTTTTACGCAGCGGATGCTCTTCCAGCCGCAACCCATCACTGGGAAACATTCACACACACTCATTCACACACATACACTTCAGACAATTTAGCACACCCAATTCACCTATACCACATGTCTTTGGACTTGTGGGGGAAACCGGAGCACCCGGAGAAAACCCACGCCAACACGGAACACAGATACGCCAACTCAGCGACCTTCTTGCTGTGAGGCGAACGTGCTACCCACTGTGCCACGGTGCAGCCCACTGTGTATCATTTGTAGTTTAATTTATATAGTTGTAGAAAACATAGTCAAGTATTGTGTAATGTGTTCCTGTAGTTGATGTACTACCACAGCAATTATAGAATTACCACAACAGATTAATTAATACTTTACTATAATATGGTGTATTTGCTATAAATTACTGTAGTATAAATACTATAATACTATAGTACAAATAATATAATACTATAGTATTTTTTCCACATGGGTTTCAGCTCTAATAACATGTTAGCATGATATTAGAGTTATTTTAATGCTCTGATTGAGCACATAACTAGCATCTATACTGTATGTTTTAGCATGTTGCTAGCATTATTTATCCAATCACCAATATGTTGATCAAAGCTTTAAATGGATAGTTTACTCAGAAATGAAAATTCTGTCCTCATTTCCTTTTTCAACATTTAATTTAACAACTTTACTTCAACTAAACTTAGAAGATAGTCTGCAGAAAACCATTTTAAACTTACCAACATTCTTCTTTTGTGTTCAACAGAAAAAAAGAAACTCATAAAGGGTTAAAATCACTTGAGGGTGATTAAATGGTGAGTGCATTTTCATTTTTGAAGGAACTACCCCTTTGCAATGACACATTCAACAGTAAAACCTTCCACTTTAATCTAGATCCAAGCACACCTCCACACCAGCTGTGTTTGATAATCATCTGCCTTGTTCAGCAGGTATTGAAGCTGCTTCTCAATGCGAGAGATTTTATCCTCCATAATTCTCGTGTCCTCACAGGATGGAGTGTTTCCAGCGGGTGGATCTTCATCCCATAAAAACGTCCCATCGCCGAAAGAGGACGCTATTGTAGTGTTCTCTGCGGACAAATAAGAGTATGTATTAGCAGCATCATATGTGAATTTGCTGCCGGTTTAAGGGTTAAATTAATTAATACAAATATTTTATGCCCTTCATTACCTTCTATGGTCTCTGTAATCGCTTCTTGATCTGTCAGAGACTGCTCTGCTTCATTCGTTTCCCGCAATAAAGACGCTAATTCTTCGTGATCTGTGTTAGCCATTATGGCCTAAAGTTAACCTTAATCAGATAATATGAAGACCTCCAGTTTTGGGTTCTGTGGCAAAAGGAAATGCATTTAAAAGTAACTAAAGACAAACTAATAAATTCCTAATAAATTCGATAACGTTAATCGACGACGGTAAACAAGTTAACATTAGCTTAAAAGAGACAAGCAATATTAGCATTACTGTGCTTATTAAAAGATGTCACAATACCTGAAGTTATACAAACTTTGACTGCTAATTGCTTACTTTGTCCATTAAAGCAAGTATGTACATTGTACTGCACCGGTAAACTAAACTGTTGTGAAGCGTCGCAGGTCAGACGTTCAGTGATTTCATTTAATTTACCATGACCATATTAGTATTTCCTAGACCGTTGAAAGGCATCTTGATTTGACATGTCATAATAAACATTATGAAATAATATTTTTAATATTATTAAAAAAACTATATAAATCATTTAAAATTAGTTCACATTGTTTTTTATGACTTTCATTTCATCCACAATTGTATTTTTTTTACCCTCTTGGGATTTTGACACATTTTTCTACAGAGGATTGGATCGGTCAAAGACCAAAGGGAGTCATAAATATTTTTCGTCTGTTTATCCGATTTAACAAGATGTGATAAAATATAATTTAAACCGGACACAAAACAAATCTATGATGGAATGTAATAACTTGAAAAATATAATGTGTAACATAATGAAGTGGTAAAGCTGGGACTAAATCAGATTTTAAACGCAGTTTAAACAACATCAAGATGTGATACAGAATTATCTTAACTGCAATTACAGTGACTTTAAACAGTAAAAATAACGCAAAGGTCTACAAAGGTTATGATAATTGATAAGTGGTCTTGTGCTGTCATCTAGTGGCTAAATGGTAGGCGACAATTGAAAGTCTGTGTTTTATGGCTAACATGGTATTGCAATATGTTTTATTGAGGCTTTTTTAAACATCCACGATGGACATGACTGGAAAACATAATGTGTAAATAAATGAGGTTATAAGCTAGAACAAATTTAATTTTTAAATGCAATGTTTATACCATGTAAAGATGTGAGTCAGAATGGTCAGAATGACCAATGTGTACTTGCGAAAAGCTGTCTAAATTATTACACATTAATTTACACATTCTGCAAATTTTGGTCAATATTTTAGTCAATACAAAAGAAGATAATTTGAAGTGTTGGAAACTGGTAACCACTGAAAACCATATTCCTAGACCTGAACAGACCTCAGTTGGTTTTATCTGTTTCTCTTGTTTCAAGCCTAATAATCACAAAATTAGATTTTTAATCTTAAAAGAAAATACATCTATACTTTATGTTGTTTTTTACTGAAACAATATCTTTAATAATGTAAACTGATCTCAAGTATAGTCATTACCTCAAATACTTTTTATTACAAATAAGGCTAAAGAAATATCCTTTAAATTAGGACTGGGCCGTTAAACAATATTATATCGAATGAATCACAATAAAATGTAGGTCAATAATAATGATACGCTCTGGACTTTTTTTTTAACTATATATTGATCTAAGAGACAACAACACTGCAGAAATGTGCAACAATGAGAATCTAAAAGTGTGTTGATATTAGAGATGTATCGAATTTTCAGCCACTGAAAATTTATCGGCCAATAATATGTTATGACATTTAATGGACCCTCTAATTCTTGTGACTGCAGTCATTGTTGGGGTACTCTTTAAATGTGGCAGCATTAACAACTTATGTCGAAATCCATATCGTTATCATTCGATATGGAAAATAATTATCAAGCTTGCATTTTTGCCATATTGCCCAGCCCTACTTTAAATTAATTCATATAGTTTCTTATCCCACAAAATAATTCTACATAAATAAAAATGGATATTGAATTAGAATGCTGTTTTTGTGAAAGCCTTAACAAAACAATTTCACATTCATTTGGTTTTTAATATTTTAAAAACATTTTTCTGATAAACGTGATTTTGCATTATTATGTTAAGAATTGCTCTTTAAAAGATGCTGGTTTTATTATCAACTTTATTATTATGTAAATTTAACATGCACAAATCCAAGTTTGAAATCTTCTCTTCATGGTGCTTGAAAAAGAGATTAAAATGTATATAAAAGTGATTTCTAAGTCTAAATATAGAAAAGCAATTAAAACAGTTAATATATGCTCCTCCTTTAACATTTTTGCATAAAAATGTTTGTATACATGCATTTCTGTAGTAAAAGTGCATTAAATAACTCTTGTTAATAACTAAAATTGGAAAATTATGTGTATAATTGTAATAATTTATAATGTAAAATATATTTATATGTAGTTTAATAATTATACCTTCTCCTCTGTTTCTTTTTTTAATTATTTAATTTCTTCTTTTCTCATTTAATCCTTCTTATTAAGGAATGTAAAGTGATTTTATTGTATAGACTTCTAAACATGAAGAAACTGCACTGATACACACACACACAACCACAAAATTAACGGACAACTACAGAAATATTTGCACTACTGCTATTTTTATACTGCTCTGTACAACATGTCTACCTCAATGACAAATGTTTAGCTGTACAGTATTTCTTTTTGATCCAATATTTGTACAGCATCCGTAGAGTACTGGTCGGCGTTACTGTTTCTTGTCTTGTTTTGTCCTGTCTTGTCTGTTCTGTCTTATTTGCACGAAATGTTGCACAAGCTGCACTTTGCACTCTTATTCTTATTTTTATTTTAGTTTATCTTATCTTATTTTATTTCATTCTTCTAATTTTTTTATTAGTGTGTAGTCCTGTGCTATGTTATTAATTTATGTTGTTTGATGTAGCACCTTGGTCCTGGAGGAACATTGTTTCTGTTGTGTAGCTGCACTGTATATTGTTGAAATGACAATAAAGCCAACTTGACTTAATAAAACTGTATGATGGTTCTTGTTAGAAAACAAAACAAAAACACTGAGAACTATAGGATAGGAAAAACAAAAACTAAGGACATCAATGGTTACCATTTTCCAATAGTGTTCAAAATATCCTCTTTTGTGTTAAACAGAAGAATGAACTCAAACAAGGTTGTGACAAATAAAGAGTGAATAAATGATGACAGTATTTTAATTTTGGGCGTAACTATCCCTTTAATCACTGTATGTTTAACATATTTTTTCTGTGTAAATAATATCGTCCATGCTGCTGTCATATGCTGAGCCACGAGAGAGTGATGAAACCATATTAATTTGCCTGTGAACACAATACAAGGTCACGTGACCCACATGAGCGCGCAACCGGCGTGCTGGCAGTGCACGCGCCCGGGGATAGTAAACGACCCTCCCGCGCGAGGCATCATCACTGGCGCGAGGCTCACACGGGCGACACTGTCTTTTACTCAAGGGCGGATTGGTGTATTATTCCCCGGCTGTGAATATCAACTTCTCGGGCTTCATTTGATGAAGAAACGACAGTTGAGCTGAATGTACCTTTGGTGTTTTCGGGTGATGAATTGAGAAGAAAAGCTGAACTCTTTTTGACCAGTTACCCTGCCCAGTGCGGTACATGTATGCAGCTGAGAAAGAACAACTATTTCAGGACGATGTTATGGATAAATACATGCGACTTAACGCCAAGCTGTGGATATGGCAGTGGATAGTTTGAATGACCGTTGTCAGACATACAGCTAATGCTTTTATATCATATTCGCATCCATTTGTTTTTATTTTGAATGCGATTTTAATTGCTTATGGCAGCATGCATCAGGTATTACAGTGATGCAACAGCATTTATTACATGTTAACAAGTTGTTCGAGCGCTGTTGGATCTTAAACTGTTGCATTGAAGGCTGACAGAAGAATAGGATCCCTTTGTCGGCGATCGTTGGGAATCTAGAAGGAGGAGGATCGACTATTTGGGTGTCCTGAAACAAACGACAATCCAGATATACAACCATGGCAAATGACTCAATCCAAGTAAGTTTACTGCTAGTTACAGAATAAACCATGCTAGTTTGTTCCCAAAACATCCCACGTGTTTTTTCTTCTAATATAATGTGGATGTGGAGGGCAGACGATAGAGTAGCTTAAAGGGATAGTTCACTCAAAATTCAGAAAATGTTACTTCATTTACTCATCCTTGATTTGACTCCAAACCAAACCAGTTTAAGGTGTTTTTTAAGGAAAAACTAATATTATTAAAGTCAATTGATACAGGTTTACTACAACTCCCCCCCCCCTCTCTATATATATAGTTAAAGTCAGAATTATTAGCCCCCCTGTTTATTTTTCCCCCCAATTTCTGTTTAATGGAGAGAAGATTTTTTTCAACATATTTCTAAACATAATAGTTTTAATAACTCATTTCTAATAAATGATTTATTTTATCTTTGCTATGACGACAGTAGGCAGTTCATTCCTCTGTGGCGACCCCAGATTAGTAAAGGGACTAAGGCCGAAAAGAAAATGAATGAATGATGACAGTAAATAATATTTTACTACATATTTTTCAAGACACTTCTATACAGCTTAAAGTGACATTTAAAGGCTTAACTCGGTTAATTAGGTTAACTAGGCAGGTTAGGGTAATTAGACAAGTTATTGAATAATGATGGTTTGTTCTGTAGACAATCGGAAATAAAAATAGAAGGGCTAATAATTTTGACCTTAAAATGGATTTTTAAAAATTAATAACTGTTTTTATTCTAGCCGAAATAAAACAAATAAGACTTTCTCCAGAAGAAAAAATATTATCAGACATATTGTGAAAATTTTCTTGCTCTGTTAAATATAATTTAGGAAACATTTAAAAAAAGAAAAAAAATTCAAAGGGGGTCCAATAATTCTGACTTCAACTGTGTGTGTGTGTGTATATATATATATATATACATCTTTTCTGTTTATCAGAACAAAAAAACTCAAACTGGTTTGGAAAAAATGCAAGGGTGAGTAAATGATGACAGAATTTGTTTTTGGGTGACCTATCCCTTTAAGACCCAGAGGATGCATTCACTTTTACTTAGCAAGCTCTTGTGCTTGGGAGAATCACTGATTTTATCTTTGAAATGATGGATTCCCTCATCCACTCTTTATTTAATATGGTTAATTCTCTTCTATTATGGTGTGAATGGATATTTCTGCTGGCTAAACACAGCTAACATGTTTGGTTGTACACTACAGGAACTTGTCTGGAAAGCCCTGTTAAACACCAGTTTGACCAGACACTTATAGGGGTGGTGGTTTGTCAAGGATTTGTTCAAATGATATCTTAATGAATGGAAACATAAATACAATGAAGACAGATTTATTTACCCTTTTATGACTTCTGGAAAATATTTAATGGGGTTTAATGGGGTTATAAGCCAGAAGAGTTGTGTTATGTAAGGCGAGCAGTGTGAGCACATATGCTGACCAGATTCTTTAGGGAAAATGTCAAAAAGCAGTTGAAAACGAATGTCAGTAAGCCAGATGCTTTTTGAATGAGTAATGTGTGATATATCAGCCAGGATGACTGATCCAAAAATATGTTTCAGTTTCAGCAGATTTAGCTAATTACCAACTTTTTAACAAAAATCACACCAAAGCGTAAACTCTACATATCATTCTAAACCTGTCACAATTTATTGGTTTTGAATCATTTAAAGGGCAACTATTTTACCCACACACACACAAAATAAACCTGATTTAACATCCACAAACAGGGATTGAAGCGTCTTTTATAATTGTACTGACATGCGGCTGTGGTGATAAAGACAGTAAAATCGCTGTAATTCATTACAAATATGCACTGTTAAAAATGTTTTAAACTTGTATTCTTGATCACATTTGATGATGATTCATGATCACAGAGCGCTGAACAGATC
Source organism: Danio kyathit (assembly GCA_903798195.1). Lineage (NCBI taxonomy): Eukaryota > Metazoa > Chordata > Actinopteri > Cypriniformes > Danionidae > Danio > Danio kyathit. The sequence goes on from LR812519.1 coordinate 56,725,509, forward strand.
TTTTAATTCCAGATGCTTTTGCGCACGTCCTGTCTTGTTAATATTATTATACGTGTTACTATGGAGTAGGGGTGTCAAAATTAATTGTTTCTTCAGTGCACCGCGATGTAGATGCGGACAATTCGGTATCGGTTCAGTAATAATCATAACCGGTTATTATATACTGACGTCATTTATCTCATGTGCTATGTCGCCGTAGCATACTATAGCGAGGGAGGCAAGCGCGAGTATTTACAACACTCCAACTCCAGTATTTACACAGAAACTGCACAATTTCACTGCGTGTGTGTTTGCTGGACTGTGTTTCACTTGACACAGCAGAAGCCCCTATTTCATGGCGATTATGGGAATGAAAGTAATATCCATTTCTCTCTCTCACCGTGGCCCATGAGTGCATCTGTGAAGAGTGGCAGTGTGTAAGAGCCAATCACAGCCCTTTCTGTTGAGCGCGTGACCAATCAAAGGGGTGTAAGAAAGAACTTGGTGGACAAGGCTCAAAAAGCGAGCGGGATATTTATATTTGTTTATTTGCTATAAATGCTTGTGTTGTTTAAAGGTACAGTTTATATATCTGACTGTTTGTATTAAAGGACAAAATAGTTTTACAAATAGTAAATATAAATATATTTATACATTTTAATACAAGAATTGCTGCTGTGAAGAAAATATAAAACGGTGTATGGAAAGCATCGTCAATGCTTCGTGATGCACCGAGTTATCGAATTGAACCGAATCGATGGCATGATAATGGTAATCGAACCGAACCGTGAGGCCAGTGTAGGTTCCCACCTCTACAAAGGAGACATGTTAATACGCAGCCGTCAGTCAATTCGGTGGGCGGGGAAACTGCACTCCTACGTCACATTGTGGTGGGCCACAAAATGGGAGGGATTTGGATCCTATTTTATCGTCAGGAAATGTAAAAAAAGTGACTTATTGTTTTTATATTACCCCAATATGACTAGACACTATATACCTACACACAGTTTTGTCCAAACAGTTTTGTCCAAACAGGTGGCCTTTAAATAAATAACTGACAATCAACTAATTACATTTTTTGACTGCCCAAAATATTGGCTGACCAATTAGCCTATCTGATTAATCAACTATTATTAGTTAATTGAATAGATTTTTAAGACCACTAGTGTTTTCCCCACTGTTTGTATATTTAATTTTATACAAGATGGACTTGCTGAATGCCATGAATTCTTGTAAATAGTAACCAAATACAAACGGACAACATGGAAAATACACTGATTCTCCCAGTGAAATATCTAACAGTGTGGTCACAACCTTACACAGACACACACATGTGTCCACATTTAGAATGACTAAGCAAGAACAGTCATCAGGAATGTGATTATGTCAGGGACTGAATGACAACAGCTGATTCACATAATGAGCATCATTTATTATTTTGTTTTGTTCTGTTGAGAGCTCCGCCAAGTTTCAAATTCATAGATGCAGTGATCTTGTCTTTCTTATCCTCACAGCAGGAGATTGTATGCACAGATGCATCTCACAACCTCCTCGCTGACTTAATCTAACAGTTTATTTGCTCACTAGATTACTAGTTCACAGATGGAGCTGACAGAACCTAATGTTATGTGCTAGGCTAGCACGTTCTGCAAAGCCTTATCCCTGTGAACTCAAATGTCCTGTTGTGTATTTGTGCATTTTATTAAGTAAGTTCCCCGGCCCGCCATGCATTAGGTCAGCTTAATGGGGTTTGAAGAGTAGGCCAATTCCCTGTTTCCTGTCCTGTCTTCAATTTACGGGCTTTTAACACAATCGCATATTGTTTTTTGTCAATACACACCATCAGCAAATCAATGCACTGTGTAGGTTTATAGAATTAGGTACACCTATTACCTGTTTGGCTTCATTTAGTGTCTTTTTTGGCAGTTCATTTGGCAGTTTAAAATCAAATGGACATACCTGTTTAAACAGTAATTCACCTAGAAATCAGAATTTGTGGTTCACTCTTAAAAACAAACAACACAGGTTCATTGTGAAAACGTACCCCCGTATACATTTCTGGAGAGCCGGAATTAAGCCTAGTATATACTTCTGCGTCAAGTGATTGGCATAACCCACGGCGCATGCCCTGAACAGTGCTGTGCATTTATACTTTTGCGTGCTGTTTGTGTAGCTCTGCAATAACACTTCCGAAACACTAGCTGGCAGTAGGTTTTTATGTTCCTCTGTGCTGAGTTTCTTCGCTAGTGTTTTATATTTTCTGAACGCTACCTTAATATACAAATGGCTCAAACTTGCTCATTTTGAGGCGGTAATCGGCGGACATGCAACAAATTTAATCATAAGGTAAACACAAAACAACAGTTCCCATTTAGATCTCCTTCACGGGACTCGACACTTGTAAACACTCGCTCCATTGGGCTCGCACGGCTCTCATCCCTGCCCACACTCGTCAGCCCTACCAAGCCGACCAATCACAGAGCTTGCGCTACGCATCGTTGCGACATGTAGATACATTTTTTGAGAGGCTTGCTTGACGCAAAAGTAAATCACCCTTTAGGTAGCCAGAACTACGTATGGCTGCATTTTTTCCATGACCACTTTTTTCTCAGTGTAAAGAGCATTTTAAAATTTAAAGAACCTTTTGTGCTATGTCCATGGAAATTAAAGGTTCTTCAGAGAACCAGAAATGCCTGTAAAGAACTTTCATTTTCAAGAGTGTAGTAAGAAAGAAGATGCTTCTGTTGTTAACCTTGCTTTTGATACTACAGTTTATCGTTTATCTGCCAATAGTGTATTACTTTTCAGTGTCTTTTTGGTTTTCTGTAGGCCAGAAGTTATTACTGATGTCTGATTGGCTGTAGTGTGTGGGGGTGATGGTGCAGTTTTTGGAGGGGATCAGGAGGGCATGAGACTGATGCTCAGGCATAATGGAGTCCATTGTGTTACCACAGCTCCAGATCGTATTCACGTTGGCTTCATGTTGGGCTCTACAGCCACACCCTCAGCCTATTTACTGACCTCTAGAAGTTTGGTGTGTGTGTGTGCTGGTGACTTGTCATGTTTGTGTTGACCTTCTGGGGCACCTTTAAGTAATTGTTTAATCCTCAGATCGAGCTAACTTGTATTTATCAGGTAGTGTCTGTAAATATCTCCCAAAACAGTTACTGAGGTGTAACATATGCATATTTTGATTAATTAAGTTATAATAGGCCCGGTTTTTTTTGTGGTATTAAAATGCGTTTTCTGTCATCACATGTGCTCTTTCAAGACACATTACTGTTTTTACCAGGGATTAACATTGTTTAATTGATGTTGAAACTAGATTGAGACCTTTCCCATTTATTTTGTTCTATATTAGTGTTGTCAAAAGTATCTGAGATTTTAAAAACGTCAATTTTACGCTAACATTTGAGCGCTGTTGAGCAGGTTCTTAAGCACCACTGATTGGCCATAGTTTTCACATGCTCAACAAATATGACTGTGATTGGCCATGAAGGTCATCGGTTTACCACTCTTCACCACTATTCACCAAGTGCAAACACAGATACACAAACACTGGACCATTTCAAAGCCGCGTTGATCAGCTGATCTGTCTATGAGCTGTCATATGAGCGATCCACTTAAATGTTATGAGGAAATTGATGTATTGTTACAGAATATTACCGAACTCAATACTTTTGACGATTCTGTATCAGTGTTATTAACAAGTAATAGTGACTGCAAAAACAATCAGATCAGATCTTTGATTGCCTCTGGAATTGTACAGGCTCAAAACATTAGGACCCCCTTATAGGGCTGGGCGATAAATCAATTTTATCGATTAACTCGAGTGTGAAGTTCACATCGATTTGTTTGAATTAAAATCAGTTTTTACCTCAACACGTGACGCCTCCCTCTGGGCTCCCGTAGTTTCCCCCGCATTGCTATAGAAACACACAAACAACATGCAGCAACTCGAAGAAATGTTGCGCTCTTTGAAATGAAATAGAATGAAATATATATATATATATATATATATATATATATATATATATATATATATATATATATATATATATATAAAAAAAAACAGACGCACAAACATGACTGCATAAAGCCCCCCCAGCATTCAGGGCTCTCCGTCACATATTCACCGCGAGACACGCAAATTTTAATCTGCGCGCCCGACAGAGCTTAATTTGTGCTTAATTTGCACCTCCGGCATCCTCCCCCATTCGCTGTTTACTTTCACTTTCTTCCACGACTCCCAACCCTCTTCACTTTCGTCCATAATTGTATAAAATGATGTAATTTCTATATGATTATAAAAGTCCTGTATGCAGTTATAAATAGAGCTTGTTAAATTTCTTTAATTGAATCTTTACATGACAGCTTTTTTTCTTTGTCATTTTTATATCATTTTTCTCATTTTATTGTTTTTATTTTATTTTATTGTAAAGCACTTTGGATCAACTACAATTGTGTAAAATTGTGCTCTATAAATAAAGTTTGCCTTGCCTATAATTAATTATATTTATGATAAGGTTGTATAGGTTATTAACCTTCAACTCCAAGCATTTTTTGTGGGGGGAAATACCAATTTTAAATCGTAATATTGCCCAGCTCTACCCCCTTATATTTAATGTAACCCACTTGTGATTGGATTAATGAAAACACATTTTAAAACCAGGTGTAAGTGGGGCTTGGAGTCACTAGTGTTAATGATAAGCAATGTCTGATACAAATTCGACAATAACACATTTGTAACTTTTTAAGGGCACATGAATTAAAAACGAATGATCATTGACAATAAGCACTTCTGTATATATTCCCAAAAAGAATGAAAAAGAACTGTTCAAACTGATTCCATGGTGATGTTTCATCTTTAAAAATAAACAAAGTAGTGTAGAATTGTATGATCTGCCATTTATTGTTATTAGCTAATGTATAGAATTGTAATAATCAGTGCATTCATCAAAGTGATGACTATCTCCAATGAAGAGAATATTAGTGTGTTTCTGTCATTACACTAATCAGCAGCTGGTTTAATACTTTAATACAAGTTCAGAAACTCAATCCCTTCCCTCCCCACAGTGTAAAACAGCTGCATTTTCTCATGACCTCATAAAGCCAAACTCTGGCCATGTGTTCCGTAGCCTTGTTCCATTCCGGCTCCTCCCCTTTGTGACATCATTATGACGAGTTCTGCTTGTTATCCAGCGTTCTGAAGCATTAGAGCAGCTTGCGTAACTGTTCCATTACTAAAACCACACTTCCATTATTTCAGTGCCTTGGGCCAGTCCTCCATACATTGATCCTGATGTAAAGCCCTCAATTACTTTGTAAAGCCTTTCTTTTTTCCTTTTCCCTTGATATAATTCATAATTGCTTGATTTGTTATTCCGGAAAGTAGAAATGCCACTAATGCGCACATTAAACTTAGTTCCATGCATGTTAAATTAACGCTCTATCATTACGTTAATCTCACGATTTTAATAAAGCACTTAAAAACCGCCGTTTCCTGGTTCCATGCAGGAATTTCAAAGCGTCTCGCCCCATGATATCATTTATTTGGAAGCCATCCTGTTAATACATCCCAAAGCAATGCATATTTAATGACGTGAAAGCCAGCATACTCTGCAGAAAGACACATCACATCCACACTGGCCTGTTGCTCTTTGTCTGAGAGAGCATGCAACAGTTAGGGTGTTGTAAACTGATCCGCAGGGTGTAGTAGCGGCTGTAATCTTTCTCTGTCTGCTTCTATCTCTCTCTCTTCCCCCCTTCCTCTTTGTGAAACACCAGCTGCTCCGCTTCTCCCCCTCCTTCGCTCCAAAATTCCCCTTTCTGTCTGCCTTTATCAGAACGGTCAGCTCTCCCAGTCACTCCCCCGGTTCTCTTTAGATTTTCAGACTCAGTTTAGGATTCAGGCATCTCTCTTTTGGAGATCGGATTGCTTTGAGAGAATAAGCAGAATTTGAGACTGAATTTGAGGGGTTTTCCCTGTATTGCACATCCCTGAAAAAGATCATCGCTGTAGATTTTCTGAATCATTTGGGGATGATAGTGGCACTCTGTGTGTTCTAGCTAATTAACTATTTGTTGATTAATGGTGTAGTTTTGGAATAGAAGTTTTCCATTAAATATTTTTTACTTTGTATTATATGAAAATAGTTGAGCTTTCAAGCTTCAAAACAAAACTCTGAATGTTTTTTTTTCTTTAATTTAAGTGGATACATTTTTTTTTTTCCGAGCACAAAAAAATTATTATCATTTGTTTTCATCATGATTTTACATTAAAACACCCATATAAACAATAATTGATATGCCTAAAAACATGTCAGGTATTTTTAGAACAACATTCATTTATTGACATATTTAAGCTTTAAGGTGTATTTCCAAAAACTAAAGATTTTAATTACTTATTATTATTTAGGTTACACTTTGCAATAAGGTTTTGTTTGTTAATGTTAGTTAATGTAGTTTACATATGTTGTGGATCTACATATAATGTAATATTATTTACATATGTAAATACATATGTACATATGTAATTTATTATTTATATATATATTCGCGTGGGTTTCCTCTGGGTGCTCCGGTGTCCCCCACAGTCCAAAGACATGTGGTACAGGTGAATTGGGTAGGCTAAATTGTGTGAGTGGGTGTGTGTGGATGGTTCCCAAAAATGGGTTGCAGCTGGAAGGGCATCCGCTGCGTGAAGCATGTGCTGGATAAGCTGGCGGTTCATTCCGCTGTGGCAACCCCAGATTAATAAAGGGACTAAGCTGAAAAGAAAATGAATGAATGAATGAATATATATATATATATATGTACAGTTGCGATCAGAATTATAAGCCCCCCTGAATTATTAGCCCCCCTGTTTATTTTTTCCCCAATTTCTGTTTAACAGAGAGAAGATTTTTTCAACACATCTCTAAACATAATAGTTTTAATAACTCATTTCTAATAACTGTATATAGGGTATATAAAATACTGAGCTGGTTATTCATTATTCAAACATTTTATGTTTACCTAAAGTCATTTTCATCACTTTTTTTGACTAAATGTAAAAGTGAAAGATCAGAAATGTTTTTTTTTTAATGATTAATGTAATAGTACATGCACAAAAAGCTTGGTTTCTTCTTCGCCTGTCACATTAGAAAGGAGGATGTGCACATGTCTTCCTGTGTTTGTGTACATATGCATGTGTGTGTTTAAGAAAAAGTGAACTTGTCTCAGCCCAGTCCCCTGACTCTGGGTGGGTCAGCTGTTTTACAGGGTACTTACTCTATATAATACCATATCAGTATGAGACACTAGCGGGTACTACTCTTTTAACAATCTCATCATTCATCCAGAATAAGATAACCTTTAAAACGAGATGATAAACCACAGCTGTAAGTGATCCACTCCAGGAAGAGATGGCCTGATTTCCTCATTTACACACACACGCTCACACACACGTGTGCACTAAGGTGAGATGATTTAAATGATCCAATGCAGCAGAATGAGCATGACAAATAAGCCTTTGTTTAGCTGCTCATATTCCTCATTCACCAACAGGATGAAACGGTTTGCACAGGGAAGCTTATTTCAAGAGTATATGATATGCAAATACATATACACATTCAGCGCATTTCAAACACGACAGTTTAAATTTCTGTTTCTGATTATATTTAGATATCTATCAGACAAGCATACAGTTGATAGATTTGAACAGCTCTTGCAAGTTAACGCACCAAATGTGAGCTATTGGGAGTGGTCACAGACAGGTGTTTGCACACATGTTTCCAGGACAACTGCTGCCTTGGCAACCATGATTAGTGATGTCACAGGATACTGTCTCACAGGAGGGTGGAAGAACAGTCACAAAGCGCTTTAATTAGCTTGCTTCTGTAATTAGGGGAAATCTAGGTGCCACGTATTTCATTAGCAGTAGCTGAGTCTTAGATTTTGAAACTTTTGGGGGGCGAAAGGTAGAGGTAAACTTAAAGTATTCAGATGTATTAGTCATTCAAGCATCTGTCTTGGTTTTTTCGGTAATTATGATTTTAATTAGTTTTGGGCTTGTATATGTTGTCTATGCCATACATGCATCTGCTTTTTAGTAATTTCAAGGTATTTTAAAATAGTGGGAAATACAAATATGCACTTTCAAAACATGATTTCAAGAAATTATTAGGACAACATGTATGTAAATATTTGGTAAAAAGGCAGAGTTTTAATTAAAAAATAATGCAAAATATGTTTTTATGGCTGTTGATTGTTCTCTTTTTACCTGCAGCAAAAGTCTTATTTGTATTATTTCGGCTAGAATTGAAGAAATTTTGAATGTTTTAAAAACCATTTTAAGGTCAAAATTATTAGCCCCTTTAAGCAATATTTTTTCGATAGTCTACAGAACAAACCATTGTTATACAATGACTTGCCAAATTATCCTAACCTGCCTAGTTAACCTAATTAACCTAGTTAAATGTCTGTTAAATGTCTCCACTTTAAATGTCACTTTAAGCTGAAAACTAGTATCTTGAAAAATATCTAGTAAAATATTATATACTGTCATCATGGCAAAGATAAATAGTGTGTCCACGGGATCTTAAAAAGTCTTAAAATGTCTTAAATCTCAAAAACCAATTTTTAGGCCTCAAAAAGTCTTAAATCTACTGGAATATTGTGTTGTAAGTCTGAAATCTTTTTTAACAGGTTTAAATTTTCCCTTGTCCATGTATAGCTACCCAATCTGGCCAACACCCATACAATCACCAACATTCCATCTCAATAAAACCTTCAACTTTTTATTTAAAAATGTAACTTTTAACTCTATTTACAATAATAGTTTAATTATTGTCCTTACAATAACATTTGTTTAAAAGTTCTTCATGTATTTACTGCTGAGGAAGCTGACCTGGACAGACTGTTGTGCATACGTTTAATTTATCATAGTTTTTAAAACCTTTAAAAAGAAAGGGTTATGTTGAAAAAAGTGTATGTATACAGCTAGAGCTTGCTTGTTTTGACACTATATTTAAAAATACTTTGCTCAGAATTAACGAAAATATTATTATTATTGTATTATTAAATGTATTTAATTATCTTTTAAAAGATTAATAAAAAAAAATCTTTTCCATTTTCCTTAGAGCTTAGCCCTGTATGAGTCTAAAATTTAATTCATAAAGGTCTTAAAAATGCCTAAAAAAGTATTACATTTAACTTGCTGAAACCCGCAGAAACCCTGATAAAAGAAATCAGTTAGAAATTAGTATTAAAATTATTATGTTTAGAAATGTGTTGAAAAAAGCTTCTTTACGTTAAACAAAAATATGAAAATAATATAAATATATATATTAAAAAAATAATTATATATATATACACACACATACACACACATACACACACACACACACACACAGGGGGGGCTAATAATTCTGACTTCCACTGTATATAAATATCATAAATTGGAAACGTTTGTCACAATATGCAAGAAAAAACAACTAAATAATATTTATGTCTGAGCAATTCCAGCGTTATGGACGTTTGCAGTAAAAAACTCAAATATAAATTCAAATCGAAAGTATATGTTAACATGATATTGAAGCAACTGTTTATATTTTCCAAAACAACTGACCACAGAGTTATAGGATCAAAAAATATCACTCTGTAAACATTTTTTATATTTTAAATGTGGAAAATAAACGTGCGTTATGGATGTGACAAAAAAAGTCTGCGAGTTGGCAGTATACAACATAATTTGTGGAAATTCTGTGAATTAAACTGCACAACCGAAAATAAATAATGCTAATCAAAAGGATAAGAGTTGGCTCTCTATAGAACAAACATTGTTGATTTTATTTTGTTTGACATTTTTGCATTTATGAGGAAAAAGCTTCGTTATGGATGTGACATCCCACCGTTATGGATGTGACAGATGTGAAATTGCCCCTTGTGTGACTTTGGTAAATCAAATTTAATAGTTTGAAAACATTGACAGATACATTTTTGAATATTTCTAAAGTACTGTAAAATACTTCCTTACACAAAAAGTGTAGAAACAGTTTTGCTATTTTGGTGAAAATTTAATTTTTTTTATGGCAAGGTTGACATTTGCATGGAATTGCTCGTCTACAGAAAAAGTAGTCCCCTATACTGAATGCATGGAAGCATGACCCAAGCAGCACATCTCTGGCAATAAAATAACACCTTGTCCAATGTATGATCAATTGACGCTGGATTTAAAATGAGCACTTTTTTGTACGCAGTGTAGACATACTTCAGCTCTTGCAACGTGAGTGACCGACTGTCATGTCCAATGTAGACACAATGGGAGACTGTCTACCACTGTGCGGCTCTTCGTCGTCCTTTTGTGGTAATAGGTAATAGGACCACGCTTTATCCACCGCCGTCTCAAACATTTGAAAACAGCAGTGCAGCGTGACATTTGTTGACTGAGCCAAGCCAGAAGGGTCATGTAAGTGTTTCACCCTGTGATAGAAGATTTGCTCATACTGTGAAGAAGAAATCGCCCTGTTACATCATCTTTAAGTCAGACTCAGCCCAAATCTTGGCCCATGATATAGTGGGCCAGCCAAGAAGGGCAAATGAGACACACCTGCATGTTTTTACCATTTCTGTGAACTTGCAGTGCATCCAAAATCACATACTTCCCTACTATAAATTATGTGAAAAACAGTATGTAATCCAAGTTGTATGTCCAAGTGCATAGTCTTCAACAAACAGTTAGGAGAGGATTCCCAGATTACACACTACTCCAGACGAGATCCAATGGACACTATACTGTCCCATGAGGTTATGTTAGAGAGTTTGTGAATGGGAGTGAAGCGACGCAACAAACGTGGGTTAGGCCATGTGATCATGACAACAATGGCGGATGTAGTATATTCGAATTCCATTCATACTATCCACATTCATACTATATAACACAATGGTGTCAAACTTTCTGGAGAGTCACAGCTTCAACCACCTCCAACTGACCCCTGCTTAACCCTTGTGTATTGTTCAAATGCTCTACACTTTCATTATGTTGGTGGCTGTTTTTTTGCCCCATTGACTTCCATTATAACGACAAATTTTGATTACAAAGCCATGACAGCATATAATAATCATGCATTCTGGGTTGTTGGTGGTTTTCCCTGTTGGGAAGAGGTCAAATTTCGTTCATTCATTCATTTTCCTTCGGCTTAGTCCCTTTATTCATCAGCATCCACAACGGAATGAACCACCAACTTATCCAGCATATGTTTTACACAGCGGATGCCCTTTCTAGCTGCAGCCAAGTGCTGAAAAATCCATACATACTCATTCACACACATACACTACAGCCAATTTCATAATCTTGGACCAGGCTGTATCCTGAGCAGCTGCTGTGGGGGTCATGGAGGAGTGGAGAGCATGAGACTGATTCCTGTGACGCTCCAGGGACAGACGAGTCTTCGCTGACATCCAGCAATCTCCAGCCTTCAGCACCTAGACTGCAGCTCTGCACAAGACGTTTGGCCATAGGAGCAATTGTCGTGCCCAACTGAGCCTGGTTTCTCTCGAGGTTTTTTAATTCTTCACTTGCGCCAATTGGCGAAGTTTTTTCCTCACCACTGGCTTGCATGGTTCGGGACCTGTAGAGCTGCGCATCGATGGATTGCTCTTCAGTGTTTGGACTCTCAGTATTGAATATTAAACCAACCGGGGAGAACATGCAAACTCCACACAGAAATGCCAGCTGGCCCAGTCGGGACTTGAACCAGCGACCTTCTTGCTGTGAGGCAACAGTGCTAACCACTGAGCCACTCGAGGTCAAAATTGTAATTTGAAAATAGTTTATTTTATTAACTAAGTTTTAAAATAATGTATTAATTTAATGATATTAAAATAAAAAGGGGAAATATATTTTTAGATCTACTTCAAAAAACGTGTGTCAAGGTGCAAACGATTAGTCTTTAAAACACTATGAATGAGTGCAAACCTCAGCAGATATTCTGACTCTGATTGATTGGCTGTTGTCATTTTCCTCTCTCGACTCCCACCATTAGTATTTATTTTCAGCTCTAGGTTCATCTTTGGACTGCTCCAGCCAATAGCAGAACAGCAACTTCTGGGGAGGTGGGGATAGATAGTAACATAGTAGATAATAAGGTGCCATCTCATTGGTTAAATTTAAATAAATAACCAATGCATAATACAAATGTAATTCGTCACAAATGTCTGCGATACATACAGTTGAAGTCAGAATTATTAGCCCCCCTGAATTATTAACCCCCTGTTTATTTTTCCCCCCAATTTCTGTTTAACGGAGAGCAGATTTTTTCAACACATTTCTAAACATAATAGTTTTAATAACTCATTTCTAATAACTGATTTTTTTCATCTTTGCCATGATGACAGTAAATAATATTTTACTAGATATTTTTCAAGACAGCTTTTATACAGCTTAAAGTGACATTTAAAGGCTTAACTAGGTTAATTAGGTTAACTAGGCAGAATAGGGTATTTAGGCGAGTTATTGTATAACGATGGTTTGTTCTGTAGACTATCAAAAAAAAATAGCTTAAAGGGGCTAATAATTTGGACTAAAATGGTTTTTAAAAAATTTAAAACTGCTTTTATTCTAGCCAAAATAAAACAAATAAGACTTTCTCCAAAAGAAAAAATATTATCAGAAATACTGTGAAAATTTCTTTGCTCTGCTAAACATAATTTGGGAAACATTTAAAAAAGAAAAAAAGTTCAAAAGTGGGGCTAATAATTCTGACTTCAACTGTATATTGCATATACTATTATTATGATAACAATCATTTTTTGATATATTGTGCAGCCTTATAATGAATGATTTTATACTGCAGCTTGGCAAAGAAGAACTTAATATTGAGTGTTCATTTTAGATATCAACATCAACAACTTTCATCAACAAACAAAAATAATTCCAAATCTAGAGCAGAACTAATGCGCATCTCAGATCAAACGGATCTGTTTTTGAACAAATTAAGTGAGCTACCAATTCAAAGAGCCATTCATAAAAACAATCTCTGTGTCCAGAATGGTATGTGACCTTGAACGTTTTGTCGCTTTACTGCAATTCATAAATAATGGGACAGTGAAGTGTCCATCATATGCACACTTCACATTCTTGATGGAGGTAGTTGGTCATCCAGGTACTTCTCGCCAACTGTTTTATGAAAACCGTAAATACTACTTGGCTTACAGACGCCATACATAATAAGAAAGAGGATCATAAGAAAGAAGAGTTGTATTTGTATAAGAAATTGGCAGATTTGGTGGCAAATGTGTTATGCACAACAAGCCTATAACCAAGGTACCAGCATAAAATCACACTTAATTAGGGATGCTCAAAATAACCGCTTAACCGTTAACCGAAAGGATGCGTTTGTAACCGATTAATGGTATCAGTTAAACGATTAAAAAATATTATTTTATATATTTTTAAAATGTGGCTGCATAAGGGACCGATCACCGAAAGCGCTTTTTGCGAGGCGCATATTTTGAAAAGTTTAAGCGCTGTGTATGCGTCCTGCGCGCCTCACATTATGCCATTGCGCGCTGTGTGCTCCCAGTTGAAATAAAAGTCAACTGAGCCGAAAAAGCGTTTTACGTCAGTCGTTTGTTTCATTCTTCAATCATGTTATGCTGCTCTCTTATATGTGCTAAATATAGCTACAAGTCACAGCACTAGTAGGCCTATTTATTTAGTAGAGGTCATGTTGCGCGGCTCCGGGCAAATTTTGATTTGGAGGGAAAATGACCAAAATGTAACGTGATGATTGAAAATGACTGGCGGGAAAATAAATAATTTATTTCAAATCTCTGTACATAACAGAAAAATAAACAATGATAATGCACCAAAAATAGTGCATTTGTATTATAGTGGCAGAACTTGTCATTTTGTATATTTGCATTCACTTTTAAAAATATATTTATCTGTTTTTTAGTCCTGTCTGTAATTCTGTTGCACTGTAGAAGCTCTGTCACGAAAACAAATTCCTCGTATGTGTGAACATACCTGACAATAAAGCTCTTTCTGATTCTGAAGTATAATTTTGGACAGGCCTCAAAAGTCAGCGGGCACTTTCACTTATAAAAATATAGCACTTAAATTATTTAATTTTTAACAATAAATTAAATTACACAGTGGTTTTATATCAAAAGTTGATAATGATATAAAACATACTACACGTTGATGGTAAAAAAATAAGCTTTTAAGCGATGGCTTTTATTTGTTTCAGTATTCAAACATTAAATATTGAATCCATCAGGTTAAATAAAAAACGAATATGAAACAACACAAAGGAGGATATAAAGCATATAAAGGACTATTATATTTAGCAAAATGCTGCTTTTTTATCTTTGTATTTTTATCCTTTTATTTCTGTTATTTTAATTATTTTTTTCTCTTCATAATTAACTAACGAGCTATAGACACATTCCCGCTTGACATTTTAGAAAATATTTTGCGCAGCTGCCCAGTATATATTAAAGATAACAGAGAAAAAAAAAAACACAGAAACATGTTACATGTCCCTAAATGTCCAACTTATTTAACTGAATCGTATAATGGCCTAGGTTATAGCTGAAATGTTTAAAATTGCTCATTTTATTTTTTATAAAACATTTGTCAAGACATATTGATTTTTTTTTAATGTAAAAACATTACCGGCATTTAACAATCCATATTTATTTTATTTATTCATTCATTTGACTTGTTTATTGGTGCTTTTATAGGATAATATTTAAATCCAACACAACAATGAGCACCTCGGACAGTGCCACTCCATAAAGCTTTCATGCAAAGTCCAAAAAACTTAAGAAAGATTACACTTTCTCCGGTGACGGCCGACACGCCGTAACCGTCTTTCAGGTGGTATAGCTGGCATTAAATTACAAAACAAGCATGCTGCAGTCTGGTTTTTGAATTAAAAAGTGCAATTATTTCCTTATTGTTCAAGGAGTCTGCAAGTTTGTGCTCTATGGATATAGCGATCTTAAGCGTTTCTTTATTCGATGCGCCGCAGGAAAAAAAGGTTTTTCAGCAGTGCATGAAGTCGTTGGTAAAGTTCTCAGAGCGAGTTTTGTGCTAGCAAATACAGCACGGCATGCAATAAACTCACGTTTAGTCAAGCGAAATAAACATCTCTGCCTAGGATGTCAATCAAATTAATGAAGCTCAAGCCACGAGTAAAACTATATAGGCTATTTTATTATTTTAAGATTTTAGATGGCGGGTTAGTAATTATACACGTGTAACTATATTCAAGTCAATTAAATAATAACTTTGATAAATAAAATATGTTGGTAAGAATGCGGTGGGCCAGTGACTCCCTTCTCTGCCAGAGACTGCTCTGTGGTTTTAAAACCCTTTGCAAACTGTATCGTTAAGACCTGTATCAGTTTTTCATGTTAAATGTAGTGTAGTTTACTTGTGGATGTCTGATGAGTAGCGCGCTTCCGCTGAGCCAAGTGGTGGCGGAGCCGCGACGTCAACACACAGAATCTGTCGGCACAGTTCAGCACGGTTGTCTAACCCTGCCGAGAACGGTTTGTAATCGTGCCGCGCCGTTTCAGGCTCAGTGGAGAAACAACCCTAAACGTACCGAAGTGTTCTTAGAACGGTTTGGCACGATAGTGGAAAAGCGGCTATTGTCTTTCATCACATGCTTCGCGCGCACATGAACGGTGAGTGAGAAGAGTGAGATGCGGGAAATAAGTCATTATGACATAATCTTTAGGCTAATGACTTCTATTAAAAATGTTAAAAGGGTTTTTGTGATATAATAATAACAGCGGAGCATTAATCAAATGTATATTTTCTGTGGAGCGATCGATTTGAGGTAGCCTGATATTTTTTTTTGACAGAAGAAAAAAAAACATGATTGAACAAACAGCCTTTGCCGGTTCTTAAAAAGGGTTCAGTGTTTTCGTTTTGTAATTTAAATGTGTCATTTAAGTGAAAAATATCTAGGGCAAGACTATTTATTTTATTCTTTTTATTTAGTTTAATCTTTTTTTCTATGCTGTTGGAAACATACAGTTGGTCTGTTATGTATGCTGCTGTTTGCATGTTAAAATAAATCAGTATTTTAAAATGCAATATTTAATGTGTCACACAAAATAGACACGTCAATTTTTTTTCAAATAATTATATATATTAACCGGTTAATATCCGGTTAATGAGCAGCGGTTGTCGGTTAGTAAAATTAACCGAAATGAGCATCCCTACACTTAATATATGTTTGAATCATTATTGACCTCCATCCTCCCTCATTTCATTGTTTTGTTGTCAATATTGCACAACCATAATTCCAGCAATATTGCTCCTCTTGTCTATTCAATTATCATAATAGATGTGGTCAGTGCTTAATTTGTGAATTGCAAGGTCCCGGAACAGATCATGGTAACGGATCCGTCATGTTACCCGAGGATGGAGAGGTGTCGTGCACGAAAGTGGAAAGCAGGGGGGGGGGGTGTCGCGGACGAAAGTGAAGAGGGTTGGGGAATCACGGAAGAAAGTGAAAGTGAACAGCGGAGGGGGATCGGTAAAATGAGGTGCCGGATCAAATTTCAGAGGTTCCGGATCTGGCGTGTTCCTGCACAAATTAAGCCCTGGATGTGGTCTAAATTTACTTAACCTCCTAGGGCTTAGTGGCCACATACGTGGACAGCACATTTTAGCTCTTATGTTTTATATTTTGTTACAGACATACAGTGTCATCCTGCAACTGTTTTGCAGCATATGAAATGTCCCAAACACTATTTTAACTGTCCAAAATAGGTGAAAAATGTTGTTTTTACTGATTGTCAAAACATGCTAAAAAAATATGTGTTATTAATGCATTAAAAAACAGTCAGGAAAAAACTGCTGTGTTCAAGGCAGAAATAAAGAGTTTTTCATTCTATTACAGAAAAGTGACTTTATTGTGTTTTATGAAAATTCGGATTACAAGTCCACATATATGAACATCATTTTTCTCTAAAAGTACATCATAACAAAAGATGATGCTCAGGTTTTATTCTAATTAGGTTCCATTAAGCCCAAATAGCAAAGAGAAATAAAAAATGCATGTAAAAAAAGGCTTGGGCCTTAAAATTCAGCTTAAATTCAGCATGATTATTTAAAATAATATGCTTATCTGTTATCGTTGTGGTCATCGTCTTTGGACTGTCGGGGAAACCTGAGCACCCAGAGGAAACCCACATGAACACGGAGAGAACATGCAAACTCCACACAGAAACACCAACTGGCCCAGCTGGGACTTGAACTAGCAACCTTCTTACTGTGAGGTGACAGTGCTAACCACTGCACCACCATACCCAGCTTAACATGTTAAAAATAATATAAATTCGAACATATAGTAACCTATACTACATATACTTATTATTTATTGGAAGAATATATTGAAAAACATAAGTTTGTGTTTTAATTTTCTTTTGTTTCTATTCCTGCTTATTATAAATTTAATAATTTGTTGGTTGTGCAAAAAATACACTGAATTGTGCCAAAGTTCCTTCAAACCAAGTCATTTCACTCGGCAGCCATCTTTGAAACGCTTCTCGGGCAGTATGCTCAGGCATTCTGTTTGAATGGGGAAACAAATCAAATTTTCCAAAACTACTTGTCAAGCTTATGATTACATTTCATACTACAATTCACCAATAAAATTAAACAACAACTGTGTCTTTAGTTTCATTTCTAAATGTTCGTATCACACAAAATCTGCAGAAACTTACGTCTGGTCCGAGCCCCTCTCCCAGAGAATTGTCATTCTATAGAGATCGCTGATTGGCTCCTGTATTAGAAGGCGGGCTTTATTTGCCATATAGCGATCACTGATTGGCTTCTGTACTAGAAGGTGGGGCTTCATTCGCCATATTGACAGTTACACTTTTCCCCATTCAAAAGTATACCTGTGACATGTCTTGTGTATTGTAGAGTATTTGATTGTGCACAGCAGAACTGTCACCTCTCACCCACTGACCCCGTCCTGATCTTCCCCTAAGATTTTTTCCCAATTCCTTGCAGTTCGCAAAGACCCAGCAAGTCACGATGCCCCTGATCTCACACCCATTTCCTGGACACTTCATTTTCTCTGAATTCCTTCTTATTGTTTTTGTCAAATAAAAGCTTCTCAGATGGCAGCAACCGACAGCACGCCTATATATCGACTGCAAGATAATCAGTTTAGGAAGCTATTATCTACAGCATTTGTTTAAAGTGATAGTTCAAATACAGTTGTAAGAGTATTAAAGCGCGTAATCCACTACGACACAATGATAACTCAGTCTGTGAGCTTGAGTGAGTACAATAGAGATTTTAAGGAGGCTTTTTCATCACGATGCCACAATGAAACTATTCATCTGAACTCAGTGTGCACTCACACACACTATTCATCTCAACCCATAATGAACACGCTGAAAACCCATGGCAAAATGCACAATGACCTCCTAAGGAACTCTTTGCCTCCGCATATGTGCAGACACACACACACACACACACACATATGTAAAATGATATGAATGAAAAAGCCATTAGTTAGGAAATAATCAGTCAGAGATATCACACTATGTCTGTGGTGTCAGAATGTGATCTTGCTCTTCAATCTCCATAGGTCTGGATGTATCTAGATACAGTTCAGTGTATGTGGGCGTCAGTCTCTATTCATCAATTTGACACTAAACACTAGCGCTCACCACAGGAGAATGTCAAGAATGCTCCAGATGTGTCGGTGTGTGTTTACGTGTATATGTAGTAAAAAGGCTTTTCAGTGGAAATTTGCCTTCTGTTTATTTTATCCCGCCATTTCTTCCATCTTATTTTTTCTGAGGTCGAACAATTTACCTTTTTTTTTTTACTGTTATCACAAACACACACACACCTTTTCTTCCATCCTGTTTACTTCTTAAGATCAATCACTGAAGTTGAACAATTTACCTCTTTTTTGTGTTATTATTTTACTCCTCCCTTTTCTTCCAGCCTATTTTTTCTTGGGATCGCTCGCTGAGGTCGAATATTTTATCTTTTTTTAATGTTAGTGCTAGTGTTGACCTTAAAAAGGCTAATTGTTAAAATGTTCTTGCTTTTGAATGCCAGTTAAAAAGCAGCTTGTAATGAAACTTAGCTGTAATGAACCTCGCTCATCTTCTTTGGTTGTCTGTAATGCCTGTAGACTCATTTGTATGTGAGGCACTCAGGATGTTTTTGCTGGGAAAAGGATGTGACATTTACATGCACTCCTGAGAGCCTCTCTTCCGTTTTATGACATATCAAAGGAATGCTTAAGCCCAGTTTATACTTTAGTGTTGAGTGATTGCCGTACACCCATGGCGCATCCCCTGCATGTAGCCGATGCCGTTGTGAGCATTTATACTTCAGCGTTCTATCTGTGTTGCTCTGCAATAACATGTCTGAAATGCTAGATAGGGTTTCTATGCTCCACTGTGCCAAGTTTCTTTGCCGGTATACTTTAAACAAACTAGAAAAAATAACTAAAAAACAACATAATTTCAAACTAAAGCTGCCCAAAATTAAGTTTGTTGTGCAGTTCGAAACATCTCACGTGAGCAAACGTTTTAAAGGGTCACGAAACACCAAAACACATTTTTTGAGCTGTTGACAGTCATATACGTGTCCCACGCTGCTATAAACACTATTAGGACACATATATTTTACTAAAAAGTGAAAATTGGTTGTTTTTGCGTTATTTTGAGCAAATTCGTTCTTCCGGTTTGAAACTAATTTTTGAAGCTGCGTCACGGCCATGAGATACTTGCGTGTAAATCCAGCGTGCAGAGTGGCTGTCTGTACATGCAAGAACATTGTGAAGTCTCTGAGGGTGCGGCATTAATTCATGAGAAAGACTTTGTTCAAACCAATCAGCGCGCTCTATTGTGTATGACGTGCAACTTCATTAATATGCATTATAGCTTCGGAGACTGTTTTACCTGTTACAGTGTTCAGACGGAAGAGAGACGCCACGTTGTGTTGCCAAAACAAGTGAAAGAACTAGAATTTGGAGACACAGGTCGTCAGTGTTGCATTTATTAGTGTGCTGCAACGAAGGTTTTGTTTTCATTTTCCCTTCATGAGAGAGCTGCTGGACTCACGTGTGGATTACAGTTCACGCGACAGAAATGCATTTGTAAAGAATATTTTTTACCCGAGAGCATTTCTCATCTGGAAAAGGTAAAATCATGATTTGCCGCTCGTCTCCTTTTTAAAAAAAGACACAGTTCCAGTGTGATTGTCCTGTCTCGACAGATTTGGTAAGTGTGTGCAGTGCAGTGCTCTGTGTTTAACCCAGATGGCAAAGTTACTTCATATGGTCAGCAGTGCTCTTTCAGTTTTTAAAGACATACCATAGTCATAATGATTTAGTTACTAAGTTTACAGTATGTTAATATCACCACAATATTACAGTACAATATTATAGACTGAAAGATCCGCTGTAAATGCTGCTCTCCGAGCGTAAACATGTAAACACAATCAAATTATTCCCGTCGTGCAGGATTTTCGCCGCATTTTGTGACAGGATAGTCTATATACTGTACACACAGGGCTTTCTGACGCTACCTACCAAATACATAAGTTACCGAGAAATGCGGAAGATTTTTTTTCTCCCATTCGCCGTGCGGTATCAAACATACCATTAAAACTCAACTCTTCCAGCAGTTCCTCGCTTTCAATATCTCATTTGTCATGGGCGACATGCAGGAAATGTTCCTGAATAAAAAGTGCCAAACTGCAGTTAAAGTCGACAAATTATTAATTTGGCAAGTAATTCGATTACTGATGTCCATGTAAACACAGTCACTGTCTTTCTCCCCTGCGTCTGGGTGCCCAAACGGAAACTCCCATATTTGCAAATCCTTCCCTCTTTCCCTCCCCCGACACTCCCACCTAAACAGAGCTGGACACGCCCACTTTCCTGACTTTTTCCAAACTAGAGGTGTGAAAACACCCTGCTGAGACGGGGGTTTCATGGCCCTTTAAGGGGGAGAACGTTTTGGTCCTAGCTGCCATTCGTCTATAACTATTACGCGATTGGTGGGTGTGTTCTGGAACTCCGGCTTCATTAATAGTCTTCATATTCAGAGTCCAGAGTCAGACAGGAGAAAAACATCCAGCACAACAACACTAAAGGCTGATGTCTCATTCACACTAGCAGTGACTTTGAGCTGTCTGTCGCTCCAGGTGGTGACCTGCTGCAAACGCAGGTCTGTGTGGGTCTACAGCACAGAGAATACAACTGGCCTCTGAGCGAGGTGAGAGAAGATCACGTGAGCTCTACTGGTGCTTCTATTAGTTGTAGCTCAAGAAAGTTGCTCTTCATTTGCATAAAGTTGAAGGATTCTCAACTGTGTCGCATCGCTTGACACGCCTACCTGGTCGCCAACGGTCGCTGTCACTTGCGTAGACAGAGGTCGCCGGAAGTCGCTCACTCTCGGTTGAAATGAACAGTCGCTTGTTGCTTAGCCGCTGCGAGTTGCTCGTAGTGTGAATGAGGCTTGAATTGTACTTCTGCGTTAAATGATCGACATAACACATGGCATATCCCTGTTGCGTAGCCAAGCATCTATAAATTTGCTCTGCAATAACACTTACAAAACGCTAGCTGGCAGTGGGGTCTCTATGTTCCTCTGTGTCCAGTTTCTTTGCGGGTGTTTTGTTTACACCAGGAATACCTGTAATGCTACCTTGCTGTACATATATCAAACTCACTCATTCAGAGATGGGAACCGGCGGAGGTGTAATAGCTTTAATCATAAAGTAAACAAAACAAAAGTATACATCTAGAGCTCCTCCACAGACTCAACGGGCTCGCTCCTGCGACTCTCGACCCCGCCCACATTGGTAAACGCTACCAAGCTGACCAATCACAGAGCTTTCGCTATGCGCCATCGCAATGTGTAGTTACATTTTTTGAGAGGTTGGTGTCATGATTGGCATCAGTTGCGGTGAGGGCTATGCTCATTCATTCATTTTCTTTTCGGCTTAGTCCCTTTATTAATCTGGGGTCGCCACAGCGGAATGAACTGCCAACTCATCCAGCACATGTTTTACGCAGTGGATGCCCTTCCAGTTGCAACCCACCACTGGGAAAAACCCACACACTCTCATTCACACACATACACTACGGACAATTTTAGCTTACCCAATTCACCTATACCACATATCTTTGGATTTTTGGGGGAAACCGGAGCACCCGGAAAAAACCCACGCGAGCACGGGGAGAACATGCAAACTCCACACAGAAATGCCAACTGACCCAGCCGAGGCTCGAACCAGTGACCTTCTTGCTGTGAGGCAACAGCACTACCTACTGTGCCACTGCGTCGCCCATGTGAGGGCTATGTCACCGGGCAAAAGCTGCGCCGGACCATCCATGTGGAATCCACGCAGAAGTATAAATACGGCTGGGGGATTAACCAAAAAGAAATCAAAATCGACATTCAGAACCTATCAGAATCAAATTTCTCCAGGTCAATTTTTTCAATTACTTTACTCACGCGGCCCACTCTGTTAAAGCTTTATACTCTGTGTTAAATGCATGAATGGTCCGGCACAACCTTCGTTAAAATGTAACCACATGTCGCACGTTTGCACTACATTGACAATGATTGTAAGCTGTGCCAGAGATGCCTTGAGATGGCATACTTTCCATACCATTCAAATGCTTATTTACATTAAAATATTGTTTACAGAAGATGCAAGAAATGCACTGTTTAAAATATGGTTTACAGGATATGCAAGAGTTATTTTGTTTAGAAAAGATACTGCTTATTTTTTAATTTAATATGAAAAACATTGAAAATTATTTATTTTGTTTCCAAAACTGTAAGTTATTTATTTTCACTTTTTTAAAAGAAAAAAGTGAGTGTAGGTTTTAGGCAATGTGTGTTTTAATTTCAGTTGTTCAGCGTTGATGTTCAATAAATAATCATAGATAGTAGATAGTGTGTGTTTCCTTTAATTATTTTAATATTTTAATATAAAATTTATCGAGATTTCGATTTTAGGCAAGTCGCCCAGCCCTAAGTAGAAATCAGCCTTAAGTTAACAACATAATTAAACTGGAGGGTCGGGTAGCAGGGCAGGTACAGATATATACGCACCTGTAAAATTGCTTGCTAAGAGTTTTTACAGTTTTAACTGAGTGCAGTTGTAAAGCCACCAATATATAATTATTTTGCCTTCTTCGAATGGCCAGTAGCATTCTGAAAAAAGACTCTGAGGTCCAAAATATTTAAATGTCAGTAAGAATAATGACATACATGTAGAATACAGACAAAGAATATTCTTATATTATGCCCAATTAGTTTTTAAGACAGCCTGTAAACCAGTGTTTTTGTACTTCATCTTATTGTATGCACTAAAAGTGTGAATAATTAATTAATTAAATTAATGTTAATGTTTAAAAATGAAGGACTGATGTATTATTTTGCTTTTAAACATACTCCAATACCCATTTTTAATTTACAACTGTAAAAGATAATATATATGGACAGCCTTTTTTATTTGAATGTTGTTTTATTTTGCTTTCTTTCTGTTCATTCTCACAATTTTGTCCTCTTTATTTGACATAGTCATACAGATTCAGTAATTCCCAATCTCTTTCAAAAGTTCATCATCACTTTCATTTCATAACTATTTTTCTGAATGCTGAAATGGGGGTAAATGAGTGCAGAGCTCATGACTGGGCAGAGAGAGAATAAGAGAGACAGAAGGAAGGACTGTCATTTGGCCTCAGGGCTTTGACTGAGCTCAGAATTGCTGGCATTCTCACGAGCCACAGCAGCTGAATAGAGCTCCCTCTGTGTGTGTGTGTGTGTGTGTGTGTGTGTGTGTGTGTGTGTGTGTGTGCGTGTGTGCGTGTGTGTGTGTGTGTGTGTGTGTGTGTTTGAGCAAGCGTGACCTGAGAATCAGCACTGCTCGCTTCTAGTCTGTGTTGAACTGGCCAAGAGCTCATATTAGGGTTGTCTTGGCGACTTTCTTCAAGTGCTGTTCAGAGGTGCATGGTTTTGTCTGTCCTTCATTATCATAAATGTTTATTCATGACACTTACGTGCATTCTTAGGAGAAAAAAGTGGTGGATACAAGACCACCTAAGACTTAAAAGGGTAGGTTCAGTTTATGCTTGCAGTGATGAAGATGATAATAATGCTTGAAAAAATGAAAGTGTATAAGATTCGTTGATAAGTATATAGTTTACCGGTCCTGCTGAAATGTTGAGATTTACTGGTAAAGTATGGCAATATCATCAAGATAATGGGCTCATTTGCATAATGGGAAAACACAAGCTGATAAGATAACTATTTTACATAAAAGCATCTGCTATTCTGATGTATATTCGTAATGCTTATGTGCATTCTAATGAGGAAAAAGTCAGCACAGGCTCACTGTGAATACGTACCCCCATATACATTTATGAAGAGCTCGAATTATGTAGCCAGAGCTACGGATGACTGCATTTCGTCTTTAAAACGAATGATATGGGGTGGTATGGCGCTGCCGATGGCTTCTTTTTGCGCTACTATCTGACCGTTTACCTTTGTGTGGATGGCTTTTCCGCTGTTACTAGTTTTCCCAGTAGCTCTCTGCATACGTTCGCGGACATGAGATGCAGAGCAGAGTTGACTGTGACGATGGGGTTCAAGTCCAGCGAAGAACGGTTCAAGGAAGCAGGTAAAACAAAAGGCAAAAAATTAAATAAACAAGTAAATAACAGGGTGAAAACATGGTAAGACAGGGCTCGAAATTGTGACCGTTTTGGTTGCATATGCGCCCGAAATTTTATCTATGCGACCCTAAAATATATTTAGGGAGCATTTGTGCAAAATTTTTCACTGCAAAATGTTGACTGCACGCGCGTGTAACCCACCGGTCTTACTGCATCCAACTCGGTCTGGGCTGGGAACAAGCCAGTGATTCTTTGCATGATAGTCGGTTGCTCTAACAAGGAAGATTAGGGCCACAACCTCTAGAGCACATGTGTCAAAGCCAGTTCCTGGAGGGCCGGAGCTCTGCACAGTTTAGTTCCAACCCCAATTAAACACACCTGATCAAACTAATTGAGTGCTTTAGGCTTGTTTGATACCTACAGATAGGTGTGTTGAAGCAGGGCTGGAACTAAACTCTGCAGGGCTCCGGCCCTCCAGGAATTGACTTTGATACCCCTGCTCTAGAGTCTGTTGCTAGAGCACCTTTTGAGGTCAGAGGAGTGAGGTTTACCTGCTTAGCACTTCGCTAGCTGGCCTCTGTTACACTCACCCCCCTAAACCTCACTCCCATCCCGGACGAGCCCCCACATGTAATCAACCCACTGGTCTTACTGCACCCAACCCGGTCTGGGCTGGGATCGAACCAGCGATTCTTTGCATGGCAGTCGGTTGCTCTAACAAGGAGGCTAAAGGCCATGGCCTCTAGCGTCTGTCGCTAGAGCCCCTTTTGAGGTCAGAGGAGTGAGGTTTACCTGCTTAGCACTTCGCTAGCTGGCCTTTGTTACACGTGTATTTAAGAGAAACACGCAGAATGCACCTAAAAAGTGAGACGCAACGCTCAGGAATGGTTTAAAACAGTTGACATGTTAACTTGCTGCAGTAAACAAATCCTGCAATGCTTGCCGCGCCATCAATCTCTTCTGGTTGGCGCACTGCTCTAGATCAGAATGCGAATGGGTTGGTTAATATCAGCTGTCAATCAGTCAGTTCAGATGGCAACCACGAAAATGTAAAGTTGTGGATAGGAGAGAATGAAAATAACACTTGACAGATTTTGTTTTAGAAATCACCTAAACTTGTGGGGGGATCAGTCATTCAGTCAGTCAAACAGTCAGTCTCCAGCAGCCTCTGGTGGATGTATGCGAGAACAGCAGGTGCGAATGGCACTCGCGACAGAAATTTGAGATCTGAAAAACATACACAGCGGCCTCTGATGGATTCGTGAAAACAAAAACTGCAAAGAAACGTACCTCCTGGGACGCATTTTGCACTGTCTAGAAATGTGTACAGGGGTACATATCAATAATGAGACTAGGCTGGAAAAAGTAGTCAAAAAAGACAAAAAAAAAGACTTTATTTTATGCTATATAGAATGTAATTAACAGTTTTTCGTTTATTTCGTGAATTGCATTATGGGACCTTGATTTTTGCTATATTGACTTTTGATGTTAAAAATCCAGATCTAGAGTTTAACAAATGGACTTTGTTGACGTTTTAATAAATAATTTATAGAGAAATAAGTCTGTAAAACAACAGAAAATGTACTGGCAGGCAGTTTTTTTTTACCGTAATATACAAAACCATCCCAGAAATATATTACTTTAAACTATTAAAAATGTTTAAAATGTCACTTTCAAGGTTAAAAGTTGTTGGCAGAAAGATCAAGGTCCCATAATGCGATTCAAAAGCATAAATATATGGGGAAAAATAAAAACATGAATTAATAAATATGGAAGACTGCTAATTCACAGATATTTTTTATAGTGTATACTATATTCATCTTTAAGTAAATTTAGTTCACCTCTTCTACTGGACTGGTGAGATTAACTTGTAAAGCCTAATGATATTATTTTTGGTGCACTCAAAACACTTGGGGATTTGGAAAGAATCTCCTCGCTATCATCATGGCATTATCATTAAGATAATGTGTGCATTTCCTAGCAAAAGCACTAAGTGATAATAAGTATGTTCACTTTTTTCATACACATTAAGTCGCTTCGGATAAAAGCATCTGCTAAATGCATATGTAAATGGATTATAGCGCGTAAGTCGGACTATTTGCATAACAGCGTTCACAAACAGGATCGACGTGTTTCTATTAATGATTTCGTGTGTGTTTTGTTTTGGGAGCTTGTTTAGGGATTTTAAACAAATGTGACTCAGAGATGATGTGTGTACACACCCTAAACCTCCCCACCTCACACACACACATAGAGAGAGAGTTCAGGATATTCTCATTGCTAAATCATACCATTAATCTTTATTAAACCCAGGGATTTTAGACTAGAAGATTTGAAGATGCATTTAGTATAACTGATGTATAAACAGAATGGCATCTGGAACTCACCAGCTAGAAGAAATGTTAACATTTTACCCCTTGCAATTTTTAAAAATACTTTTTTACGTCTTTTTGATATATTTCTTCTGCCTTTTCATGTTACTGTATTTATCTGTATTCAAATCTATTATTATTATAGCAGCAATCTTCCAAAGTAATGTCAGCGAAGCTCCCTCCTGCAAAATGATATCAAACAGACACTTTGACTCTTATTTCACTTGAAAAATGGTGTTTACACAGCAAATGCCCCCTGCTGTTTAACCTGTATTTCACACCTGTCATGTCTTTTCCCAGAAAATCTCCAGAATTTTTTTTGGAAACACTGGAGCACATCGGACTCAAGTGCTGACTAGTGAATATCTGGAGATGATGGAAATCAGTGTTTGAGTCAGTCTTGCTGATATAGGCAAATATCATAAAATCGTCTTATACAAAATATGCATTATAGTAACCGCTAGGTATGGGCTGGTATAAGATTCTGACGGTATGATAACCTTGGATAAAAATATCACGGTTTCACAGTATTGTAATGACTGTTCTAAAATAAGTTCTTTTTAAATGTCTGGGTAAAAAACAACAACTTTTTTCAGCTTTGAACACTATATTTGATTTATTAAACATTTAAAGTATTTTGGAGCAGTAAACATGTCAGGATAAATAATTCAAACGAATCATTGACTTCTGCTGTCTTCATTAGTTTCAAAAACACTGATTTCATTACAATTTAAATCGACATCTTTTCTGCTGGAGATACTGTTGTCCTAAAAAGCGTAAATAAAAAAAATCTTACACATACCTTAGGAATGGTATAGCCGAAAATTTTGGGGGTTTTAAACACTTGACTTTTCCAAACCGTGGTATACCTTGAAAACGGTTATCGTCCCATGCCTAGTAACTGCTCAATATAATGCATACAGTATGCTATAATATATATTTTACATATTCACAGTGCATTCAAGGTGTTCATTCAGCAGATAACATTCCCTGGGATTTGAACCTATGACTTTGTTGTTGCTGGGATTGTGCTCAACCAGTTAATATAGGAGCAAAGCATGTGAACATGAATCATATCATACTTTCATCCATTCACTCACTATACTTCGGCTTAATCCCTGATTTTTCAGGGGTCGCCTCAGAGGAATAAACTGCCAATTATTCTGGCATATGTTTTTTTTTGCCGCGGATGCCCTTCCAGTCACATACTTTCACTGATAAATCATGATTTAAGCACAGATTGCAGTCAAGATTGCAGTCTTAATTTATCCAACCACACATTCTCAATACTAATGGCCAGTTTTCACTAAGTGGTGGGTACGGTTTGGTATGCTTTTATGGCCGTTTACACTGTCAAAAGTTACCAAAAAGCGAACCGTACCATACCACTTATTTGGCCCGTTTCCACTGAGGGGTACGGTACGGTACACTTTTATGGCCGTTTCCACTGTCAAAAGGTACCAAAAAGTTAACTGTACCGTACCACATTTTGGGTACCCTTTCGGAAGGGTACCTAGCTCAACAAAAGGGTACCAAAAGGCGGAGCTAGACACGCAGCTGAACGCTTTTGGTTTACAGCGATATGACAGCTCGTGCACAATCAGGAGAGTGAAAACAAAGGAAGCGCCATTTTTAATACACAGCCGAGACATTACACTGTAATAATATTAGGGCTGGACAATAATTCGATATCAATATATATCGTGATAGAATTTTTTTCAATAACGATGATATGATTTTTAAACCCATTTCCGATATTTCGATATAAATTTGCATATATATAAATATATATATTATTATTTATATAAGATCTTATACATGAATCACTTGTCACTGAATGACGTTCAGTGCTCAGCCGCCAGAAAGAGCGTGATCTGATGTCACTTACGTGATGACGAACAACACAGACACGCTGCCAGCGCTCAGCACAGCAGTTGGTTTATGCTGCGCCGCAGAAAGTTTTAGCTACAAAATGAGTGCTCTGAATACAGATGCGAATGAACACGCTTCCACAAGTAATGCAGACGAAATAGTTGATAAGAAAGGAAAGACTAATGCAGTGGTGTAGAAGTGGTTCAGTTCAGTAAAGTTAGCAACAGATTCGCAGATTCGTATTTTCCGGATCAATAACTCATGACCGAAACATTGTTCCTACACAAATAGCACATTTTTTCAACTGTCCCAATGTATACAATCACCTACAACCTTATTTTCCTAAAAATGAGCTTTCCTACGCGCTGGACGCATTATATTGATCTCTATGCGCAGGCGGCAAAGAGACCGATCCCTAGGGACCGTCTACAAAGAGCAAAACGCAAAAACCAATACTACAAAAGCTGTCAATAACTTCCCTCTAACTCATTATACTGCCATCAAACTCAGATCACACGTCACTGCTGTCCTGCTGGTTAGACTACAACACTTATTTTTCTAAAAAACTATTTTGCATATTTTTTATGAATTTTTGAGCTTTATTTATTTGATAGTTTATTTCACATTTCTTGTTTGTATAGGCTAAATACAAATAAAAAGTGAACAAATTTTTTTGTACTGTTTTTATTTTTTAAAAAAAAGTTATAAGAGTCTGGAAGTATTATCGACTTTGCAAATTCACTTTGCAGACATTTGTAGGTACAGACATCCATTGTGTGCATTCTTGGCAGTTTTTCCTTTCTTTTTAATATTGTCCATATCGATATCGGAATTATATCGTATCGACCGAAATAAAAAAATATATCGTGATATAAATTTTTGCCATATCGTCCAGCCCTAAATAATATATACATTTAATAATGAGCTATGGTCGACCCAAGCTTAAACAAACCTTGTCGTCATCTTGATGAACAGCCACAAAGCCAAGAAGAAGAGCAGAGTTTACCCTGTGCACCGTAGTTGTTTACAAGGCCGTCTAAAGCTCGAGTGGTTTCACTTTCTCCAGAGACCTCATGTATGGGTCTATATAACAAACAAACTTCTTGAGCTGATGATAATAACCTGCGCGTGATTATTGAAGTGCTTCTGACACACGATCCTTTCAGAAACGGACAAACACGAGAGTCAAGCACGAAAAAACAAAGGAGCAAATGATTCTTTCAGCAACCTAAAAGATGAACAAACTGCCATGTTTAATTATTATCATCACCTTTTGGACTATTATGAACTCAGAATGACGGAAATACTCTCTAACAGAGTTTACATGTGCTGGTGAAGATTAAAGATGCAGAGGAGAGGTTTGGACTGACTGGGCTATAGCCTATGTTGCGTGTTGTTTTTGAACCCAAATAAGGACTAAATGTATGCTGTGTGTAGTTTTTCTGTAGTTGGTAACATATTGGAGACTGTAAGGGGCTGTATGTGTTCATATAGGTTGCATTTATTTATTTATTTTATATAATTGCAGACATTACAGTAGGATATATTGCACTATCATTGATCTCCAGTTATAATCAAATCATGTTTATAAAAAGGTTAGTAATGAACATTTATACACAAGTATTTATGTGTATAAAGCATCTGTGTTGTGAGAAGTGCTTCTCATATGATATGTGGACGACCCGTACAGCTTTACTTTGACATTTTTTTTTGAGTGAGAATGATGTCGACTGAAACTTTCTGCCGTACACCACGCCCACCATTGGTACCCTTTTGGCAGTTGAAATTTTAGCTTCATAAAGGTGACCTGTACCATACCATACTGTACCACTCAGTGGAAACAAGCCATAAATAACTGATTTTGACAGTGATGTTTAACATGTTAGACTGGTTTGATCTCAGTAAACATTCAAAACTGGTTGTGAAGCTGCTTTAAAAGTCAAATTATCACAAAGTTTATGGTTCAGAAATAAATGTCTATGGTTACAATAATAATAATACAATATATCACTTTTTCAGTGTCACTGGCTCAAATACCTGATTTGGTAGCCCTGCACATGGAATTTTAAAGGACTATTTCATTAAAAAATTTAAATTCTTTCATTATTTACTCCCACTCTTTAGAGATGGTTATGTGTGAAAATCCCAGTAGATCAGCAGTTTCTTGAAATACTCAGACCAGCTCGTCTGGCACCAACAACCATGCCATGTTCAAAGTCTCTTAAATCACCTTTCTTCCCCATTCTGATGCTCGGTTTGAACTGCAGCAGATCGTCTTGACCATGTCTACATGCTTAAATGCATTAAATTGCTGCCATGTGATTGGCTGATTAGAAATTTGTATTAAAGAGCAGTTAGATAGGTGTACCTAATAAAGTGGCCGGTCATCCCAAACAGCAGAACAATGTCTCAATGTCACTTTTTTCCAATATTCTGCAGCCCTACTAAGAAGTTTTGTTTTTATTTACAACTTCAAAAGAAAGTACAGTATTTTTTACAGCCCTACAGTGTCATCTGGTTATTAACGGATTTGTTCAGATGAAAATATGCAGCAGCTTATCTAAAAGCTTCCCCTTTTTTTCTTCTTGTTTTTCAAGTAACTCTAACAAAGCAGACTTGCTTTCTTTTTACACGATGACCATTTCTGTACCATGTCTGGGTGTGATTGCTAGCATCTGCTTTTCTGTAGACTTAACATGCAGTACGCGTGACTTGAAGAGAGTTTACATCGACTTACTGTTGAGGGTTAGGAAGTTAAGGGGTGGGGCTTGGTCACACTTTCTCTCACTGTCTTAATCTGTCGCTCTGCTGCTTTTTTTTCTCCTCCTCCGTCGTTTCCGTTTTTCGCCTCTTTTTAGTCAAGGGAGGAAGCTGTTTCTATTGTCAAGCCGCTTTGATATAGCGGGACTCGGCGGCAGGGGGGGGTTTGACTAAGAGCTACTCCGGGGGGAGATTTTATTAGCGGTGTTTATCACGGACGCAGAGGGACAGAGGGTGTGACATGGCCAACGAGGAGGGAAGAAATACATCCCTCACAGAGCAGCACGACGACGACACCATCACACAGACTGAGACTCCGGTAGGTCTGTGAAAGACGCCCCAAATCCACTTTCATAACTGCACTTTCATAACATACTCTAGGATAAAGTTAGTACTAAAGCTGCGGTAGTGTGAAATGTGTTGCGCAAGAATGCAAACTATTTAGTTGTGTTTGTTTAAAAAAAGCACAATTTATGTAATTTATAGTTTTTTTTGTGTTTAATTTATTAGCTATAATTATTTTTGTTGGTTTTATAGTATGTATCTGAATTATTTTATTAGTTTTTTTACATGCCACTTTAAAAATGTTTTTTACAGTTGCAAAATTTTTAATATAACATTTTTAAACATATTTTATTATATATATATATTTATATCTATAAAGTGTTTTAATATATTAAAATATGGAATTAATTAATTAATAAATAATTCATTAAATAGTTTTAGTAAAGCATTTCAAAACGTTTTTATTTTTGTTTATATTGATACAAAAAGCCGTACTGCAATGGTTGCAACATAGGCTCATTCTGAAAACGTACCCCTATATACATTTCTGGAGATCGAGAATTATGTAGCCAGAAGTACATATGGCTGCATTTGGTCTTTAAAACGAATACTACGGGGCAGTGTGCCGTCGTTCCTTTTGGCGCTAGCAGCTGACCGCTTACCTTCGTATAGACGGCTTTCCCACTGTTACCAGTTTGTCCAGTAGCTCGCCATGTACGTCAGAGAATTTAAGTTGACCACGACGACGGGGTTCGAGTCTGGCGAAAAACGGTCCCAGAAAGCGGGTAAGACAAAAATGAAAGTAAACAAGTCAATAACAGGGTGAGAATGTGGTAAAATCTGGAAACGTGGTAAAAATCAGGCGAGGGCTTTTCTTTTTCTGGATTGTTTTTTAAAACTGTTGGTTGGGTTTAGGAAAGTGGGTGGATGGGTCAATCAGTGCTTTTAAAAACACTATTGGTTGGCTTTAGGGAGGGGGGAGGGGTCAGTCGATCAGTCAGTCAGTCACCAACAGCCTCTGGTGGATTTATGCGAGAACAAAAATTGCAAAAAAAAAAACGTAGCTCCTGGGACGTATTTGGCACTCTCCAGAAATGTATATAGCGATACATTTTCAGAATGAGCCTGGGTTGGATGCTTTGTGACAACAGTCATTTTTTTAAAATCAATTGTGTGTTTCTTTAAAATAATGTTTTGTGATTAGAATCTAAACTATGAGTTAGTTTATTATTATTTACATAAATGTCAAATTTAACATTTTCTTTAAATTACAAAACATGAAAATGGTTTATGATTAGAAATATATTTTTAATGTTTTTAATGTTTCTTTTTTACATGCCACTGTAATAACATTTTAATAACAATTGCATTTTTTTTATATAATTTTTTTATATTTTCATATCTTTATATTGTAATTAATTCAATTAAATAATTTAGTAAAGCATTTAAAAACATTTTTATTTTTGTTTAAACATATTTGAATATTTATATTTATATCTATAAAGTATTTTTAATTAATTAAATATATAGTTTATCAATTAATAAATAATTAAATAGTTTTAGTAAAGCATTTCAAAGCATTTTTATTTTTGTTTATATGGATACAAAAATCCATACTGCGATGCTTTGTGACAACATTCACTTTCTTAAAATCAGTTGTGTGTTCTTTTAAAATAATGTTTCATGATAGAGTCTAAACTATGAGTAGGTTTATTATTATTATTTACATAAATGTCTATTATTTCTGATTAAAATATAACCTGTCTTTAATTTGAACTTTTATTTAAATTACAAAACGTAAATATGGTTTATGATTAGAAATACATTTTTAATATTTGGAATCATCCTTTTTTACATGCCAGTGTAATATAATTATATAAGTATTTTTAATTAATTAAAATATTTTATTTTTGTTTATGTTGATAGAAAAAGCCACACTGCACAATTGTGTGTTCCTTTAAAATAATGTCTTATGATTAGAATCTATAATATGAGTTAGCTTATTATTATTATTTACATAAATGTCTATTATTTCTGTTTAAAATAAAACATGTCTTTAAGTTTAACAATATATTTTTAATCTATTAATAATGATTTAAAATAAGCATTTAAAAAAAACTTTTTTTTTGGGGGGGGGGGGGGGGGGGTATTGATATTCAATACAATGCAGCAATACTTTACATGTCAATGTGAACTTCCCTGAAAAACATGAAGCTCTTTTGTTCACATCTTTAGCTTTCAGTATCTCTCTTGTTGCCATCAATTTCCAAAGTTCTCTTTTTGTTTTCTCCAGGAGTTGAAAAGATATTCTCCATCTGGCCTGACTTTATAGTTTTCTTTGTGGGCCTTGTCCTTTTCCCTCCCCCAACATCTGATATATGCGAGTTGCATCACGTCATTTCCTCTCATCGGCCTCTTCCTCTTCTGACTCTCCCTTGTGCTTTTTTGTCATTGTTTATGCTTTTCCTCTGTCTGACACTCTTCATATCCTGCCTTACTCTCTCTCGGGTCTGTTCTGAGAGTTGATGTCTGTGAACTGGCCTCAGATGTTGAGAGGAATGGTCAGATAGATGCTGTGGTTTTTAGGCTTAAACCAAAGACACTGAAAGCATAGCACATGTCTTGTTACAGGAAAAGATTTATGGTTTGTTAATACACTGTTGGCCTTTTTAAAGTTGGAAATGTGTTATTTGGCGCAAATCTGATTGAAGGTTTGATATTTAGTAATGTTGCTCATGGGCATGCTTCATTTTATGGCACAATAATTGCTAATGTTTTATAAAAGTGTATGGTATTATCTAGGGCTGAACGATATTGGAAAATACTGATATTGCAATATGTTTTTTTGTCTCAGATTCATATTGTGAAATAATTTCAAAAGTTGTCTTATAACACTATTTGGAAAAAAATCTTAATTTTAGATCGATAGAGATTATTTTGTAGGGGAGTATCTGCTTTAAATATAATAAACAAATTAGAAGCATATTTCAACAAAGATGCAAATGAAATAAATCATATTTTATGGTTTTCTGTGGAATCTAACAGTATTGAGGCACAGAAACCCAATTATATAAGACTGTATAATCTTAATTGTATAAATAAATACCATTAATCTTTGTTAAAGCTTCAACTTTATAACTTTATAACTGGTTTAAATTTGCTTGAAATCTCACAGTCACAGGTCTTTAGAAATACTTCCAAAAAAAAACCTTTCACTATATCAGGGTTAAACTTTGCACAGACTACACAAACCAAATGTTCTGAACTGCGGTGGCTGGTTATTATAACCCCAACTTGACATTGCAGAACTTGCAATGTGACCATTGCAGATTCGCACATTGCGATATCGATGCTGAAACAATATATTGTGCAGCTCATATGATTATAATTAATTACAAAATAATGTTGAAAAGATGGACAAACTTTAGTCTAAAATTAAATGTAATTAAATACATGCAGGAGCTTCACTTGAGGTTTGTCGGAGGTGGTTCAAAATTTGATGGAGGTGGCCACCTCGTGATTGCAAGAAAACCCCTAATATATATATGTATATTATGTTGTATTACTAAATACAGGCACATATCTGCTTGCTTATGGTTGTATGATTATTCTATGTCTGTGTGGTTTTATGAATATTTCTGAGTATGCACCAGATTCTGCCATATACAGATCAGTAGTATATTTTATGATAAATGAACCTATACCAGCAAGCATTTTTGTGTCTAAAAGATATATAAACATAGTCGGTCTAATAGATGTCTAAACATAGTTGGTCTAATAGATGTCTGATAGATGTTTAAACAAACATCGACGGTCTAATAAACATCTGATAGATGTTTAAACAAACATCGACGGTCTAATAAATGTCTGATAGATGTCTAAACAAACATCGACGGTCTAATAGATGTCTAATAGATGTCTAAACATAGTCGGTCTAATAGATGTTTGAAAGATGTCTAAACATAGACGGCCTAATAGACATCTGATAGATATCTAAACAAACATCGACGGTCTAATAGATGTCTAGATGTCTAAACAAACATTGACGGTCTAATAGATTTTTGATAGATGTCTAAACAAACATTGACGGTCTAATAGTTGTCTGATAGATGTCTAAACAAACATCGATGGTCTAATAAATGTCTGATAGATGTCTAAACAAACATCGATGGTCTAATAGATGTCTGATAGATGTCTAAACAAACATCGACGGTCTAATAGATTTTTGATAGATGTCTAAACAAACATTGATGGTCAAATAGATGTCTGATAAATGTCTAAACAAACATTGACGGTCTAATAGATGTCTGATAGATGTCAAAACAAACATTAATAGTCTAATAGATATCTGATAGATGTCTAAACAAACATTGACGGTCTAAGAGATGTCTGATAGATGTCTAAACAAACATCGATGGTCTAAGAGATGTCTGATAGATGTCTAAACAAACATCGACAGTCTAATAGATTTTTGATAGATGTCTAAACAAACATCAATGGTCTAATAGATGTCTGATAGATGTCTAAACAAACATTAACGATCTAATAGATTTTTGATAGATGTCTAAACAAACATCGATGGTCTAATAGATGTCTGATAGATGTCTAAACAAACATTGACGGTCTAATAGATGTCTGATAGATGTCAAAACAAACATTAATGGTCTAATAGATATCTGATAGATGTCTAAACAAACATTGACGGTCTAAGAGATGTCTGATAGATATCTAAACAAACATCGATGGTCTAATAGACGTCTGATAGATGTCTAAACAAACATCGATGGTCTAATAGATGTCTGATAGATGTCTAAACAAACATCAACAGTCTAATAGACGTCTGATAGATGTCCAAACAAACATTGATGGTCTAATAGAATTTGATAGATGTTTAAACAAAAATTGATGGTCTAATAGACGTCTGATAGATGTCTAAACAAACATCAATGTTCTAATAGATTTCTGTCTAAACAAACATCGATGGTCTAATAGATGTCTGATAGATGTCTAAACAAACATCGATGGTCTAATAGATGTCTGATAGATGTCTAAACAAACATTGACGGTCTAATAGATGTCTGATAGATGTCTAAACAAACATCGATGGTCTAATAGATGTCTGATAGATGTCTAAACAAACATCGATGGTCTAATAGATGTCTGATAGATGTCTAAACAAACATTGACGGTCTAATAGATGTCTGATAGATGTCTAAACAAACATCGACGGTCTAATAGATTTTTGATAGATGTCTAAACAAACATCGATGGTCTAATAGATGTCTGATAGATGTCTAAACAAACATCGATGGTCTAATAGATGTCTGATAGATGTCTAAACAAACATCGACGGTCTAATAGATGTCTGATAGATATCTAAACAAACATCGATGGTCTAATAGATGTCTGATTGATGTCTAAACAAACATCAACAGTCTAATAGACGTCTGATAGATGTCCAAACAAACATTGATGGTCTAATAGATGTCTGATAGATGTTTAAACAAAAATCGATGGTCTAATAGACGTCTGATAGATGTCTAAACAAACATCGACGGTCTAATAGATGTCTGATAAATGTCTAAACAAACATCGACGATCTAATAGACGTCTGATAGATGTCCAAACAAACATTGATGGTCTAATAGATGTCTGATAGATGTCTAAACAAACATCAATGGTATAATATATGTCTGATAGATGTTTAAACATAGATGGCTTAGTTAAAACAGGGCTAAATTTTTGCTGTTTGTAAAAATCTAATAGACGTCTAAGAATTACCCAATAATAGACTAGTCATCAAATAAACAGGAATGAATGACTAAGCTAAGTGAAGTCTGTCTAATTTGTCTATTTGATGACTAATCAAGACTTAAGCTATTCTTAGACTCCCAAATTTATCCTTGTTTTAGCCAAGCCATCTATGTTTAAAAGTCTATTTTTATTTTTATTTTCAATACCCATAATTTCAATTATATATTCAATATTTAACTAAGAGTATTATATATAATATCTTTATATATATTATATACAAGTCTTGAGCATCTCAAGATTATAATACACAATATAAAAATAGGAAATTACCTATGACTTTTGAGATTTACAAATAGCTAAAGTTGCCTAATGAAAAATATATATTTGGACTTTTTGGTAGAAATTATCCAATTTGTTGTTTTAGAACTTGGATCTAAGATGTAAGCAACATTCTTTCACCCACAGGTCACACAGAAAGTACTATTTATGACTATAATAAAATGCCATTTGAGGATTGACATTTCCTGGTCAATGATTAAGTCCAGACGAGCTATTATTAATTTAGCAGCTCCTTGTAAAATTCACATTGGACTTTAAACATGTATGTTTGGGAAATGGGGCAGTTATATTACCTTAAAATGTTTAATTAATTCTTTTATGTGGCAGAAAATGTTGCTCTTAAATTTTGGTTTATTAAAAAATCCTGAAGAAGTATGTTTCATGGTTTCCTCAAAAGATATGTTTCATGACCATCAAATCAGCATTAAAATCATTTCTGAAGACTCATGAAGATACTGAGCAATTCCAGCGTTATGGATGTGACATTTGCAGTAAAAACTCAAAACATAAATTCACACAGAAAGTATATGTTAACATTATATTGAAACATCTGTTTATATTTTCCAAAACAACTGACCACAGAGTTGTGGAAGCAGAAAAATATCAATCTGTAAACATTTTTTATACTTTAAATGAGGATAATAAACATGCGTTATGGATGTGACAAAAAAAGTCTGTGAGTTTACAGTATACGACATACTTTGCAGTAATTCTGTCAATTAAACTGGACAACCCGAAAAAAACAATGCTCCTCAAACTGATATGAGTCGGCTCACTATAGAAAAAAAATGATTGATTTTATTTTATTTGACATTTTTGCATGTATGAGGAAAAAGTGTCGTTATGGATGTGACGTCTCTCTGTTATGGATGTGACAGCTGTGAAATTGCCACTTGTGTGATTTTGGTAAAGTTAAATATAATAGTTTGAAACATTGACAGATACATTTATGAGTATTGGTAAAGTACTGTAAAATACGTGCTTACCCAAAAAAACCTGAAATGGTTTCCGTATTTTGGTGAAAACTTAATTTTCTTCATGGCAAGGTTGACATTTGCATGGAATTGCTTTGTTTTAAATACATGACTAATCCAAAGACCTCACAAATTGGTCAAGTGTAGTAAAGTGCTACTTTGATGACATCCAGTCCGATATCTTTGCTTCTGTTTCTATAAATGACTCATGTGTTTTTGTGTGAGCTAAACTTTACTGCACCAGTCTAGTCACTGTGAGCTCCTTTATCTGTGTTGGAATCTCTGCTCATGTTGAAATGCTGTTTTTGTATCTAATGCGCTCTGTGTTTATTTGCTGTTAGATCAGATAGCAGTTTGATTACACATATCAAGAGCTTCTGGGCGTCTTCTGGCATGAAAATACTTTT
This sequence comes from Danio kyathit, assembly GCA_903798195.1. Taxonomy (NCBI): domain Eukaryota; kingdom Metazoa; phylum Chordata; class Actinopteri; order Cypriniformes; family Danionidae; genus Danio; species Danio kyathit. The sequence continues at coordinate 56,764,931 of LR812519.1, forward strand.
TAAAGGACTGAATCTGTACCACACTAATGTCTGTCAGTTTAACTTCTGAGATTCAGTTACACCACCAACCAGAATTAAGGGATACTTTTACCGTTTATGTTAAGTTTAGGCTTACTATAAGGTTTATGCACTTCTGCATGATTGTTATCCAACTGATTTTGGGAATAATTTACAGTTATGGTCGGGTTTATGGTGGGGAATTGAAATGGTATGTATTACATTTTGAACCAAAATGATGTTCCAGGATCAACATACTGTAATGTTAATCCAGGATCGCATTGTACTTGGCAAAATCATGATATGCTCGGTTACATGAGTTACACTAACGACTTTGGTTTTAAACCAGTTTTTATATGTGGGTGAATCTTCCAGTTTAATTAATTAGATTGTTGTCATACAACACAAAAAGCTACAGTTTAAAGCTAAAGATACAGGGCTTTATAATTTCCTTAAAAGACAAAACTGTATATATAACACTGAATGTTATGAAAAATGGCAGTTTGGAAGAATAATCAAAAGTACTGCTGTACACCTTATCAATATGTAAATATAAAAAATGACTTCTGTATTTCTTCGTGAATAAATGGCTTGCCTAAAGTACACACTAAAGTACAGATAAGATGACACTTGTGTTGTTTCTCTACACTGTAAATAATAAATCCGTAAAATTTACGGTAAAAAAACGGCAGCTGTGGTTGCCAGTATTTAACCGTAAAAAATACGGTACAAACTGTAAAAGTAGTTTCTCATTTTTACAGTAAATTACCGTATTTTATTAATTTATAGAGGTAATATGTCTGTATTTTAAATTAGCAACATTTACACATCTTTTGTTACACAGATAGACATGAGAACACGGCCATATGCAGGTGGTGATGAGAAAGTTCTTACATAATGAACCAATGCTCATCACAAACAACTTTTCCCACAATCAGAAAAGTGTATCAGTGTACAGAAGGTGCTCAGTGTCATTCACACAGCTACTAAACACCAGTATGGTAACACGCATAAAATTAAAGTAATGAAATAAACATTGTTTATCAACATTAGATGTAACATAACTCACCAATATACATTACTGATGGGGAAACAACTAAAAAGATCCATAGTAATGTCAACAAAAAGCATAAAAAGTCATGTGCCGTGCAGGGAATTCTGGAAAAGTCAATTTACGGTGATTCGCCGTATATATTACGGAAACATACTGTTAACCAGGTTACGGATTTGTACTGTAGTATTTTTACGTTTTTTTTACCGTTGAAATCACGGCCATTTTTTACAGTGATATATGAGGACATGAGCACATGAACTTAACTTATAGAGCAGTTTAACCGCTTTTTACTGTCATATGTGGGATAAACAAAAAGCATTTGTCTAATTTTTAAATAAAGACATTTAAAGTGTTAATCTTGCACCTAAACTGTTTTAAAATTTCATGAAAAAAAATTCTTATTTAAAGCTTGACTCTTCTGTAGTTACATTGTGTAGTAAGACTGACAGAAAATGAAAAGTTGCTATTTTCTAGGCTGATGTGTATAGGAATTATACTCTCATTCTGGCGTAATAATCAAGGAACTTTGCTGGTGTACCATGGCTGTAGCAGGAGCGATGATACAAAACACTGTTACCCAGATACCTAGCTGGGGACTATTATTAAGCATAAAATCAATGCGCATAGTAGAGTTTAGATTCTCTGCCCGAGCCCATGGATGCCGAAAAAAACACGCACTGCTCATGCTCTGCTCGTGTGTGCGGTGTGAAAGACATAAATACGGGGACTTTCACGATGAACAAACACATAAAGCAGAATTGCCATGGCAGAAAGGATAATAGTCAGCCTTCAGTGTCCTCTATTGTTATGATCCATTCTGAATAAACAAACAAAGCAGTTTACATGCTTTGCTTGTTGCATTATTCATTAAGATAAATCGAAACTAATTTCTGTAGTTCAGTCGGGTTCATGTGTTCATAATTACAGTTAATGTGTTGGACCGGGTCGGGCTCGGACACAATGTGCACGGGCTCGGGTAGGGTCGAGTTTAATTTTTGGGGTCCGATCTGAGCTCCATAGTACATGATGATGTAAGTACAGAAGTGTCAAGCTTTAAATAGGAAACTTATCAAAAATAATTTTTGAGTGAGATGCTAATGGTCTAATCAGATTCAATGGTTTATGCTAAGCTAAGGTAAAAGTGCTCTTACCAGACCCGAAGATCGGGTCAATAGATTAAAAAATGGTAAAACTCATTTAAACATTTAAACTGATAAAATAAGCCTATTAATAATAATTAGAAATGTTTTACACAGTGGATGCCTTTCCTGCTGCAACCCAGTACTGAGAAAGCACTTTTTTCAAGTGCTGCATAATATAATTGTGCATAGTACATGATGTAAGTACAGAAGTGTCAAGCTTTAAATAGGAAAAATATCAAAACTCTTTATTTAATTTTTGAGCGGGATGCTAATGGCCTAATCCGATTTAATGACTTGTGCTAAGCTAAGCTAAAAGTGTGCCCCCAGACCCTGAGATCAGCTGAATAGATTCAAAAATGGTAAAACTCAACATTTTAACTCCAGGTGACTTATAAAATGAGCCTATTTCCATAAAAAAGTGGAGTGTTCCTTAAAAAAGTTATTAACAATAATTAGAAATGTTTTACACAGTGGATGCTAGGGCTGTGTATTGGGCATAACGATGTGATACATATAACGATACATGGGTCATGATACAATATATCACGATATATTGCGATATAATAAATATTGTGATATATTGCAATAGTTTGTATTAGTATGTGTGTCACATTATATTGACAACTTGATAAAGTCGGTAGACAAATAAAATTCCAATTTATTTTCCATCCATTCCAATTTATTAGACTGCACAGTGTGATTGAACAGAGAACTATATATATTGCAAAGCTTACAAATGGCTTTTTTTTTGTCTAATTCAGTACTTCCTGGTACAGCGTTAAAACCAAAGTGCAGCCACATGTCAGCTTTAAAAGCTGGAGGCATCTTTATATTTTCTGCCATGCTCACTCTTGCTTACTTCTGATACCGTACTACTTGGCGTTTTGTTGATCGCGAGATAGCGACATCTACAGGAGCGGAGGAGGAGGTCGTTTGGCACAACTTGAATCGATACTTGTGGTTGGACTATCAATACACTATCATAAAAGAAATTACCGCGATAGTTAGATGTATCGATATTTTTGCACAGCCCTAGTGGATGCCCTTCCTGCTGCAACCCAGTACTTGGAAAGAACTATTTTCATTCATTCATTAATTCATTTTCTTTTCGACTTAGTCCCTTTATTAATCTGGGGTCACCACAGCAGAATAAACCGCCAACTTATCCAGCATATGTTTTACGCAGCGGATGCCCTTCCAGCCGCAACCCATCACTGGGGAAACATCCACAATCATTCACACACACACTCATACACTACGGTCAATTTTAGCTTATCCAATTCATATGTCTTTGGACTGTGGGGGAAACCGGAGCACCCGGAGGAAACTCACGCGGACACTGGGAGAACATGCAACACACACAGAAACGCCAACTGACCCAGCCGAAGCTCGAACCAGCGACCTTCTTGCTGTGAGGTGAACGTGCTACCCACTGCGTCGCCGGACTATTTTCAAGTGCTGCATAATATAAATGTGCATAGTACATGATGTAAGTACAGAAGTTCATTCATTCATTTTCTTGTCGGCTTTGTCCCTTGCGGGGTCGCCACAGTGGAATGAACCACCAACTTATCCAGCACGATTTTTACGCAGCGGATGCCCTTCCAGCCGCAACCCATCTCTGGGAATTTCCACACATTCACACTCATACACTACGGACAATTTAGCCTACCCAATTCACCTGTACTGCATGTCTTTGGACTGTGGGGGAAACCGGAGCACCCGGAGGAAACCCACGCGAACGCAGGGAGAACATGCAAACTCCACACAGAAACGCCAACTGACCCAGCCCAGCCGAGGTTCGAACCTGCGACCCAGCGACGTTCTTGCTGTGAGGCAACAGCACTACCTACTGCGCCACTGCGTTGACCAAGTACAGAAGTGTCAAGCTTTAAATAGGAAAATTATCAAAACTCTTTATTTAATTTTAAAATTTTTGAGCGAGATGCTAATGGTCTAATCCGATTATATGAATTGTGCTAAGCTAAGCTAATAGTGCTTCCGCCATACCCTGAGATCAGCTGAATAGATTTAAAAATGGTAAAACTCAACATTTTAACTCCAGGTGACTTATGAGCCTATTTCCAAAAAAAAGTGGAGTGTTCCTTAAAAGAGTTATTAACAATAATTAGAAAAGTTTTTTAAACAGCAATCTCAGAATTATAAATAATAACACCAATAACTGAAGTAAAGCTGGAAAATCCACATTTTGCCAAGAATAAATGACATTTTAAAGTGTATTATTCAAACTAAGTACACTTTTGGTCAAACAAAAGAGGATACTTCCCCCATACTGTAGCTCATTAGTGTAAATGTTTGCTCAAATTCTCCAACCCCCCTTGCATACTTTATCTCACTACTGTATATCGCTATCTCCCTCTCTCACACACATGTACTAATGCTTTTTCTCCATGTTCCTCTGAATTGTTGTTTATGAAGGTCCTTCCTGTCCCTGTTTCTTAGAAGTCCTCGACCTCATGGAAAGAAACCAGTTAAACTTAATATTAAAATAAAAAATGAACAATCCCTGATTATTAAAACTTACTAAATGTGACTAAAACCTGGAGAATTTTGCTTAAAAATGAAGTAAAGACACATGCACGGTTGACTTATTCCCCACGCTGGTGTCATCTAGTAAAAACCAAGCCTCGCAGAAAACAGGAAGAGACTGTGCAGAGGTTTAACCGGATATCCTGCACAGGGAGGGCGACCCCTCGACCACAGCTCTCCCTTTCCCTCATGTCTTTCTCTCTCTTTTCCTCCATCTCCCTCTGTCCTTCTGTTTCTATGCTACTGAATGTCGGTGTCATCGCCGGAGAGAGGAGAATGTGTTGGTCTGGTGAATGGGATCATTGGGAATTTCTGCATATCCAGGTGACGCTCTGCGATTGGCCGGATCGTTGGGTTTTGAATTCGATTTTTAGAGATGATTTTTTGGGATAGATGTAAGGGAGAATACTGAAATGGCAAAGTTTATTTCCACCGTTGTACTCAGTTTAGGTAATTACAAGTTAAAAATAGAGTCGAATTTGTGAAGTCGTGGAAAAATGTGTTGGCTGGGACTTCAATGTCATTATTGTTAATTGTTTAGTGGGTGTGACTGAACTAGTGTAACCTGCAAAACATTTGTTTGAGGTTTTATAGTGTGGTTTTAGTGTGTAGCTAAGTCTTCAGTGTGCATTTGAAGTCGTGGCAAGTGTTTGTTTGTGTATTTTTACACACAGATTTCATTCGAGCTCTTATTAAGTTCTTAGTAAAATATCCATTTTGTTTTAACTGCATCTGATATATTTGCTTTTAAATAATCTCTAATCATATCTTTGACTGTTCATTTTTTTTACAGAAAGCAAATTGCTTTAAACTGTGTGTATAATCAGTTGTTGTTGCTCATGAAAAGCTTTTTAGTCTTAAAAACTATTATAGATTTGGGAAGATTAAGCTTATTTAGTTTAAAAAAATTATCTGGAGCACATTAAAAGAAAGTTGCTGAACATATTGATTTTAAATACTCTAAAGTTTTCATTTGTTAACCCAACAGAAGCTGTTTGAAATACAAACATTTTAAGTCATTTGTTTCTGGCGAGCAGGAGTTTCTTTTGAAGCAGTGAATAGTATCCTAACATGGAAGTCATGACTAGCAGGATGGAAAACAATAGGGAAAGTGACCCTGAAAGTCTGGAATCCAGTGCTAATGTGCGGTTAGTTGGTTTAAGAGCTGAGGTAATATTAAAGGCATAGTTCAGGCCAAACTGAAAATTCTGTCAGCATTTACTGACCCCTTCACTTGTCTCATTCCTCTTTTGAACACAAAATATGAACGTTTGTTTGAACATTTGCTTTTTCTACTATGGATGTCAATAATTAGCGGTTTTCAGCTTTCTTCAAATTATTTTTGTTTGTGTTCAGGGTTTGGAACCACTTAAGGCTGAGTAAGTAGTGAGTAAATTAAAATTTGAAGGTGAACTATCCCTTTAAGCTGAGTTTTGGGACATTGTTGTATTGCATTGGATGGTAACACAAAAATTGCAAAAAGCTTCTTAAAAGTTGCTTGCTGATTGTCAGGCTTCTACGCAATTTCCCTCAAATTGCATAGACATATATGAGAGTACTAGGAAATAAAAGTTATGTTTAAAAAGACAGTGAAGTATATTAGGTTAATTGGTGGAAAACTTGCTTTTGTGATGTTTATTGAATCATGACATTTTATTGCACTCTGTGAGGCTTATGTCAAGACCTTGGTGTCATGTGGTGTTATCTTTGGGATTGTTTGACTCAAGAAGACCTATCCCAGCAGGCACAGGATGTCTTGATCTGATGACATGATGGCAGATTGACGTTGTACCCCAACATTGTGGGGATTTTGTTTGGAAATGAAAATGTCCAATGTCCAACCTAAAATCAACCAAATATCAATGTCTAATGTTACAGCTTGACATAGTGTGGACGTTACCAATATGTTGTCTATCAGATGTTGGATTTTGGCCATACCTGATGAATAATTGTCAGTATTTGACGTCAATATGATGTTGGTTTAAGATGTCGGCTCAACGTTGGATTTTGGGCACTTTCTAACACAACTTAAAATCAACCAAATATCAACGTCATTTGACGTCGTTATTGGACGTCAGGCGACATGGTGGCGCAATGGCTAGCGATGTCGCCTCACAGCAAGAAGGTCGCTGGTTCGAGCCTCGGCCGGGTCAGTTGGCATTTCTGTGTGGAGTTTGCATGTTCTCCCTGTGTTGGCGTGGGTTTTCTCCGCGTGCTTTGGTTTCCCCCACAAGTCCAAAAACATGTGGTATAGGTGAATTGGGTAGGCTAAATTGTCAGTATTTGTGTGAATGGAAGTGTGTGGGTGTTTCCCAGTGATGGGCTGTGGCTTGAAGGGCATCTGCTGCATAAAACATATGCTGGATAAGTTGGCGTTTCATTCCGCTGTGGCGATCCCTGGTTAATAAAGGGACTAAGTTGAAAAGAAAATGAATGAATGAATGTATTGGACTTCAAAATAACGTTGTCCTTAGATGCTGTCTAGATATTTCATTTTGGTCACCTGACGTCACAACCTAAATCTAAACTAATATTACCGTCTTATGATGTTGTGTGCATGCTGGGATGCTTTACTGATGTTCGCTTGAGCTATGAATCAAAATCCGTCTCAAAAAATGCATGTATATCTTTGATATAGTTGTATTTGGCATTGTTTGGTCTCTACTGAAACAGTTGTGTGTGTGTGTGTGTGTGTGTGTGTGTGTGTGTGTGTGTGTGTGTGTGTGTGTGTGTGTGTGTGTGTGTGTGTGTGTGTGTGTGTGTGTGTGTTATATTTTGCTTGAGATATTTTCAGTAATATATGACACCAGACTATTTCCCAGTGATGGGTTGCAGCTGGAAGGGCATCTGCTGCGTAAAACAAATGCTGGATAAGTTGGCGGTTCAACCCCAGATTAATAATAAAGGGACTAAGCCGACAAGAAAATGAACGAATGAATGAATGACACCAGACTATGTGTGTTGGTAAACACAGTGAGTTTTTGAAGTAACATCACATTCTTTTTTAATGTAGGCAAATATTTTCATAAATATTTCAACCCAGAACTGATAATGCTGTTATACACGTGTATATGATCATATTGCTTTCTCACTACAGCCGAACCGCTCCAGAGTTTGTATAATACGAGCCGAGGCCGCCTAATTTAAAAGTGATAGTTCATTTAAAAATTCTGTCATCATTTACTCACCCTTTACTTGTTCCAGTGCTGTTTGAAGTTTTTTATGGTTCTGTTGAACACAAAGGAAGATATTTTGAAGAATGTTGGAAATCTGTAACCATTGACATCTAAAGTAGGAAAAGCCAATACTATGGAAGTCAATGGTTACTGGTTTCAAACATTTTTTCAAAATAACCTATTTTCATACATTTATCCAAGGAAATTTGCTGGCGTGCCATGGCTGCAGCAGTAGCAATGATATTACGCAGCACTGTTACCATGATACCTACTGTAGCTGGGGACTATTTTTATTCATTTTTTCTTTTCGGCTTAGTCCCTTTATTTATCAGGGGTCACCACAGCGGAATGAACCGCCAACTTATCCAGCATATGTTTTACGCAGCGGATGCTCTTCCAGCTGCAACCCATCACTGGGAAACACCCATACACTCTCATTCACTCACATACACTACGGACAATTCACCTATAGCGCATGTCTTTGGACTTGTGGGGGAAACCGGAGCACCCGGAGGAAACCCACGCCAACACAGGAAGAACATGTAAACTCCACACAGAAATGCCAACTGACCCAGCCGAGGCTCGAACCAGCGACCTTCTTGCTGTGAGGCAACAGCGCTACCCACTGCGCCACCGCGCTGCCTATAACCTATTTTGTAATTGTAAATTAATTTTTTGGGGGTAAATAATATTTTTTGGGGGGGTAAACTATCCCTTTAACATATACTAGCCATAGTTAGCCAATAAATATTCTGCTTCGTGGCTTTTATCTGTTTTTCAGATATAATAGATAGATAATTGCTTCAGATTTACCCAACAACATGTTAAAACAAAAAAAGGGATGTTGTATTTGTTTGCGGTTCTCTCTTTTAGAGCAGATCAGCTAAAGTGTAGATCATACTACATGCCAATATTCATAAGCCTGCTGTGTCAGGGTGCTTTCACACTTGGACATTTGTTTCGGAACCTGGCACATTTGCTCTTTTATCTCGGTTCGTTTGGGCATATGTAAACCCCCAATCACGCTCTGATCCACGCCAAAACCCTCATTCAGGCGATCTCGGCTCGGTTGAAACAAACTCTGGAGCGGTTCGGTTGTAGTGAGAAAGCAATACGATCCAACGAACTAAGCAACCAGGCTATATTACAGTGTATTTTGGATATGTAGACATAAATATGGCTATAAGTAGAGAGAGTGATGAGTAGAGATATAATTCCTACCAGTAAGCATGCTGTATATATAATATCATTAACTTTTTGGCTCGACTTCTGATATGGAATCAATATATATTTTACAACCCTTGACAACTGAAATGAGACTATGTATGAGAGAGTCTTACCTCTGATTTTTATTTGATGATGACTATGACTCTGGGTGTCACCATGCAAAATCAAAGCACACCTTTTCACTTGTAATGTCGTATTGCTCATCGTCAATTAAAATAACAACATATGACAGCTGAGCGGCATCATGGAAAATAAACCAAACTCTGACCAATGTTTTTCTCACACGTCACTTTTTTTAACTATTTTGGTCTGTTTAGATTAGAAACTTTTGCGAAAAAAGTGATCTGCACCAAGAACAAAAAGCAACATTGTAATAATTTAAACCCTGTTTTGGAACAAAGCAATCGATCTACAGGCGTGAAAGCACTCTCAGACTGAAGATGATACAGATTTGATCTCGATGGGGAATGCATTGAGTGAATCACTGATATCTAAATCTATATGATTTCATTGATACTATGATATCAAGCTGTAACTGGTTGTTTATAGTTGTATCTTTCTGTTTTCAGAGTGATCCCGGTGGGTTGTCTGGATTAGAGCGGCTTGGCTTGGACCACAGCTCCGATTACTCTGACTCCAGTGTTCAACAGCGGCTGGATAAAGAGCGTGAGCGAATCCGTCGGGAAATCCGCAAGGAGCTAAAGATTAAAGAGGGGGCAGAGAATCTCCGCAGAGCCACTACAGATAAACGAAATGCTCACCAGGTGGACAGCCAGTTGCGCTGCTCCAATCGGCGTCTGGATTCACTCCACGCTGAACTGCAAGAACTGGACGCTCATATTGTGGTCAAAGGGACTGATGATACACACGGTGAGTGGAGATTTAGACTTATTTATGTGAATGATACCGGTGTACGGATGTCATTAATGAGCAATTATGGATGTGTTGATTGCGGTAAAACTTGAAACATAAATTCACAGAGATTGTATATGTTGTATATTGTTTTTATTTTACAAAACAACTAGGGCTCAGAAGAAAATATCAATTTGTAATCGTGTTTTATGTTTTGAATAGTAAAATAAACATGCGTTATGGAGGTGATTGAAAAAAGTAAGGGAGAGCGGGGGCGAAAGTAGCATTTTTCATAAAAACCTCATTTTAAAAGATGATGTTTTATGCAGAAATATATTTTTGCTGTATTTACTAACTCACAAGAGTGCTCTATGAAAATCAGGTGTTATTTTGTATCAATGTAGAACAACTCCAATAAAACTTCACTTGTTGCACATTGTTACCTTTGACCCCATAGGCAGGGATGAAAGTAACACACGGGTGGGTCAAAATTAAACAATATTTGCTTATTGACATCAAATACTGACAATTAACAATATTTGCTATAGGTTTACTGGCTTAATCTTGTTTGTTTTTAATATATCTGACTATGACCTTGTTAATGTTAACTGCAAACTAGGGATGTCCCCATCAGGTTTTTTTGTCCTCGAGTCTGAGTCCGAGTCATTTGATTTTGAGTATCTACCGATACCGAAACCCGATCCGATACTTCTATAATACATAAAAAAGAACAAAGAAGAGCGAAGAAACAGATCCAGGATGTTCCTTATTTTTAATTTAATTCACCTTATTTAAACATTCAACAACTCTGTTAACAAGCAGAACACTTCTGTGAGGTAGCTTCAACAATCAAGTAATAAATAGCATCAATTCTTCACTTTTGGACTTTAGTCAGTGCAACAGTAAATATAAAAAATATATAATATAAAAACAAATAGCACCTCAACTTAAAATACCCGGCAGGCAATCCCAAGTTTACATATCTCACAGTTTGCTATGACAATGTTGTCGTCATTAACTTTATAATTCCTCCAGACTGCAGACATACTCACGCTTTCCACTTCAAGCTGCGCCCGTGTTCTACTGTGCCGGCATTTAACTAATAGCGTCTCTGCAACAAAGTGAGGTCATGCCGCACGCACTGCTGTTTCTGTGTGAAGTCAATAAAGAGGTCTAACTCTGTGCCACCACATAACTATAGATGTGTTAAAAAATAATGAGAATATTTATATATATTCATTCATTCATTAATTTTCTTTTCGGCTTAGTCCCTTTATTAATCTGGGGTCGCCAGAGCAGAATGAACTGCCAACTTATCTAGCAAATGTTTTACGCAGCGGATGCCCTTACATACTCATTCACACACATACACTACGGACAATTTAGCCTACCCAATTCACCTATACCACATGTCTTTGGACTTGTGGGAGGAACCGGAGCACGTTGAGAACATGCAAACTCCACACAGAAACGCCAACTGACCCAGCCGAGGCTCGAACCAGCGACCTTCTTGCTGTGAGGCAAACGTGCTACCCACTGCGCCACCGTGCAGCCATATATATATATATATTCGAGTCCTGATCGGGAGGTAACGTCTGATTCCGAACGTCTGAAACCATGTGATCGAGGCCGATTTTCGATCATGTGATTGGATCTAGACATCCCTACTGCAGACGTATTTTGTCCTTTATTTTTGCACAAAATATTAAACAGCATTTTCATTTTAAATTTCAGCTCCATCAAATGTTTCAAAAGCAATCCAACAATGCAAAATGTTAACATTTTCTAAAATTTTTGAATATTTACTATTATCTGCAATATGTATTACCTTTTTAAAACATCTGAATCCAAACACTGCAAACTTTAATATGGAGGTGAAAAATAAGGTTTGACTATTAGCATTATTAATTTTTGGGTGAACTATCTCTTTAACTTGCCAATTTGGTTATTTAAATATATGTATATTTTATTTAACAAGTAATTTTAATTCATGTTTGATTTGGGATAGTTCACCCAAAAATGAAAATTCTGTCATAATTTATCATTTACAGCTGATTGAGTTTCATTTTTTTCTGTTGGACACAAAAGAAGATATTTTGAAGAATGTCGAAAACCACGGACTTTATCAATGTGTGAATGTCTCTGTAATTCAAAACATGAATTAAAATGATTGTTTAAATTAAATGAACATTTTGGCAAGTTAAAAGAATAGTTTTCAACATTCTTCAAAATATCTTCTTTTGTGGTCAGTAGAAAAATAGAAACTCAAACAGCTGTAAACGATAAATAAATTATGACAAAACTATGGGTGAACTATCCCTTTATCTTATCAATTTGGTTACTTAAATATATGTATATTTATTTAATCAATAATTTTAATTTATGTTTTGATTTACTGAGACATTCACACATTCATTATTCCACTGCTCATAAATACTTAAATCCAACAAAATAAAAACATATGTTTAACGGCATTAATTATAGATACCTCAAATAAATTATAGATGACTATCAATAATTCAAGTTTATATACAAAAACTGATTTTACACGTTGCTGCATCCCTCAGCTGACTGTAAGTTTGTGCTTGTTGCGTGCAGATGATGCTCCTCAGTCTCCGGGAGCAGAGAGCAGGTCATCGGCAAACAAGGAGAGAATCGCCGCTCTGGAAAGGCAGTTAAACATCGAGCTCAAAGTCAAACAGGGGGCAGAAAACATAATCCCCATTTATACCAACGGCTCCACCAAGGTATGAGCACACAAACACAGCCTCTATTATAATATGTAGTGATTTACAGTGTCATTCAAAGATTTGGGGTTGTTTTGTTTTGTTTTTGAATGAATTGTCTTGTTCTTACTCAAAGGGGACCTATTATGCCCTTTTTTAAAAGAGGTAAAATATGTGTAACACTGGAGTCGGGTACAACATAGTTGAGGGTCTAAACGCAGTTTATGTACATCTTAGTCAGACAGGCAATGGTCAACAGGAACAAATGGTATCACGTGGGAACTCCAAAAGCATAGTCAGGGTCACAGGTAGTAGTCGGTGCAGGCTGCAAACAGGATAAACAAAGAACAAAACAAGGGTCAGGAAAGACTAGGATATGACTAGACTAAGACTATACTAGGATACGCTTTGTAATGTTACAGACAAACAAGACTCAGCTCTGTGTATGAGAATGTGAGTGTGTATTTATAGTCCTGGTAATCAGTCTATGATGAGCTTTAAGAGAACTGGAACTGGTGTGTGTTTGAGGTGCATGATGGGATTTGTAGTTCTCCAGCGATCTGCAACTGCTAGATTGCTGCTGATCGTGACAATATGTCTCTGATGTCTCTAGAGTGTGTATGTGAAGTTTCAGCTCAAAATACCACACAAATAATTTGTTTTAGCATCGATATCGCAATGTGTGAATAGGCAATAGTCACATCGCAGGACATGCAATGTGTAGTCTGGATTAAAGTTGACCAGGTACAACCATTCAGAACACTTAAGAATTTTGGAGTCATTTTAGTTTCACCATCATAAAGTGAATGTTTATCAATTGCTTGTGTTTGTAAGGCCTGTGTAAACATTTTAAGTGAATTTAAAGCATTTGGGGACAAGGAATTATTACGTTTGTAGCTTTAACAAATATCAATTGTATTTGATTATTTACACAATGAACAATATACAGCTTTATTCTATATTAGGCTCCTTCATTTGTATATTTGCTCTATTTATTTCTGCTTGTAATTTGTTTTTTTATTATTATTATTTTATGCACTGCCCTACAAAATCCAATCAATCTAAAATTATTAATTAAGTTATCCTGTGAAAAAATTGCAATATAAATCGCAGAAAATGTAAATGTTAATATCGCAACGTACATTTTTTCCAATATCATGCAACCCTACAAATAATGTTTTATAACTATTTGAAAATGCTTCTTTTATTGTAGACCGTGATCGTAATTTTATTGTGATCCATGACAAAAAAAACATTATGTGATCCGAACCGTGAGATTTGTGATCCACTAGTTTTGATTCAAATTGTGCCATTTTGGAGACTGTCACTTTACATTCAAATGAGATTGTGCTCCCAGAACCTCTTTTCAAAAGGCCATTTTTGAGCGAGATGCTAATGGTCTAATCCGATTAAATTTTTTATGCTAAGCTAAGCTAAAAAGGCCCACCAGTACCAGATGAATTGATTAAGGGCGTACTCACACTATGTACAGTTGCATTGAACCAGGCCAAAGCACGCTTGTCCCCCTTCCCGTCTCCCCCGACGACCCACACTCACATTACATTCGGGCCTGGGCATGCTTACGTCATCAATGATGCGCTGTTCAGTAAGTGCTTTCGCCCAGCACAGTGGAGATTTCTTTAGTTATATCATTTAAGTCGTTTGATATGCGGTGATACGCAGTCAAATATTTCGCCGAACAGATCAGACACTTTTGACGCTCATAAACAATCATAAAGTGCAGGAATTAGGAGGTTTGCTGAAGGTGCAGCTGTCGTGCAGTGAGGGAATTTCGTCTTTAATAAACTACGACAGTTCATTGTTCATTGAACAGTACGAATGATTAATTGATCCATATCAAACAGTACCTTAAAAGCCTCGTCTCGCTTTCAGTTTCGGACTCAGGTGCGTTTTGCACTCACACACAAGCGTACCGCGCCAAAGCCCAAGTGAACCGCGCTCTGGCACACCTCTTCCAACCGGGCCAGGGCCGGCCAAGTGAACCGTGCCTGAGGCCGATTCAGAGCACTCACACTTCTCAAACGATCCGGGAAACGGGCCTGGGCATGGTTTGGATAGCATAGTGTGAGTACGCCCTAAATCTCTTTTCTCCTCACCATAGCGGCAGATTCAAATCTCTAATGGAAGACAGCTGCTTGTCACTCTGGGCTGTCTATGCTAATGAGGGAGAGATGGTCACTAATGGGCGGGACTTTCCCTCTCTGATGACATGTACAAAGGGGGAATGTCAATCAAAGTATTTCTGCAGACTATTTTTATCAAGTGTGATTAAAAAAAATTTATTAATTAATTTTTACTATTAGAGGCTGGCTATATTCACACACTCTTGCCATAAAACTGTGTTTAAACCCCTTATAGAAGTGATTTTTGCTTTATTGGTCCACTTTAAACTGCATTTAGTTGATTAAAATGCAAGAAGGATAGTAAAACTGCTATTTCTTGAAATATTATTATTATTATTTCATCTAACTGTAGTTTTTTGACCATTACTCCTGTAATGGGGTCTTTTCAGTGTCACATGATTTTTCAGAAATCATTGTAATGTGTTAATTTGGTGCTCAAGAAGCATTTATTATTATAATCGATTTTGAAAACTGGATATGTTTGACTTTTTTAAAGTTTTTACAGCATTCTTTGATGAATCAAACTTAAAAGAAGAAATTTATTTGAAATAGAACATGATGATATATAGTTATCTAACATTATTAGTGTTTTTCTGATTAGTTGAATGCATTTTTGCTAAATTAAAGTTAAATTTTTAAAATTAAAAATATCTGAGTCTGACCCCTTTATTATGCTGCTTCAAAGCCCAAACCAAAAACATCATTGTGTATATTCTTCAAGGAGAAGGCAATCCCAGAATGCACTATAATGAACTTAATAGACAAAGTAAGATGCAGAAGACATCATTCAGATCTCAGTATTGTTTTTAAATGTCATTTTTTACTGAAGGAGGAAATAAAAGTTGTTCATTGTAATCAAATTTGCATTATTTTTAACTAAATATGTTGCGTTTTAAAGAATATTGTACTGTTAGCTTGCCTGTGTGTATGCAGAAAGGCAGTTCACTAGATTTAGATACAGAGTCAGTCTATCAAAGATGTTTACTCACTGTATTCTAACAGTGTTGTGTATGTGTGTGTGTTGTCAGGACAAGAAGATGTTGCAAACAGCTCAGCAGATGCTCCAGGACAGCAAGACAAAGATTGACATCATCCGCATGCAGATCCGGAAAGCAGTGCAGGCCCACGAACACAACGATGATACACAGGGTATGGTTAAGTGTGTGTGTGTGTGGGTGCGTGCGTGCGTGCATGTGTGTTACTTCGCTTTTGCTCTAATGTCGGATTTTTTACAGACGAGTAGAGAAATAAACAGATCAATAACCCACCCGAATCCCTGAAGACATGTGTGGGTGTGTGTTTGCAGGGGTGTGTACTGGGTGTGTTTGGTCGAGACAAGCGAGTTTATGCAGTCTAGAGAACAGCATGTTCACAGATACTGTACACACACAAGCAGAGAGTGCAGGTCATACAGATCAATAAATGTGTGTGATATGAGCCCGTTTGACTTGGAGTAGATCAAACACACAGGGTGAAGTGACTGATGATAGTCAGTTCCCGCTGTTGTGATGGCCAGTGGGATTGCCCTTGTGGGCCACTGGTGAGCACTCCCTGTATCATCCTCTCAGACTACACATCCCATCACGTCCTGCATTCACACAACGGTTTCAGTTTACCTTCTGATTACACACAGCTGCATTTCATCATCACTGATTAAATGGACTACAAATACTCCACACAGTCACTCACCCATTGCTGAGTTTTGTTTAGCTGTTGCATTAAATTTTTGCCGTTCCTGGGTTTTGGTCTTTGTATTGTTTATTGTTTTTTTGGTTCTTGCTGCCTGTCTTGACCATTTTCCTGTTTTAAGGATTACGCTTGTGGATTCACTACGAGACTTTCCTAAATAAAAGCTGCATATGAATCCAACCCCTTTCTTCATCGACTAGGGCTGCACAATATATTGCTAAATTATCATTATCGTGGTAATAGTATATGCAATATACGTATCGCAGACATGTGCGATACATTACATTTATTTTGTGCATTGGTTGTTTATATAAATTTGACTAATCATATGAGGCCTTACTATCTTTATGCCCATCTCCCCAGTAGTTGCTGTTCTGTTATTGGTTGGAGCGGTCCAAAAGTGAACCCAGAGATGAAAATAAATACTATTGGCGAGAGTCAAGAGAGGAAAGTGACAACAGCCAATCAGAGTCAGAATATCTGCTGAGGTTTTCACTCATTCATAGTGTTTTAAAGACTAAATGTTTGCACCTTGACACCATTTTTTAGTCTGAATTAGAGTTATTTAGACCTGAAAATATATTTTACCTGTTTATTTTAATATAATTAAATAAATAAATGTTTAAAAAACATAGCTAATAAATTAGCATTTTTCTAGAAAATTGTTGTATCGTATGAAATATCGATATTGCAATACGCAACAACAATATCGCATATTGAATATTCTTCCAGTAACATGCAGCCATATTCATGACTTCTTTGCAACACTTGCTCACAGTTACTTTACTTTACACACACTCAACCCTCAGAAATTTAGAATTTCAAAAGACCCCCTTAAAATATGATTTAAGTGTTTTTAATTACGAGGACAAAGGGGATGTTCTCATAAACCGTGTCAACATTCTAATACCTAGGTCATACCCATGTCATTATACAAATTTGTGTCCTCATAAACCACCCAAACCAGCACACACTCATGCACAGTTAAAGGTTTACAGTGAGTACTCTAAAAAACGCAGAACAAAATAAAATAAATTACAGGCCACATTCAAGTAAAGAAACATTTGCTTTAATTGAATTGGTTTGTTTTCATATAGTATAAAGTGAATTATCACATTAACTTTTAAATAGCTGTAATCATGAATGTTTAAGTTAGTTCAAGAACAGTTTTAACATTATTTTATTCAATTATTCATACAGACTAGCATTTAAAGGATGGGTTCAGTAATTTCTTAATTAAAAAAAGGAGCTAAACATTTATATTAAGCAAGGATGCATTGAATTAATGGAATTCACAGCACAATAAGTAAGTTTTAAGTTATTGCTGTTTTTTTATGAATATTCTATTAATGACAACATTGTGTCTTCCATTAAAAAATGATAAATTTTTTAACATATAAGAAGAAATATTTCTTGAAGAGCAAATCGGTATGATAGAGTGATTTCTAAAGCACTGTTGAAAACTCACCAGAGGAATAAATTACATTTTCAAATATATTAGATAACAATTCTTTCACAATATAATATTTCACAATATGGTTGTTTTTATTGTATTTTTCTTTTTTAAATATTTCACAAATGGTGATTAACAGAGCAAGGAAATTTTCACGGTATGTCTGATAATATTTTTTCTTTTGGAGAAAGTGTTATTTGTTTTATTTCGGTTAGAATAAAAACAGTTTTTAATTTTTTATGAACCATTTTAAGGTCAAAATTATTAGCCCCTTTAAGCTTTTTTTTTTCGATAGTCTACAGAACATCGAATTATACAATATATATACCATCATTATACAATAACTTGCCTAATTACACTTACCTGCCTAGTTAACCTAATTAACCTAGTTAAGCCTTTAATTGTCACTTTAAGCTGTATAGAAGTGTCTTGAATAATATCTAGTCAAATATTATTTACTGTCATCATGGCAAAGATAAAATAAATCAGTTATTAGAAATGAGTTATTAAAACTATTATGTTTATAAATGTGTTGAAAAAATCTTTTCTCCGTTAAACAGAAATTGGGGAAAAAATAAACAGTGGTTAATAATTCAGGGGGGCTAATAATTCTGACTTCAACTGTACATACACATATCAATATGCACATACATAATTAGATATATATACACACACATAAACTTGCATGTAAAAAAAGTAAAAAATAAAATGTTAAATTAAAAAGAAAAAAGCCAAACGCATAAGATTGCTGTATTTCTGCCAATTACCTTTTACTTAAATGGAGATGTCTTTATACTCCCTATATATCAACCATTTTCCCCAACCTTCTTGAAAATATCCATTTTCATCCTCAACATAAATGTCAGTTTTTCCATTGCAAAATGTCTTCAGTTATCTCAAACCACTGCTTACGTTTCAGCGTTGAATTTTTAAGCCAGTTCTTTGTTATAGTCTTTTGTATGCCACAAGAAAAATCTTACACAAATATGTTTAGACATTTTTACTTTAAAGCAAGACTAAATATATTACATTATGTAAATAAACAGCACACACTTAAACTGTACATGCTTTTTGAAGTAATTATAGCTTATGAATTAACATTCAGATACAGACCAGATACCATATCATATGAAGCAAACAGAAACAGGCTCACAGTTAGCACACATTCTTTAATACTCCTGTATAAACACACACACATACACCTTCAATGTGTACATGTACACACACACACTCTCTCCCCAAGAAATTACTGTATGCCACTGAATTGAGCTTCATGCCTTATTAGGACAGAAAAAACTCCACAGTGAATCCATCCATCATTCTTCTTATGTCCTTTTCACTGTCTTATTATCCCTCTCAGTAATAATCCTCTCAGTCAGTCGTCTATTTGGCCACTTTGAAGCAGCTCACAATTTAGGATGATTTTTCTGGGACAGGCTTGGAGATCAAAATTAGAGATCAACCTACAATTCTCTAAATTTTGAGGTCACTGCTCAAGTTATTCCAAAAGAGCATTTTATAAAGCATATTTAAGTTATTCTGACTTAAACTTACATTAGATATTTAAAAAAAAAAACACTGATCACAATTAGCGTTAATCTGCACCTGGTGGTGATTTTCTAAATTATGACAAACCCTATTAAACTGGTAGTTAAACTGGCTAGTTTTCATGGACTTTGCAAGATAATGAGCCATTATAAAGCATTTTGAAACTCAAAGCGAGGACTTTATTTTGCACAAAATAAAGTGTTTTTCTTAAATGCTTACGGTATTTTCTAAAACACTGTTCTGTTGGCATAGTAAAGCTATGAGCAGGCCCACGCAGAATCTGCACCTGCAGCATTATTATTATTTATTTACTCCTTTATTCAGTTGTTTTATACTTATTTCAATTATATTATTGAATAATATACAGACGCTTAGATGATTTGTGCACTCTTAACCCAAATAGTTAACTACTAGAAAATTGCATGGAAACCCATCCCCTTAGAAGTTGCCTTAAAAGTTAAGAATTAAACATTTGAATTTTATTTGAAGTTTTCAGCGCCTGTTGTTGTGATCTTCAGCTGTGTTTTCTCCATTGGAGATTACTTCTGCTATTTGTATGAACTACATCTCGCAAAACTCTTTGCACCCATCAATCCCTGCAATAGCTGACAATAATCCGGACACTCACACACAGACACAGCTGTAGCTCATGTTGGACTGATTAATTGATTGTTAAGTCGTGACGTATCTGTGATGTATGGAATACTATTTCCAGGTCTAAGCCGCTACTCATTTGAATTGAGAAAATATTCGTTTATGGACACTTTTTAGTTCTATCACACATTAAGTGAATTTTATATAAAATCACATCAATTGGTCTTGCTGCATCACAAATACCAAAATTTTAACATTTTAAATTTTAACAATTTAAAAAATTTAAAAAATTCATCACTTTCTGACTGATATTAGATATTAGACCTGATATTAGACCTAACTGATATTAGGCGTAGATATATATATATATTGCGATTGTGATTTTCGAAAGTATTACATCGCTTTGTAAACGTTTATTATTACCATTTGATGAGTCTCCCCATACAGTTTGATATAGCGCTTAGAAGTCACACTTAACAAGTGGATATACTTACCTCACTTTCACATTCACATTGCTGAGTCTTGTTTCTTCATGAACATTAAGTGTTTCTGTTTGTTTTTGCTATGTTTTTGATTCTTGCCCTGTTGCAATTTTGATTCTTTGCCGCCTAGCCTGACCTCTCACCTGTATTTTCGTTTATTGGATTACCTTTATGCTCCTGTTTTGCTGCTATTTTGACCATTGCCTGCCCGACCTTGCCTTTAATAAACTGCATTTGGATCTGCACGGCTGCTTTGACTGTATTTTATCTACTTGCTCAAATACTTAATTCTGCTTTTGGTTTGAACCTAGCATTAGTTTCAACCATAAGCAGTGTTTCCCCTAGGTTTACAGTTTTTTGGGAGGGGGATGGGGCTGCGGCGCGACACGGCCCATCACAGCGTGGCTGTTCAGACTCACAGTGACACAAGGAGTCATGGTCTTTAATGACAGCAGTAAATAACTGAGCAACCATTTGAACTGTACAACCGTTTGTAAATTATAAATTAACATTTAATTTATATCTTTTTTTATTCACAAAGTGTGCAGCTTTTGTCACTGCAATGTATCTTTATGGGCTTCTGGAAGAACATTTCCTGAGCCTCTTGGTATGGAAAGTCAGAAATGTCTGACCCATTTATTGAGACATTTATTAAACATGTCTCTTATAAAAATTTAGATGTGAACATGTCATGGCCAGAAGCAACTTTACAGAAAATAATTCATTCATTCATTTTACTTCAGCTTAGTGCCTTATTTATCAGGGGTCACCAAAGCAGAACCGCCACAAAAAAATTACAAACAAGGCAATTTGGAAACATTGCAAATGATGAAAGATGAAAATTAGTTAAAATGAACATCTATAAATCTAATACTTCTTTACTAAAAGGAAATAGGCCCATAAACTACTTCTTATAGCAATGAGTGTATTACAAGAAGTTATATTATTAAATATTTATGTTAAAAAAAGTTTTAACTAATAATTTCAGTCAGCTTTTAGTGGATTTGTAATATTGTCAAAAACACAGAACTTTCAGATGTTCTATAAGTAAAAAGGCCTAAATACATGCAGGACTAGTCAAATATTTAGCTCGTCTCAACTATTGACAGCAGATCCCTCAATGAGAGAGAGAGAGGGAGGCTCGCGATATCTTTACTGCTCTATTCATTTAACCTATCAAATGTAATGTTTAGACCATCACTGTGCCTCTCGCGATCTGTTCACTTGCTCATTCACTCTCGTTGCCATGATTTCCGGGTATTTTAATTAATTTTGGGGGATCACGGAGCCGGTATGAATTTGCGGAAGACACTCAGAGCCTCCGGGAGAGGTCATAACTAGACACTAGATAGAGGAGATAGCTCCGCTTGCATCACAGCATGGGATGTGCGCGACGTATCTGTAGAGCGGGGAGGGATGCGGGACGTATTTGAGGACTGGGCGGGAGACGCGCGATTTCCAGGAGATTATCATTAGTTTGCGGGCATCTTGCAGTCTCTATGCATTTGCGGGAGACTTCCGGAACTTTCGAGAGACTTGAGATGTCTGCATCTGTATATATTTTAGCTGCAGTGACGCGAGCACAGAACAGAAATGACATGCTGTTGTGTAAATAAGATATTATATACGGCTATTTAGCTTGTTTATTAAAAAAGTTGTATTCTGGCCCTATACTGTATAGATAATACAATTAATGTGACCTCAAGGGGGCGGGTACAGCCGTTGGGAGGGCGGGGCGCCCCCTTATATAGTGGTAGGGGAAACACTGATAATGGTGCGTTCGCACCAGACGCGGATGAAGCATCAAGCGTGAGTGATTTACATGTTAAGTCAATGCAAAGATGTGAATAGACATCCTGCGGCGTGATTCATGCGAATGAGACGGTGCGAATGACGTGAGCGGCACAAGTTGAGCGTTTTGCATGCTTGACGCGCGGATCGAGTTTGAAAATCTGAACTTCAGCGAACATTCGCGCCACATTAACGAATCAGGAGCTTGCTCTTGTACTGATTGTAAGTTGTGCCTGTTGTTGGTCTCCTGAGGGGAAATCCTCTTGTCGACACCGGACAACAGCTCATCAAACTGGGCTGTGCTCAGTTGGAAGTACCGCTGAAAGCTTCTATCCTCCACGTATAGCTTCTGTAGGAGTTGATGAACTCACAGAGCTGGGTGCACCTCTGAAATCAGGATCTAGTGGACTCAGACACGGCACCGAATGAATATACACTGTTTTTCAGCATTCCTAAAGCACATAAAGCCCAGCTACTCTCTCAATAAAATCCACTTTAGCCATTTAGCAACGAAGCTAGAGTCACCAGGCAATCAGAATCCCTGCCCATGGCGCAAATCTGCATCTATTGTGAAGTCAATTTGATGTGCAAATGAAGCGAAATTGACACACGAATGAAGCGAGTAAACTCATAATGTTCACGCATCTATTTACGAGTGAATAGTGTGAATTATTTGTGTGTGCCGCATCTGGTGTGAACACAGCATTATAAAAATAACTCCCTGCATTCACGTGGGTTTCCTCCGGGTGCTCCGCTTTCCCCCACAGTCCATAGACATGTGGTACAGGTGAATTGGGTACGTTAAATTGTCCGTAGTGAATGAGTGTGAATCCCGCACAGTCCATAGACATGGGTTGCAGCTGGAAGGGCATTCGCTGCGTAAAAACATATGCTGGATTGGCGGTTCATTCCGCTGTGGCGACCCCGGATTAATAAAGGGACTAAGCTGAAAAGAAAATGAATGAGTTTTTAAACACTCAATTTTTGATTTTTGAATCATTGACCTGCTTGTATTTCAGTCAGGACCAAACTGACGAAGAGATATTTTGATAATAAAACCCAGAACAGCTTGTGGATGTTTCTGATGTCATGACAACAACACATAACACCACAGCATCTTAATCTTTCAATTTATAATCTGTAATAATCCTCTTATTTCTGAAAGTCTGTAGCTGGCAGCATGGCAGACCTCAGTTTGCATAAGTATAGTAATTACTATATGGAGGCTCGCTGTCCTGATCCCTCATCCTCTGCACACGACATCATGTACCTTTTATGCGTCTTAGACTTAATGTCTTTGTTGGCATCACATTCAGTTCATTTTCATTTTCGGATAAATGATAGTTGACATTCGATGACACAACGACAGCAGCGTCCTGCAGTGTGACAGGCTGGTCTTTTAGGAATGAGTAAAATTGAAGGATTTCATTTCAATTTGAAAAAGTTGACATAGAATTAAGTATAAACATTTTATATTCAGTATCGTTTCTTGGATGTTAAAAACACAATAGAGGAATTTGACCCGTGATCTAAAATTTCACATTTCATTTTTTGCCATTTTGGAATTTTTATATACAGTTGAAGTCAACATTAGTAGCTCTCCTGTGATTTTTTTTTAAATCTTTCCCAAATTTTTCTTTAAAGGGCCATTAAAACCCCCCTCTTTTGGTTCAAGTCTAGCTCAGAATTTTTTCAAAAAACGCTCAGAGATGGGCGTGAAGCGTTGCGAGCAGAGGGAGGAGTGGCATAGCCGGCAGAGCAGGGGAAAAAGAGGGAAGTGAACAACTCGTCACCTTGGAATTATAAGGTTCTATCTGCGTTCTGAATGATTTTGAGATATTGAGCTTCAAAGTTTTTGCATTCCATAGAAAACAGTAAGTGTGTAACATTTGTTTTTTAAACAAAAAGTCTTAAAATGTAAACAACTTATAAAAAAAACATCCCATAATGTAAATAAGTTGTCCTTCAATAAGAATATGTCGATAACTCAATTTTGACGAAAATGTCAGATAGAACCTTATAATTCTAAGGTGACGAACTGTTGTCAGTTGGCTTACAAAATGAGACACAAACCATGAGGAGACCGATGATTTTATAGTTTACAAAGTTAAAATGCAAAGAAATAAACAGTAATTTAATGCCCTGCTGCATTTGTTATTTTTAATTTCATATACACATAACCACAATATGTATCATCATAAAGATAATCGTATTTATATAAACACTATAAATGAGGAGGACTTCTCTCCTCCTCAATTCCTGGGTCTGAATGCAGACACAGTGGATAGCAGTGTAGCAGGTCTCTTGCCCTGTCTATTCCAACCATTAACCCTGACGGTAGTCTGGAGATTTTAAACATAGACTAACACAGCAGCACGGATATAGGCGATGTGTCTGAATGGTAACAAACTCCACTAATAAAAGCCAGTCTCCAATTCTCGTACAGCTCTCCCGACATAAGTGCTGGCTGCAAACCAACAGCATCACTGGGAAAATCATGCAACAAACACCGTGAATCATGGAAGCAAACACATATGACCCGTGCCGTGCACAGACATGGTCTCACCCAGTCATTGGGTCTCACAGCTTGGCAGGTCTGCCTTGCCTTCGAAAAGCATGTGCTCTCATGAATAATTAAGAAGCAGGGTCTTCTCATAGGATAAGAAAACTCAGTCTTTGAAAAATAATGAGAAACCGACGCATCATCACTCCACTAGCAGGTTTATTTTAAACCGGGATGATGAAATTAACTGACAAAAGCTCAAAATTATCCAGTTTTCCCCACAATTAAAGCTGACAGGTGGTAACATCGTCTTAACTGATGCTCAAAACGCACAAAAAAAGTACTCCAGGGTTTTTGTTTTTTCACAGTATGTCTGATAATATTTTTTCTTCTGGAGAAAGTCTTATTTGTTTTATTTCAGCCAGAATGAAAGCAGTTTTAAAATTTTTTAAACCATTTTACGGTCAATATTATTAGCCCCTTTAAGCAATTTTTTTTGGATTGTCTGCATAACGAACCAAACTTGCCTAATTAACCTAATTAACCTAGTTACGCCTTTAAATGGCAGTTTGAGATGAATACTAGTATCTTGAAAATATCTAGTAAAATATTATTTACTGTCATCATGACAAAAATAAAATAAATCAGTTATTAGAAATGAGTTATTAAAACTATTATGTTTATAAATGTGTTGAAAAAATCTTTCCATCAAACAGAATTTGGGGGAAAAAATATACAGGGGGGGCTAATAATTCAGGAGGGCGAATAATTTGACTTCAACTGTATGTTGTAAATAAATTGCATTATAAAATTGTAATTTAATATTGTAGCATCATAACGAAGACTGTAGTGAAGGAAGAAAAAGTTGGAACTGAATGTTAAGCACAAAGTTTTAATTAAAAAAAAGCAAACTTCAAATTCATTAAACACTCATCAACAATACATATTTCTTCTCTGATTGAAAATATGTGGTGCAGTTCAACAAACAATTTGTATTCCTCTTTGAAATATTATTCCTCCGCTGTTTAATTACGTGGTTGAAATGGCTCTGACCCCTTCAGGCTGATGGCTTGTGTAATTCGCTGTGGGAGTGTGAGTGATATTGATAGCCTAATGTGTGTGTGTGTGTGTGTGTGTGTGTGTGTGTGTGTGTGTGTGTGTGTGTGTGTGTGTGTGTGTGTGTGTGTGTGTGTGTGTGTGTGTGTGTGTGTGTCTTTTCAGGAAAGCCTGATCCATGTGGTGTGGAGCTACGCATTGAAGAGCTCAGACACCATTACCGAGTAGAGCACGCCGTCGCTGAGGGAGCCAAAACGTCCTTAGACTTCTTGGAGCCAGTAAAGTACAGGACAAGAAGGCCATGTCAGAGGTTAATTATTATATTATTACAATATGTAGAGATATTTAATTTAATTTTAAAAATTATTTTATTTTATTGGCCCAACTTTGACATTTAGGACATTATCTTATTTAATTTTAAATTATTTTATTTTATTTTACTTAAAATTATTTAATTTAAAAATAGTTTATTTTATTTATTTATTTTTTATTTTATTTTATTTTACTTAAAGTTATTTAATTTAATAAAATTTTATTTTATTTTACTTAAAATTACTTAATTTTAAATTATTAAATTTTTTTTTTTTATTTTATTGGCACAACTTTGACATTTAGGACATTTACCTCCATCTACCAGCATTTTATTTTATTTTACTTAAAATTACTCAATTTAAAATTATTTTATTTTTTTATTTTATTTTACATAAAATTATTTAATTAAAAATTATTTTAGTATTTTATTTTATTTTATTTTAAAATTTAAAAATTTTTATTTTATTTGCACAACTTTGACATTTAGGACATTTAACTCCACCTACTGGCATTTTATTTTATTTTATTTTATTTTACTTAAAACTATTTAATTTAAATTTAATTTATTATTTTATTTTACTTAAAACTATTTAATTTAAAATTATTTTATTTTATTTATTTATTTATTTTATTTTTTTTATTTATTTTTATTTTATTTTATTTGCCCAACTTCGACATTTAGGACATTTACCTCCACCTACTGGCAGTTTTATTTTTGCTTTATATATATTATATATACAGTTGAAGCCAGAATTATTAGCCCCCCTTTTAATTTTTTTTCTTTTTTAAATATTTCCCAAATGATGTTTAACAGAGCAAGCAAATCAAACCATTGTAAAACAATAACTTGCCTAATTACCCTAACCTGCCTAGTTAACCTAATTAACCTAGTTAAGCCTTTAATTGTCACTTTAAGCTTATAGATGTGTCTTGAAAAATATCTAGTAAAATATTATTTACTGTCATCATGGCAAAGATAAAATAAATCAGTTATTAGAAATGAGTTATTAAAACTATTATGTTTAGAAATGTGTTGAAAAAATCTGCTCTCCGTTAAACAGAAATTGGGGGGGGGGGGGGGGGGGGGCAGCGGGACTAATAATTCAGGGGGGCTAATAATTCTGACTTCAACTGTACATATATATATATATCACCCTCACCCTCATGTTGTTGCAATCCTATATGATCTTTTACAAAACATAAAAGAGATATTCAAGAATATTGGTACCCAACTGTTTTGGGTACTGTTTACTGTCATTGTATGAACAAAAAATACTAAGTCGATTTTTAAGATATTATTTATAATTCTTTCTATACTTTATGTTAAACTGTCATAGCTATTATGCATAATAAATGTTGAGTCAAATTTTTAACTGATGTACAACCATCGATAATGTATGTATGTAGTTTTTTTTAAATATTTATTCTATTCTAGTATTAGTTTTGCCCTGTAGTACAGGTCTTTTTGACCCTCTTTATGTATTTTTTTTTTCTCTTTTTCTTCTTCAGGCTCAGTGTCGTCTGAGTGAATCGTCTCAAAGGTTGGACCTGCTGCGAGATTCTTTAGATCGACGGTTAGCAGAGCTTCCTGAGGATCATCCCAAAGCTTCTGTTATCAAAGAGGAGCTGGTTTTAGCATCCTCACCAGCCTTCAGCGCTCAACACAGCGCCTCCTACCTTCACAACCAGTACAGCACCCTCTCCAAACCCTCGCCCCTCACTGGTACTAAAAAAACCACATCATTTACACACATAAATGGATGCTTATTTCATTTAGTTTAATTTAAGTTCTGTGGAGTGTTCATATCGTGACATGTAGCGATCCTGAAGCATTTGAAACCATACAATATCACTTTTCTGATATTGTATTATACATCTGATGCTGCAAACTCCATGCATGTTTCAGCTTTTGAAAGAATAGATGAGGTAGATGCTTCAGTACTCTAAAGAGTAGCAAAAGTGTCACAGTTTGAGCTACCTGAAGAATTTAATGCAATGTATTTATCTGTATATATTAGATCAGCTGTATTTACAGTTCAAACCAGAAGTTTATATACACTGTATAAAAAGGCACATAACCATTTAAAAAAAGTCAGATGTTAATGTGACTAAACTTTTTCTCTTTTAGGTAAGTTAGGATTATCAAATTTGTTTCTGTTATGCTTAATAGCAGAATAATGAGAGAGATATTTTTTGAGAAATTTTTACAACTTTTCTTGAAATTCAAGTTTACATACAATAAGATTATTATGGCTCTGAAAAAGCTCAAATGATGATGTCAAGGTTTTGGAAGTTTCTGATTGGCTAATTGACAACATTTGAGTTAATTGGAGGAACAACTGTAGAATAGTATTTAAGGAAAACCTCAAACACACTGCTTCCTTGTGTGACAACATGGGAAAATCAACAAGCCAGAATCAACAAAAAAGCCAGATTACAATTTGCTAAATTAAACTGGGAAAAAGGCAAATTTTTGGAGACATGTCCTGTGGTCTGATGGAACTAAGATTGAACTGTTTGGTCATAATGACCGGCGTTACATTTGGAGGACAAAGGGGAAAGATTACAAGCTTAGGAACACCATCTCAACTGTGAAGTATGGGGGAGGCAGCATCATGTTGTGGGGCTGTTTTGCTGCAGGAGGGACTGGTCCACTTCACAGCATAGATGGCATCATGAAGAAAGAACATTATGTAGAAATACTGAAGCAACATCTCAAGACATCAGCCAGGAAATTAAAACTTGGCCACAAATTTTCAAACAGACCATGACCCTAAGCATACTGCCAAATTAGTTCAAATGTGCTTTAAGGACAACAGAGTGAATGTTTTGGAGTGGCCATCACAAAGCCCTGAGCTCAATCCTATAGAAAATTTGTGGGCAGAGTTGAAAAAGCTTGTGCGAGCATGACAGCCAACAAATCTGACTCAGTTACACCAATTCTGTCAGGAGGAATGGGCCAAAATTCCTTCAAACTCGTGTGAGAAGCTTGTGGAAGCACACCCAAAACATTTGAGCAAAGTTATACAGTTTAAAAGCAAAGCTAAAAAAATCCCATGGAAATGTATATAAACTTTTCCCTGTCTAGAAATTAATAAAAAATTCTCTCATTATTCTGGTATTTACCAAATGTCAATGATTTAGGTAATCCTAACGGACCTAAAATAGTAAACGTTTAGTATGATTTACCATCAGACATTTTTTAAAAAATGGTTATGTTCCTTTTTTTAGAGTGTATGTAAACTTCTGTTTTTAACTGTATTTGTCTTATTGGTTGTAATTTGCCTCTTTGTTTAATACTGAATGTTCACTTGTTCACATAAACCACACTGAACTGAGCTAAACTGAACTGAACTTAAACACTGAAAACTGGACTGACACTGTTTCAGTTTACTATAATCTTCTATGTGAAGCTGCTTTGACACAATCTACATTGTAAAAGCGCTATAAAAATTAAGGTAAATTGAATTGAATTGTTGTCAATAATGTTTTAACTTTATATAAATTATCTTAGTTGTTTCTTCTCTAGCACTTAAATTGGAATTAACAATTGTGACATTTATTAGATTGCTACACGGCGTCATTTATTTGAATGTTATATGGTTCATAGCACAAAAAACATCATATTTGTCAAAAGACAATGTTCATGTAACTCCACTGGTTAGAGCAGGGGCGAACCTGCGATACCGAAACGGGAGACGCTCTACGAGGAGAAAGATGGCTGGATCACCTCTTGAGATCTGAAGACTGAGGTTTACGCGATCACCAGCTGACTTTCGTTACATTAGGGCAAATATAAATGTCCAAAACATTGTTTACTAATTTTAGGCCTACTCATAATCCTTTTATTAGCTTACTTATAATTGATAATAATTTTAAATGCTACCTTTTTGCCGTTATTAGATTTTTTCCTCACATATTTATTCATTCATTCATTTTATTTTCGGCATAGTCCCTTTATTAATCTGGGGTCGCCACAGCAAAATGATCCGCCAACTTATCCAGCATATGCTTTACGCAGCGGATACCCTTCCAGCTGCAACCCATCACTGGGAAACACCTATACACATTCATTCACTCACATACACTTCGACAATTTTAGCTTACTCAATTTTAGCTTACTAAACCGTAGTACCCGGAGGAAACCCTCGCAAACGTGGGGAGAACATGCAAACTCCACACAGAAACGCCAACTGACCCAGCCAAGGCTCAAACTAGCGCGTGTTTTGAATTTAAATAATCACAGCTTTAATAAACATGTTAAATTTCAGGACCTAAAATTACAAACCCTGGCAATTCAAGTCATTAAAATGCACGCAGTTGTTAATTCGATGTATTATTTTTCTCAGTTAGTGCCATTCGACAAGATTTTGTTTTGATTTTGTTCCATATGGATGCCAAAATATATCTTTCTCACAAATACAAAATGAAAACTGAATTATTTCTTAATGGTCATAGATCCCAGGGTGCATACCTGGCAACCCTAAGACTCCTGTAGGTGAGTGAGTAAAAGCGTCTGACAGCAGAACATCAGTTACTTCTACTGGGCGGTACGACCAGAATTTTATTAAACGGTATGAAGCATTAATTTCACGGTAACGATATCTTTCACGACACAGTTTTTTATAAAGGTAGTTATTCCAGAAACTGGAATTTCCACAAAAGGGCTTTAAATAATAAACAAGCTTGAATATTTAAAAAAAAAAAGGACTTGATCTTTTTTGATTATGTTGTATTTTATTTTAACCCCATAAATATAGTAAACAAAATATGACTTTAGATAAACAACAAATTCCACTGTGTCACATTTCACTGTTTTAAGTGGACAGAACTTATTATTAAAAACATTTCTCAAGTAGCATCTCCTCACAGATTTATTTATTAAATATGAAATGAAATATTAACGAAATGGCGATGCGGTGGCGCAGTGGGTAGCTCGTTCGCCTCACAGCAAGAAGGTCGCTGGTTTGAGCCTCGGCTGGGTCAGTTGGCATTTCTATGTGGAGTTTGCATGTGCTCCCTGTGTTTGCGTGAGTTTCCTCCGGGTGCTCCGGTGTCCCCCACAGTCCAAAGACATGTGGTAAAGGTGAATTGGGTAAGCTAAAATTGACCGTAGTGTATGAGTGTATGAGTGTGTGTGTGAATGAGTGTGAATGTTTCCCAGTGATGGGTTGCGGCTGGAAGGGCATAAAAAATATTTTGGGAAGGATTGAGATTCTTGGACCTGGCAACCCTGGTCAGACTGAACCAGTAGTAAAACCTTTTAACACTGAGCTATGCTTGAGGTTCCGATTCTAGCAAATTAAGAAATTAATATGTGTATGATTATTTTAATAAGGACGGCATGGCGGCTCGGTGGTTAGCACTGTTGCCTCACAGCAAGAAGGTTGCTGGTTCGAGTCCCAGCTGGGCCAGTTACCATTTCTGTGTGGAGTTTGCATGTTCTCCCTGTGTTGGTGTGGGTTTCCTCCGGGTGCTCCGGTTTCCCCCACAGTCTAAAGACATGCATAGGTGAATTGAATAAACTAAATTGGCCATAGTGTATGAGTGCTGGTGTGAATGCAAGGTGTTTCCCAGTACTGGGTTGCAGCTGGAAGGGCATCTGCTGCGTAAAACATATACCAGAATAGTTGGTGGTTCATTTTGCTGTGGCGAACTATGATAAATAAGGGACTAAACCTAAAGAAAATGAATTAATGAATTATTATTATAATTTAAAAATTTGCCCATGGTGTTAAAATTGGTATCAAGTATCAATAGTATTCAAGTTAGAAAGTTAACAGTAGTCCCAATGTACTATCTTCTAAGAATGTTTTTTCTCCTATTTTTGCAGGTCGGCTCCTGGTGACATTATTTGGCTGTATGGGTGTTCTGGATGTGGTTCCCGGACGCTCTCGTGGTAGCCAGGTGGTTTTACCGTGTTACAGTCCAGGAGAGGGACGATCATTCATGCGCAGTGGAAAAGGCCTGTATAGTCGCAGTGGCAGCGTTAGTGGAAAAACACCCCACAAAACCGACGAACTCTCCTGTAAGTGTGTGAGGATGTCACGCTTATAGTGCGATTTAGTCTGTAGTGATGTGCGAGTTCTGATATAACTCAATAATCTGTTGTGTCTGTCATGTGTGATGACAGCCCTGCGTTGAACAGAACAGGATGTTGTGCATCTGAGCTTTTAACACATTGGGTGTTGCATTGCCAGTCTGGCAAGTCGTTTGCTGACGTTTGCAACATTTGCAGCTTGTATTTACTCACATAGTATATTTTCTGAAAACTTGTATTACAAAATGACGTGTATAGTGCAATAATTACTGGTAAAACATACTTTTATTTATACTTATTATTTATGTAGATTTTCTGTGCTGATTAGAGTTCGTTTTGGAGTGAAGGGAGGTAAAATACATTTTTATTTTTATAGATATTTTATTCATATATATATATATATATATATATATATATATATATATATATATATATATATATATATATATATATATATATATATATATATATATATATATTAGGGCTGCACAATATATCGTTTCACAATGTGCGCATCTGCAATATTCAGATTACAATGATATGCAACGTTAAGTTTGAATTATAGTTGACCAGGAGCTACAGAATTGTAATTAATCACTGTATTTATACAGAATTTTTACGATTTATGCAAACAAGAAAAACTTACTTAGAATTTTTGTCTTTGTTTCTAATCTAATCTTTGTTTCTAATCTTGTTTTCTAATTTCAAAGCAAAAACAACTTACTCCACTGTCAGATCATTTTGCTTGTTTTAAGAAAAAAACTCTTAATTGTGCCTTATTTCATCTGACTTATAAAACAAAAGAATATTTTTACTTGATCTAAGAATTTTTTTAGATATTTGGACTAGAAATGAGACAAACCAAAGTAAGAAAAGCATGTTTTTTTCATTTTGATTGTTCAATTTCTGTACCTAATTACTGCTAGACTCACCAGAAAACCTTCAAATAGAGCTATTTAACCATCTTGTGAAAGTGTATTTGTATCGCAACATATATCGCAGAAAAATTACATATCGCAATATCAGATTTTTCCAATATCATGCAATCATGCAGCCCTAATATATATATATTAGTGGTGGGCCGTTATCGGCGTTAACATGTTGCGTTAACGCGAGACTCTTATCGGGCGATAAAAAAAATATTGCCGTTAATCTATTCTCAAAGTCGGATTGGGAGCTGGGTCTATTCTACGCAAGCTATGATGACTTTCACCTTGATATTTTAGCGCGGATATATACCTGGCCAAATTGCACTGTAGGTGGCGAGAATGAGTCTTCGAACCACTGTGTAATCCTACTGTGAAATTGCCACATCAAACGTGACGTGCTAACATGGATGCAGTTCACTAGAGTAAATCTGATTAATGTTAGCTCCACATCTAACAATCAGCCATCTGACAAAAAAGTGCCCTTCTGAATTTCCCTTACTTCGAAGACACTATTGACTACGTTTACATGGACATCTGTAATCTAGTTATTTGCCTTAATAAACAATGATATAATTAAGGTGTTTACCTGAAGTGCTTTCATGTAAGAGTTTCCTGAAATTTTGGGTGTCTTTAACTGCCGTTCGGCAGTTTCACATTCACTCATGAACATTTCATTCATGCCCCCATGACACACTGGGGTATTAGACGCAAATAAGGAGTAAGGACTGGTGAGAGTGTTATGGAATTTAATAACGCACGCCGAATGGAAAGAAAAAAACTTCCACATTTTGCGATGTGTGTGTGTGTGGGGTCCTTTACTGACAGCCGTGTGTGTGGATCTTGTCGGAAAATATGGTGAAAAGTCCTACATGACGGTAATAGTTTGATTGTGGTGTTTACTACAACAATGCCACTAATATCTGCATACTCCACGTCTTAATTCCATTTCTGTTTAGTTCAGTTATGACTTTAGTCGGATTAAGGTAATCAAAAATCGCTGTTTCGAGCTTATGTAGGCCTACAGTTCAAAATTCATGTTTAACTGAATAAACAGTTAGTAAACACAAGTACATCTTACTGAACATCATTTATTTTCATCACCAATTATCATAGTAGAACAGTTTCTCAAGCAGTTTGTGATGCATTTTGAAAACAGGAGATCCCCTGGTCTAATGTGCCACCTGGCTTGAGAAACCCGTTCTCAAAGACTTACTTTTAGTCATTATTTGGGTAGCACACATATTCTGAATGCCTTCGGCAGAGTTCAAATGAGCCACTTTTATCTAGATTAATCTAAGATTACAGTGAGAATAATCTAGATAAAAAAAATAATACATGCCCACCTATAATATATATATATATATATATATATATATATATATATATATATATATATATATATATATATATATATATATATATATATATATATATATATATATATATATATATATATATATATATATATATATATTTTTTTTTTTTTTTTTTTTTTTTTTTATTTGTTATAGGTGGGCATGTATTATTTTTTTAATCTAGATTAAAAATATATTTATTTATTTATTTTTTGTGGGTTGCAACAAGTACAGAATATTTGCTGAGTGTGTCTTTTTTCCTGATACCTGGCCTTGTTTGTCCTGTCAATGATGAATACATGTGACACTAAAACTGTCAGAAGGTGTTAAAGACCCAGTTCAATGATTCATTTAATCATTTATTCAACTGATTTGTTTAAACAGCTGATTCATTAAGAAAAAAACTAATTATATTTTGAATAAATCATTGAATTACTGACTTAGTCTTTTCAAAGTATATATACGTTTTTAAATAAATGTTAAAGTTTGGAAATGTAAGTTTTAAAAGTGTAAAGTTAAAAGTTTGGAAGTTTTAGTTTTAAACTGTTTTTGATGGTGATACAGGAAAGACAGTATTGTGTCTAAAATTTAAGTCACTAAGTAACCTTTTTGTGACTTATACATACATCACTGAAATGACTTATTTTGCATCTGGAAGATGTATTTTGTATTTTTGTTTTGTATTTAACTGGAATACATCTATGAGATGTCTCCTCATGGATGATAAATAGACATTAAAAATATGTCTTCAATATGTTTTTAATTAATTAAAATAGTTCTTGTAAACGCACAAGCTATGATATGCTATGCTATGGTATGTCTGGTTTGTCAGGTACAGTCAGATGTGACTTGGAGTGGTAAGGTGTATAAGAAAACGTAATATTTGATGTATTTTTGATTTGATGTTTGTTTTGTGTGTGTGTAGCGGATGTGAGCGCAGTATTGAAGCTGGACCACACGGTGGTATGTCAGACAGCATGGAAGATGGTTGGAGAACAGGGCTGGGATCAGACCTTCATCATCGAGCTGGAGAGAGTGAGTTCAGCTCTGTGTTAATAGTAGATTTGCACAGATTAGAGCTTCAGTATCTGTTTCATTAATTAACGCTCCAGGCAATAGACTGTAATTATAATTATAAAAATAAAATCCCCCGGATATGTAACATTAGTGTCTCGCTAACTGGAGCATCTCAAAAAACTCTTACACAAGCAATGACAAGCTGTTCTTTCGGTTCAGAGAAAAAGCACACTGAACATGCAAAGTAATTAACACTCATGCAAATTAAGACCGGCATGATTCAGTGTGTTTTTCTCATTTGCAGTTATTTGTTAAATGCCAAGTGCCAAGTGAATGTTTTTAAATCTACAGTGCATCCGGAAAGTATTCATAGCGATTCACTTTTTCTACATTTTTTATGTTACAGCCTTATTCCAAAATAGATTAAATGCATTTATTTCCTCAAAATTCTACACACAATACCCCATAATGACAATGTGAAAAAAAGATTTTTTGAAATTGTTGCAAATTTATTAAAAATAAAAAACCTGAAAAATCACATGTACATCAGTATTCACAGCTTTTGCCGTGAAGCTCTAAATTGAGCTCAGGTACATTCTGTTTCCACTGATCATTCTTGAGATGTTTCAACAGCTTAATTGGAGTTCACCTGTGGTAAAATCAGTTGATTGGACATGATTTGAAAAGGCATACACCTGTCTATATAAGGTCCCAGGGTTGACAGTGCATGTCAAAGCAAAAACCAAGCATGAAGACAAAGGAATTGTCTGTAGACCTCCGAGACAGGATTGTCTCGAGGCACAAGGCTGGGGAAGGTTACAGAAAAATTTCTGCTGCTCTGAAAGTTCCAATGAGCACAGTGGCCTCCATCATCCGTAAGTGGAAGATGTTTGGAACCACCAGGACTCTTCCTAGAGCTGGCCAGCCATCTAAACTGAGTGATTGGGGGAGAAGGGCCTTAGTCAGGGAGGTGATCAATAACCCGATGGTCACTCTGTCTGAGCTCCAGCGTTCTTTTGTGGAGAGAGGAGAACCTTACAGTAGAACAACCATCTGTGCAGCAATCCACCAATCAGGCCTGTATGGTAGAGTGGCCAGGCGGAAGCCACTCCCCGCCTGGAATTTGCCAAAAGGCATCTGAAGGACTCTCTGACCATAAGAAACAAAATTCTCTGGTCTGATGAGACTAAAATTGAACTCTTTGGAGTGAATGCCAGGCGTTACGTTTGGAGAAAACTAGGCACCGCTCATCACCAGGCTAATACCATCCTTACAGTAAAGCATGGTGGTGGCAGCATCATCCTGTGGGGATGTTTTTCAGCAGCAGGAACTGGAAGACTAGTCAGGATAGAGGAAAAGATGAATGCAGCAATGTACAGAGACATCCTAAATGAAAACCTGTACTCTACTGTACCAGTACTCTTGAGCTCAGAATGGGCCGACGGTTCATCTTCCAGCAGGACAATGACCCAAAGCACACCGCCATAATATCAATAGAGTGGCTTCACAACAACTCGGTGAATGTCCTTGAGTGGCCCAGCCAGAGCCCAGACCCAAATCCTATTGAACATTTTTGGAGAGATCTGAAAATGTCACCATCGCTTCCCATCCAACCTGATAGAGCTTGAGAGGTACAGCAAAGAGGAATGGGCAAAACTTCCCAAAGACAGGTGTGCCAAGTTTGTGGCATCATATTCAAAAAAACTTGAGGCTGTAATTGCTGCATCAACAAAGTATTGAGCAAAGGCTGTGAATACTGATGTACATGTGATTTTTCAGCTTTTTTATTTTTAATAAATTTGCAACAATTTCAAAAAATCTTTTTTCACATTGTCATTATGGGGTATTGTGTGTAGAATGTTGAGGAAATAAATTAATTTAATCCATATTTGAATAAGGCTGTAACATAAAAAATGTAGAAAAAGTAAAGTGCTATGAATACTTTCTGGATGCACTGTAAGCTTATCTTAAAACTTTGAAAAATCATACTGACCCCAAACTTATGACTGGTAGCGTACATGTAAAATGCCATCTAGCTTAAGAATTAGAATTTCTAAAGCTAAAAAAAATGTAAATAGTAATATTTAAAAAAAATATGTATTTAATCAAAAGAGGACATGACAAATGTACTGAAACCAAAACTAAAATTATAAGAATGCCTTAAAATATCAATGCTTATTCCACCCAAAATCATAAATGCTAATTCAAAAATGTAAAAAAGCATGAATATCTTAAAACAACTTAAAACATACATCTAAATGAAATTATTTAATCTGAAATAAATATAACTAGAAATGTATAAAAATCTAACAATGAAAAAACTAAGCAATAATGACCAAAACTCAAAATAAAAAAAAAT
Source organism: Danio kyathit (assembly GCA_903798195.1). Taxonomy (NCBI): domain Eukaryota; kingdom Metazoa; phylum Chordata; class Actinopteri; order Cypriniformes; family Danionidae; genus Danio; species Danio kyathit. The sequence continues at coordinate 56,802,927 of LR812519.1, forward strand.
CAAAATAAAATCTGTCAATAGCTATGTTTCCATCCAAAAATTCGAATTAAATTTATGCGCAAAACTGTTATATCGAATAAATGACACGCGAATAAAGCAGCGTTTCCATCCAATGAGTCAAAGAGAACAAAATCGTCACTTCCTAATTAACTTGCAGCAAATATCAACAGTAAAAAATGAGTTTTCTGTGGTAGGAGAAGCTGTGTGAATCTTTTGCTTATTTAAGAAATTATTTGCGCCTCAGAAGACAATGCCGACACGCAATGAATGCGTGGTGGCGTTTGAAGGCGTGAGACGCAGAGCACAGATGCACTTGACAGTTTAGGAGATCATTAATAATATAATCACACTAATACTGAAATGGTTAAGGTGTTTTAGAATAACTCAAACAACATTTCAGATGTTTTACAATGTGCTCAGCCTGCTGGTTTGTCCATTCATACACATTTTTATCATCACATGATCTCTTATAGCAAAATCACATGACCTTTTTTAATGCGCATACTGGAATTTGTGCGATAAAAGTGTTTCCATCGTAGTTTATGCGCATCTTTTCTTTCATTCATTCAGTCATTCATTTTCTTTTCGGCTTAGTCCCTTTATTAATCTGGGGTCGCCACAGCAGAATGAACCGCTAACTTATACAGCACATGTTTTAAGCAGCGGATGCCCTTCTAGCTGCAACCTATCTTTGGGAAATATCCATTCACACTCATTCACACTCATACACTACGGACAATTTAGCCTTCCCAATTCACCTATACCGCATGTCTTTGGACTGTAGGGGAAACCGGAGCACCCGGAGGAAATCCACACGAACGCAGGGAGAACATGTAAACTCCACACAGAAACGCATCTTTTTTTATCGAATAAAAAGTTCATCCTACTCAGTTATGTGCATATGTTTTAATGCGCATCTTGACGTTTCCATCAACCGTTGTTTATGAACATATCTAAAATTCGCATAAAATAGGTGGATGGAAACGTCCAAACAAATATTGTAATAGATCAAGTATTATTAGTATAAAGACTGTTCACTCTAATTGTTATAGCAAACTAAATAGCTGTATTGCTAAAAAATGAAGTAGAAATCTAACAATGCACTGTATACAAAATTGCCAACTCAGAAAATGAAATAAAAATGAATTAAAGCTAAGCAGAAATATTTAAAAACTTGTAAAAATGGCCCAAGCGCCTAACAAAATTGCTAACAAAAAACTGTTATAAATAAATAAGCTCAAACAAAACAATAATACATTACAAAAAATATAAACGTAATACTAGAATAAAGCTTTAATATTAATGATATTGATTGCTTTGTGTGTGTGTGCAGTCCAGAGAGATGGAGATTGCTGTGTACTGGAGAGACTACCGTTCTCTGTGTGCGCTGAAATTTCTCAAGCTGGAGGATTTCTTGGACAACCAGAAACACAAAGTACAGCTAGAGCTAGAACCACAGGGACTACTGCTGGCAGAGGTGCGCACTCAACAAAACATGTTTCCTGTGTTTTATAAAGAGAGAAATCACATCACAGCCAAATCGAATAAATGTGCTGTAATCACTAGTGTCCACCAATTGACTGTGTGTGACATATGTGTACCATCTGTTTGCCTCAGGTTACTTTCTTTAACCCTGTGATTGAGAGGGTTCCACGGCTAAAACGGCAGAAAAATGTTTTCTCCAAGCAGCAAGGTAAGAGACAAGGATAAATGTGTTCTCCGTTTGCAATAAATATGCAAATATATTGATTTATTCATCTAAACTGACTTTAAATTGTTTTACAGTGTGTCCTTGGGGTCTTAAAAATTATTAAAAGTTGATAAATCAATTTACAGAAATGTAGGACCCTTTAAAAGTATTAACATGTCTTAAATGCTATTAATAATCTTTGATTATATGATTTATATTTATATGCTAAGGTTTGATTCAAATCAGCAAATATTGGGATGCTGTGTAAATTGATTGTGAAGTGCTTTGGGTGTATGGCCATCAAAGGCATAGGTTTGCTCTTGACATTGGTGGGGACTTATGACCAGGGCCAGACGGAATCTGCGGACGTTTTTTGCTATTTCTGCGGAGAATTTTGGTAAAAATCTGCGGATTTCTGCGGAATTATTTTGGGAGTATCATAGCTAAAACCTTAATATGTGAAATAAAAAATAATATCTTTTTAACTTGTATTTAATGTTTAAAATGCAAATCCAATTAGATTAACTGTAAATAGTTAACTTTAAGTAAATAAACAGAATTAATAATGGCCAAAAAATCTGCGGAAATCTGCGGAAAATCTGCAAAAAATCTGCGGAATTCTGCGCGCGCAGATTCCGTGTGGGCCTACTTATGACCTACCATCTTCACTTGCGTGTCACCCACCTCACACACCTTATTCTTGCTTGGGAAAATTCCTGTGGCGCTGAACACAGCTACAGCCTCTCACATAACAGCAGGGAAAGGCTCACCAATCACAGTAATCATGTGTTTTAGGGGTGGTACAACTCGAGTAGAGAATGCGATTTAACCCTTTTTGCATGTCTAGGTTAATGTTGACAGCGTGATTTTTTTTTTAAGTGAATTAAATTATTGGTGGGTCACCTTCGTCCATGCTAAATCTACGTCCCTGATGGCCATACACATTCAATGCTCTATAAATGCGCTATACTGTGTAAATACACATTGCATTATAGGGCTGCACATTTAATTGTATTATTATCACGATAACGATATTTGTGGCCCACGATCAATAATTAAATATAGTTTTGATTTTACAGTATAAAAACCAAGCCATTATTTTAATGGGCGGAGTTTACGGATTGTACTGTGTCACAAGCATGAGGTAACTGTGTCTAGATTGCAAGTGTTTTTTTCGAGGAATGCAATGTTGATCAGGTTGTCTTTGCTCCTGTTCAGTCCAAACTTCCCAAGGTAACACAACAAACCTCATTAACCACCTTAAAAGCCATCACAAAGTGGCTGTCATCAGTGGGTTAATGAGCTCAGGAGAATTCTGCTTTGCATTTTTCTATGCATTACTGTCATCACTAAAACAGACATTTGTTTTCTAAGTTACCCAAATATTTGCGGAGATTCAGCAGTTTTTCTCTGACGTGTTTGCCAGTCATGTAGGCTGCAACGCAATCTCACGACAATTCGTAACTTTTTGATTTAGTGGCTAATTTGTATGAATTCGTTCGATCTAATTCGTACAATTTAGTACGATTTTGCACCCAGTGACGGTTGGGTGCCACGCCTCCTTTTTAAAAGTTGTACATTTTCAAACAACTGAACTATGAATTGGCCACTAAACTGACAAAATGTAAAATACTTACATTTTCTCGTGAGATCATGCTGAAATATATACAGTATATACACAACGGAATAATCATCATTATTAATCGTGATTATCAGTTTGAGCAAAGTAATCGTGATTATGTTTTTTTCTGTTATCGTGAAGCCCTATTGCATTACATTACATTACAAATTATGAAATCACGCTTTGATGTCAGGCTGATAACCAAGGAAATACTCTTAAGGCTGGTTTATACTTTTGTGATCAGTGTGACCCACGGCACCTGACTTGCACGTTGCTATGCATTTATACTTCTGCGTGCTGTTTGTGTTGCCCTGCACTAACACTTCTGAAACGCTAGCTGGCAGTAGGTTTGTATGTTCCTTCGGGTGTTTTGTTTTTTCTGAACGCTACAAGTAGCTAAAACTCGCTCATTCAGAGGCGGGAACCGGCGGACGTGCAGCAACTTTAATCATAAGGTAAACACAAAACAACAGTTTCCATCTGGAGCTGCTTCACGTGACTCAACACAATCGCTACATCGGGCTCGCGGCCCTCAGCACCGCCTACGCTTGTCACCACTACCAAGCTGACCAATCACAGAGCTTGCGCTATGTGTTGTTGCAGTGTGTAGTTACTTTTTTGAGAGGTGCATGTCATCGTCGCCGTCAGCCACACGAGGTCTATGTGCTTGACGCAGAAGTATAAATCAGCCTTTATTCCCACTGTCCTATTGGCGCCACCTGCTAGAAGAGATTGAATTTGCATTTTTATTCAGCATGCCTACTGTTTTAGTTTAGTGCAGGTAGTTTGTACTTGATATTTTTTTAATTATTCAATCGATTTTAAATATATGTTGAGTCTTGGTGTGGATCACGATGAACGTACAATTGTTGGCTCTAATTTTAAATCACTTCAGATAGTTCAACTTGTGATAAAGCAGTTTGTTTTGGTCACATACTCATATTTTATTTTAGTTTATCTGGTTTCTGATTCGGGCAACGCAGTGGCGCAGTAGGTAGTGCTGTTGCCTCACAGCAAGAACGTCGCTGGGTCGCATGTTTGAACCTCGGCTGGGCTGGGTCAGTTGGCGTTTCTGTGTGGAGTTTGCATGTTCTCCCTGCGTTCGCGTGGGTTTCCTCCGGGAGCTCCGGTTTCCCCCACAGTCCAAAGACATGCGGTACAGCTAAATTGTCCGTAGTGTATGAGTGTGAATGTGTGTGTGTGGAAATTCCCGGGGATGGGTTGCGGCTGGAAGGGCATCCGCTGCGTAAAATCGTGCTGTATAAGTTGGTGGTTCATTCCACTGTGGCGACCCCGCAAGGGACAAAGCCGACAAGAAAATGAATGAATGAATGAATGGTTTCTGATTCTAAATTCTAAAACATTTTGAAATCGGTATTGGAAATGGCCAATTTGTGCTTTTTTACAATAATCATTTAGTAAATATACAAGCTAAAACGTCCCCAGTGTTACCGGTTATATTCTAAAAAGTGGCAATAAGGTCTTAAAATGTATAGAAACCATAGAAAATTATAGAAAATATAGTGTTAAAAAGGTCTTAAGAGGTGTTAAATTTAACTCCATGATTCCTGTATATACCCTGGTTTACCTCTGGCTCTGTAAAGATTGCCACCTTGCAATCCAAATGTCATGGTTTCATTGAAACCAACAACTGATTTAAAAAAAACAATTATAATAATGATCAAAATTAAACATTACAGTATATATAGTGTATGGCAAATGCCTGATTGTGCATGAAAAAGGGCTAGTTCTCCCAATAATGAACATTTTCCCACCATTTACTCTCACTCATGTTTCTAAACTTTGATGACATACTTTCTTCTGTTGAACACAAAACAAGAGACTCTGAAGAATGTTGGGGAAAAAATGCCATTTAAATCCATAGTAGGAATAAAAAATACTATGAAAGTCAATGGCTGTTTTTTTTCACCATTCTTCAGTATATCTTCCTTTGTGTTCAACTGAAGAAAGAAACTCAAACAGGTTTGGAACAAGGGGAGGATGAGTAAATGATGACACGAGGTCAGTGAGCTCCATCTAGTGGTCAGTGTTTTAACTTTTCTCTTTTGTATATGTGTGTGTTTGTGGTCATACACAGGTAAAGCATTTTTGCGAGCTCGACAGATGAACATTGATATTGGCACATTTGTGAGGTTACTGAGGAACGCCATACCTACCGTCAACAACACAGGAACCTACAGCCCTAACGCACACACTCTACAGACAGGGTAAATCACACACACCATCAGATGAGCCTGTACCATCTTCCCCAATTTGTAACAAAACAAAAAGGGTTTCTGTGATTTCTGCTTAAGTGTATATTTTTTAAGGTTAATGCTACACAAATGGAATATATTTCAATTAAATAGCAGATTTACATCTTTGTCATCCTGTTTATTATTTATAAACGTCTAAAATGTCCATACTTAACTGAAATTAAACTGAAATTGAAATACTGGATGTTTTTGCAGTTACTTACGTATGTGTTTGTTACAGGGAGATATCGGTGGAGAAGTTGAGTTTAGATTTTGATTCACCAATGAAGGTGGACATCCAGCAGGACGTGACAGATACAAGCACTTCGGTTAGAGACTTTCTCTTTCTTTTAACTTCTTTTTTTCTCTCTTTTACTTTAAATCCTCACATATCTAAGTAGCTCTTTACCTTCCTCCATAACCCCTCCCATCTACTTTAACCCCTTCTCTTTATATGTAATTACTTCTGTTTATCTACTGTATAACGTCTCTATATTTAGCCCCTCTTATAAATCAGCAGCTTCTCTCTTATTCTTTCCATCTCTGTAGCCTCCTATTTTTCTGGGATTCCTCTTTATATGTAGTCCCTGTCATCCATCCTTAACTCCTCTTCTTTATATTCACCCTGTTTTATCTATATGTAACTACTTTATAATGAACCCCTCTCATTTATCTGTAACTCCTCTTTATTATTAGTCCCTTATAACTATCTGCAACTCCTATTTATGTTAAGCCTCTCCCGTCTATCTGTAACTCCTCCTCTTTATATTTATCCTGTTTTATCTGTATGCAACTCCTTTACAATGCGCCCCTCCCATCTATCTTCAACTCCTTTTCTTTGTTAAGCCCCTCCCATCTATCTGTAACTCCTCCTCTTTATATTTAATCTGTTCTATCTATATGTAACGCCTTTATATTTAGCCCCTCCCATCTATCTTCAACTCCTCTTCTTTATATTAAGCCCCTCCCATCTATCTGTAAAGCCGAAGTCACACTAGAGTTTGAGCTTGCGAAATTCTGTCGCACGGCGCTGCGAAAAGGGGCGGGATTAAACAAGATGATTAGACATTAAAAAAAGCGAGAGATTGCTCCATGTTTTAAATTTCTGTCCAGAGTGGTCATGTTTTGATCCTGGATTGGTCTCATGCAGTCAAGTGTTGCGATTTCGCAGGTCAGAGTTCACCAGGTTTGAACTTTGCACCGCAGCAACCTGCGAAATCTGACGCATGACCCTGCGTTTCCGGTCTGACGCATTCGCGTGCGTATGAATGGAAGTCTATGGAGGGAAAATTCCAGTGTGACTGCGGCTTAACTCTTGCTCTTTATATTTAGCCCCTCCCATCTATCTGTAACTCCTCCTCTTTATATTTAATCTGTTATATCTATATGTAACCCCTTTATATTAAGCCCCTCCCATTTATCTTCAACTCTTCTTTATATTATATTGCTCCTTTTTATATTTAACCTATTAAGTCTTGTTAAACCTATTAAACCCTCTCATCTTTCTGTAATCACTCCTCTTTATATTTAGCCCCTTTTATATATCTGCAGCTCCTCCTCTTCATTTTAAGCCCCTCCCACATGTTTGTAACTCTTCCTCTTTATAGTTAACCTGTTCTATCTATAAGTAACTTTATAAGTAACTATAAGTAACTTTATAATGAACGCCTCTCATCTATAATCACTCCTCTTTATATTTAGCCCCTCCCATTTATCTACAGCCCCTCTTCTTTATTTCAAGCCCCTCCCATCATTCTCTAACTCCTCCCCTCTCTTTTCTCTGTTCACAGGAGCGACAGCCATCCACAGAGCCTCTCTCTGCTCCAGACGTCACCACTCCTGAGCGACATATCAGAACACACTCATTGAGCAGGTACACTCAAACACGCGTAACACACTGTATCTAAGGTATTTTAGTGGTTTCTGAGTGTGTGTGTGTGTGTGTGTGTGTGTGTGTGTGTGTTTGTGTGTTTGTAGTAAACAGAAGAAGACTCCTCTGAGCCTGCAGGATTTCAGACTAATTGCGGTTCTTGGCAGAGGTCATTTTGGAAAGGTGATCTTCTGCCTTCTTCACCCTCAGCTTCTCTTTCTCTTTGAGTTTTTTTTCTCATATCATATCTTTGTCTATCAGGTGCTGCTGGCGGAATATAAGAAGTCAGGCAGTATGTATGCCATTAAAGCTCTAAAGAAAGGAGACATTGTAGCCAGAGATGAAGTAGAAAGGTAAACATAATGGATTTGTTTGGATTTTGCTTTGAGTTGATGTTTGTTCCTGATTTCTTTATTTTCTTTCTCTGTTTTTCCATCAGTTTGATGTGTGAGAAGCGTATTTTCGAGGCGGTAAACGGTGCACAACATCCCTTCCTCGTCAACCTGTTTGCGTGTTTCCAGACTCCAGAACATGTGTGTTTTGTGATGGAGTACACAGCAGGTGGCGACCTCATGATGCACATACATGCAGATGTCTTCACCGAGCCACGGGCTGTGTATGTACAGCATGTTTTAGCCAGGTTTTGCCTACCATGGACTTAAAAATGTCAAAATCATCTATAGCAATGTAGATGAAAATATTTTAAAATGTCTTTTATGCTTGCCAAGCCTTTTTTTTAAATACATTTTCTGCATTCTTGCTTCATTCTTCAGTTTCACATGAATGGGTTTTTGCTGAATGACACTTTTTCGAGTTCATAATATATAAAGTTTGCTAAGTTAATAGTTGGGGTAGAAGATAGAAAAGATCATAATAAATAAATAAACTTGATTTTTTGTGTGTTTGTCTGTGTTGCAGGTTTTATTCTGCTTGTGTAGTTTTAGGGCTTCAGTTTTTACATGACAACAAGATTGTGTACCGGTGAGTATGCAGGAAATAAAATCACTGCAAATGTTCTTTGTTTTTAAAGAATGTTACATGTGTGTGTTTTTTAACAATTATATTAATTAAAATAACCAGAAAAATCACATGTACATCAGTATTCACAGCCTTTGCTCAACACTTTGTTGATGCACCTTTGGCAGCAATTACAGCCTCAAGTCTTTTTGAATATGATGCCACAAGCTTGGAACACCTGTCTTTGGGAATTTTTGCCCATTCCTCTTTGCTGTACCTCTCAAGCTCTATCAGGTTGGATGGGAAGCGACGGTGTCATTTTCAGATCTCTTCAGAGATGTTCAATAGGATTTAGGTCTGGGCTCTGGCTGGGCCACTCAAGGACATTCAGCGAGTTGTTGTGAAGCCAATCCATTGATATTTTGGTGGTGTGCTTTGGATCATTGTCCTGCTGGAAGATGAATCGTTGCCCCAGTCTGATGTCAAGAGCACTCTGAAGCAGGTTGTCATTCAGGATGTCTCTGTACATTGCTGCATTCATTTTTTTCCTCTATCCTGACTAGTCTTCCAGTTCCTAACGCTGAAAAACATCCCCACAGCATGATGCTGCCACAACCATGCTTCACTGTAAGGATGGTATTAGCCTGGTGTTGAGCGGTGCCTAGTTTTCTCCAAACGTAACGCCTGGCATTCACTCCAAAGAGTTCAATTTTAGTCTCACCAAACCAGAAAATTTTGTTTCTTATGGTCTGAGAGTCCTTCAGATGCCTTTTGGGAAATTCCAGGTGGGCTGCTATATGCCCTTTACTAAGGAGTAGCTTCCCCCTGGCCACTCTACTGTACATGCCTGATTGGTGGATTGCTGCACAGATGGTTGTCCTTCTGTAAGGTTCTCTTCTCTCCACAGAAGAACGCTGGAGCTCAGACAGAGTGACCATTGGGTTATTGATCACCTCCCTGCTAAGGCCCTTCTCCCCCGATCACTCAGCTTAGATGGCCGGCCAGCTCTAGGAAGAGTCCTGGTGATTCCAAACATCTTCCACTTACGGATGATGAAGGCCACTGTGCTCATTGGAACTTTCAGAGCAGCAGAAATTTTTCTGTAACCTTCCCCAGCCTTGTGCCTCAAGACAATTCTGTCTCTGAGGTCTACAGACAGCTCTTTTGTCTTCATGCTTGGTTTGTGCTTTGACATGCACTATCAACCCTGGGACCTTATATAGACAGGTGTATGCCTTTTCAAATCATGTCCAGTCAACTGATTTTACCACAGGTGAACTCCAATTAAGCTGTTGAAACATCTCAAGAATAATCAGTGGAAACAGAATGTACCTGAGCTCAATTTAGAGCTTCACGACAAAGGCTGTGAATACTGACGTTCATGTGATTTTTCAGGTTTTTTTATTTTTAATAAATTTGCAACAATTTCAAAAAATCTTTTTTCACATTGTCATTATGGGGTATTGTGTGTATAAGGCTGTAACATAAAAAAATGTGGAAAAAGTGAAGCACTATGAATACTTTCCGGTTGCACTTACATATACACACACACACACACATGCTCACACACTCAAAATGTTTGTGTTTTGTCTTCCAGAGATCTTAAATTAGACAACTTGCTGCTTGACACAGAGGGTTATGTGAAGATTGCTGACTTTGGATTGTGTAAAGAAGGTAGAGCCTCCTCTTTTGAATTGAACTATTTCTTTGTTTTCCTTCGTCACCCTTCTGATGATGTTGCTCATGTTGCATTGGGATATTTTTGTCTCTTTCTCAGGTATGGGTTTTGGGGACAGGACCAGTACGTTCTGCGGGACTCCAGAGTTTCTGGCTCCAGAGGTTTTGACAGACACGTCGTACACCCGTGCTGTGGACTGGTGGGGTCTTGGAGTGCTTATATATGAGATGTTAGTGGGAGAGGTGAGCTTTTTTTATTTAGGCTTTTACATTTGAAATACTCTTTCAGATTTGTGTGAGATGTGTCTGATCTGAAACTGTCTTGCCAGTCCCCATTCCCAGGTGATGACGAAGAGGAGGTATTTGACAGCATAGTGAATGATGAAGTTCGATACCCCCGGTTCCTGTCCGCTGAGGCCATTGCCATCATGAGGAGGGTAAGTCCTCATGGACAGAATTTTTGAGAAAATTAATTTTAGCAACCTCATTCTGTCCATATTATTTAAGTTTCATTTTTTGTATTTTTGTGTTAAAAAGTTACTAAGGAGAAATCCAGAAAGACGACTGGGCTCCAGCGAGAAAGATGCAGAGGATGTAAAGAAACAGCCTTTCTTCAGGGTGAGAGAGATGTTTAATCTTTTGAAAACAGTTGATCTAGGTTATGATTAAATTATCAATAACAGTTTTGTGGATTATTTATTTTTTGTACGCACTGGAGAACTTCTCATGAAAATCTCTGCACACATGCACTTGCACGTGGATTCGTTCTTACTGCTTTCTAATGTTACTGAATTTGGAGTATCAGAAGATAAGCAGACACATGCACAGGCTTGATCATTTGCATAAAACACACCCAAACATCTTTACATTAAGGGATTTCAGCAAAACCTTTTAATTACTCTTTAAAAATTAACTATGGCATTCATACTTCATTCATGCTGAATTCATACTATTTTCTTCTTTGGCTCATGGCGAAGGCGGTCGCACTATTTTTCCTCTCCCGCCCATATCACTCCTGGCTGTCTTCTCTTGTCTCGTCGTAATGTATCTCTGAGGCTCTCCTTGCCTTGCTCTCCAAACAATAAGGAATTATGGATTTGATCAACTGGTCTCTGAACACAATTGACACCATCTTCTTGACGAGAAGTCTGGGTTCGGGGGAACCCAACTGTCCTGCGGGGATGTTTGCAGCTGGATACATTATGGATGGGTGGGAGAAGTGGCACGTCGTGTGCCTGGCAGCTCTGTTTCTGGAGGATATTGAAGATATCTGCCTATTCAGAACTTTGATAACAGGGTTTCTGCTGATGGGCTTATGCGGGGCCCTGTGGTATCGACGTTTGATAAAAAAAAGTGGTCAGTGCGGCTCAAAACCCCACCAAGCTAGCTGGCTGGATTGAAATGGTGTTGAGCAGAGTTGCTACTAATCAGACTGTGGTTATAGACCGCAGATTGGAAAACATCGGGGAGAAACTAGGCTTTGCAATGTGATTTAGACAGACCTGGAGACCAGTGATGGACATTAGATATCTGCGAAATTGGCAGATATTGACCCAAATTTGAAAACCTTTTCTCTTTTCTCTTCTGGCTTACCTGTGACACTCCTGCCATCCAGCCTCGGCTGGAGACAAACAACTTCCCCTGGAGAACAACATAACGAGATGCTCAGAATTCCTGCTCCCTGTTCCAAGGACACCTGTTGAGACTCTATAGGCTTACACACACACACACACACAAGTACATAGCTACAGATAGACAATCACTGCCTCCCCCCGCATCCCATGCCTTTGTGTGCTTTCACCCACCGGTGTTGGTAGGCGGGTCTGTGACCAGCGCCCCCTTGCTGCAGGACCAGATGGCTGCCACCGTTATCGAACTATATCCCCATCCCCTGTTGCGATGTTTTGTCTATCTGTTTATGTGCTTGACTGCTGGGGCTTTTTCCCCCTGATGTCACACTGCCCTACTTCAAGGCCAGTCTGAGAGACCTTTTTTTCACCTCCCTCTTCCCTAATGTATCTTATTTCCTCTTTCTAAAAGCTACCTCTCGTCTGACCTGTCTTCCGCTTAAATGTGTGATGTATGTGTATGGTCGAGGGGGGCGGGGGTCCAATTTCGCTACATGTAAAAGTGTGTGTGACGCTTTTTTTTTACAAACACAAAAGACAATATTTTGAAAATGTTGAAAACCGGTAACCTTTGACATCCATAGCAGGAAAAACAAATACTATGGAATACAATGGTTACCGGTTTTCAACAATTTTTTTGTGTTCGATAGAAGAAAGAAACTCTAACAGGTTTGAAACAAGCGATGAATGAATAAATGATGATGAAAGTTTCATTTTTGTGTGAACTATCCCTTTAAATAAATATGATTAACCTGAATAAATGATTTATAGATAAGAACCAAATCCCAGAGATTTTGAGGCCCACCACAATGTGACTTAGGAGTGTATTTTTCCCCGCCCACCGACTTGATTGAGAGGTGCCATGTCTCCATAATAACATGTATACACATGTCCACAGAACAGGATTTGCTAACAAACTGGGATTAAAAGATCTGTTCCACCTCTCTGTGATCATCTGCATCTCAATAATTAATTTTATAATTTTAAATTTTTTTTAAAACAAAGCATGTTTGTAATAAAGAAAGTAAAATTGTGCAAAAAGAAAGTGCATTTGAATATCCAGTATTGAATTAAACAATTGAATTAAACAAATTTAATTAAAGTGCTTTGAACATAACTTTCTAAAACGGTCAAAATTCTTGAAATTTTTCAAATAAATTTTAAGCGTAAGTGAAATGTTAATTACAGTAACGACTTTCACCGTTTACAGAGGTGCTTGCTTTAAAATGAATGGTGTTTTAAGAAGTCCTTGAATCTGTTGTTTGTGAAAACGTGGGAACCCTGTAATAAGCTCGTCTTCTTTTTCTTTCTCTTAGAACATGGACTGGGAGGCTCTTCTCCTCCGCAAACTTCCTCCCCCTTTCCTTCCATCCATCGGAGGAAAAGAAGACGTCAGCAACTTCGATGAGGAGTTCACGACAGAAGCGCCGACTCTCACTCCTCCCCGTGAGCCTCGAGTACTTTCGCGCAAAGATCAAGACAGTTTCCGGGACTTCGACTATGTGTCTGACCTCTGCTGAGAGCGGATTCACTGTGATCGTGCTTAAAGAGACATTTCTGCTCCGTGACCAGGAGGACAAGTGTGGCCAATTTTCGTGTGTAAATTGTGAATGTGTTGGACCTGAGAAACACTGTGATGGAGGAAAAGGTCTGGAATACAGTTAGAAATGGATTAAAGATGGAAAGATTGTTTGTTGACGGCAGATTTAAAGGTGCACTTGATAAATCACACTGACACCTAGTGGTATGGATGAAGCATCAACCTACAGACTTCAATTAGCTGTTTGTATTGACCTTATTCTTCAGTGCGATTGTTTCAGAACAGTGGTGCCCAAACTAGGTCCTGGAGGTCCGGTGTCCTGCAGATTTTTGCTTCAACTTGCCTCAACACACCTGCATGGATGTTTCTAGAAAGCCTAGTAAAAGCTTGATTAGATAACCCAGGTGTGTCTGATTGGGGTTGGAACTAATCTTTGCAGGACGCTGACCCTCCAGGACTTCCTGTTTTAGAACATCTGATTTAGTTATCTATGGCAGAAATGACTAGGAATAATAAACGACAGAAACAGTCAAACTACTTGCTCTACAAAAAAGTAGAATAATACAATAAGAAAATACCAGTTTGCAACATCAAGCAGCAAAACGAGCTGTTTTTAACATCTAAAAATCAATGGAAGTCAGTGAAACTGGAAGTTTTGAGACAAATAGATTCCTGCTCGTGCGTAAATAATAATGTCAATATGGGTTGTATCTGAAATCGCCCCCTGTACCCTTAAATAGTGCACTCTTTGAGGCAGCAGCCATTTGTAGTGGGGTCAAAAACCATAGTGGATGTTCTGAAGTGCACTTAATCAATCCCACAATGCACCGCAATAACGAGTGCACAACCAATGTACACTCTATGGCTGCTTCCGAAATTGCATACTTCCATACTATATAGTATGCTAAAAACAGTATGCGAGCCAAGTAGTATGTCCGAATTCATTCACGTGATGATGAGAAAATGACAGATGTAGTACATCCAAGTTTCATTCTTACTGCTCACATTCGTACTATATAGAGCGTACTTTATTAACGGCCGAGTAGTATATTTAAATTCTGTCTGTAGTACGTTCGAGTTCCATTCATACTATTGACATACTGTATACAATGTACTTTTCTAATGGCCGAGTAGTATGTTTAAATTAAAATCCAGTACTTACTGAGTAGTAGGCGATTTCGGAGCCAGCCGCAGACTAGAGAATACCCAGAATGCACTTTGAGTTTGCGGACTGAATTCATTTTTGCGTCTGACCACAAGGTGGCATCAATCCTATGTCCTCTCCTTTTCCTTCACTCTTTAAGTGGACTATATTAGTGAACTAAGGTAGGGAATAGTGAATGGTATATTGGGAGCGATTTCGAATACAGACATGGGCTGCGTCCGAAATTGCCTACTACTCAGTAGGTACTGCATTTAAATTTAAACGTACTATTCGGCCGTTAGAAAAGTATGTTGTATACAGTATATCAGTAGTATGAATTGAACTCGGGACGTACTACAGCCGCCATTTTGTCATCATCACGTGACCTACTTCTTGTAAGTTGCGTCGCTTCACTCTCATTCATGAATTCTCTCACCGTGCATCATGGGATAGCGTAGCATCCATTCATTGTGCACTTTAGAATCATGCCGGAAGTAGTAGGTCATGCGGGTACTTCTCGCATACTGTTTTTCGAATTCTATCAATTCGGACATACTACTCGGGTTGCATACTGTTTTAAGCGAACTATATAGTATGGAAGTATGCGATTTCGGACGCAGCTATGGATTATTTTTAATTGGCCGTCGTTCATTTATGCTTGTCATGTGATCTCAAATTGGTGACCCTCTTCAGCCGACCTTTTATCATGTAGATTTGAATTGATTTTATTAACACAGCAAACATTGAACATTCCAATATGGTTTCTGTTTGGTTCCCATTTCAGTACTTTTGGGAACCTAATAATAACGGGAGCCGTTTTAGGGAGGCAACTTAAAGAGAATCTAAAAAACAACGTTCCGGGAATGTTTTATTTACACTTTTAAGAAAACGTTCCTGGCTAACCAACAGAGAACGTTCTGGGAACCAATAATGGTATGACTTGTATGATTGGTCATAATATACTTTTAAAAATAGAAGAAAAAACGATCAAGTGCACCATTAAATCAGCTAAATGGCGCTGGTTTGTCTTAAAGTGTCATATCCGCTTTTGAATAATGCGTCTTGTCTTATGAAAGACATTGTGAAGATCTTTTATAAAACTAGAAGCAAGTCAATAAAGGTCACACAGAAGCATCTCATGGAACTTTTCTATGTAAATGTTACAAGCATGTTGGGAAGTGTATTTCTGTTCACTCTTTCTCCATTCTTCTTCTAACTATTCTAACAGGATGATACTGTTCGAATAATTTCCATTATCCAGACCTGATGTGGACCACAAACCCAAAGGAACTTGTTTAAGGGACTTTCCTGCAGACACTCTGTCTTTAAATGTAAAACTGAGTTAGACTGAGAGCAGAATTGTAGGTTGATTTACAGTAAGCTTGATGAATGTGTACCTGCTCTTAATGGAGTTTAAGCCTCTTTAGACTTGTTCAGTCTGGGTTATTTCATATCTAAATACATCATGCGCTTCATCTGTTACGTGTGAAGTCAAGCATATTGAAATACAGAAGAGCAGACGAGTTTGAAGACAGCGTGGTCTCCATTTCATTAAGTGCACTTTTTAGTATGGTTACCTTTAAGAATTTTTTTACGAAGACAAGTGAAGCTCTCATATAAAGTGGGTTTGAAGAAAATGCCTTAAAATAATGTTTCTGTCTGCCCTGCTTTTTGTCCATCTTTTCATCTTTAACTTCGATCTTTAAGCCACACATTAGATGTAGAATGTAGTGTGCATCAAATGACAAAAGTGAGAAGTGGGAATTAATTCTGCCGTTGCAGTAAATTACGATTATTGTTTTATACTTTCGTGGTCTTTTAATACACTTTTTTTTCATATTCTCTAGCTATATCTCAATACTGCACATGTGAGAGAATCATAATTTTCCCTGAAACATCATAGTCTGTTATTTACTTTACGATTATGTCAACTGCATATGCTCGTAAAGACATTGTGAGTGACAAAATGGCCTAATTTGGATTCTTGAGCTCAAATATTTGATGTTTTGAATGTTTTATTATACTGGAAGGAAGGAATAATTATAAAATTGGTTGGGGTTTTCATTTTTAATATTAGATGCTTTTATAAAACTGAGCAAAAGGGTATAATCCCAGTAGGCACAGAATGTCAACATGACGCCAGATTGACATTGTGACCCAACGTCGTGGGACGTTGCATTTTGTTTGGAAATGAAAATCAGGTTGACGTCAGAACCCATCGTCAGGCCGACGTCAATGTCCAACGTTGAACAGATGTTTCATTTTGGTTACTTTCCAACGCAACCTAAAAACAATAAAATATCAACGTCTAATGATGTTACAGCTTGACGTTGCATGGACGTTACCAATATGACGTCCATCAGAGGTTGGATTTTGGTTGCCAGACCTGGCGAATAAATGTCAGTATTTGACGTCAATATGACGTTGGATTAAGATGTTGGCTGGACGTTGGAATTTGGTTACTTTCTAACACAACCTAAAATCAACCAAATATCAACGTCATTTCATGTCATTATTGGATGTCAAAATAAACATTTTCCTTAGACGCTGACGACCTAAATCTAATATTAATGACGTTGTGTGTCTGCTGGGAAACCACTTGTTTAAAGACTTCATGCCTCAAAAAGCTGATACTCTGTCTCTATTTTATACGTTTTCAAACCTGAAATAATATTTCTGTTAAATAGAAGATGCTATCTGTTGTTGTTTTTTTAGTTATGCGAACAAACGGTGACTAGCGACTGTATGGGTTCATTCTGGTTTCACAACTTATTATTACCTCAGAACTGTTTTGATGCCTTTAAAACATCGTTTTGTGCTGTTTCTATTAGAGTCTGTGTGAATGACACATCATAAATAGCTGATGAATAAATGTTTTTAAAGCATCTGAATACTTACACATCAAACACAAAAATGGATGAAGCCAAAACACAACTCATACGTACACTGTGAAACGAAATGTAGCGAAACTGCAGCTCCCTTCACATTTTACATGCATAACATATCTGAGGTTAAAAAAACGTGTTAATCATAAAACAACATGAAAAGGAAAACTACTGTCTGACTGCACACTATAATGCATGTCCTGTATGATTATACAATATATCAAACCTAATACATGAGATGTATTCATAAAGCTGTTGTTGAGATTACCACGTGTTTGTGTTATTGTGTTATCGACACATTTTACAGACTTTGCTGAATTATGAAAACACCTTTTTTTCTCTGGGTATTAACATTAATTTATTCTGCTGTTGCTTAACCCAGTGTTTCCCAACCCTGTTCCTGAAGGCACACCAACAGTACACATTTTGAACACACCTGAATCAACTCGTCAGAACATTAAAAGAGACTCCAAAACCTGAAATGAATGTATCAGATAAGGGAGACGTGCAAAATATGTGCTGTTGGTGTGCCTCCAGGAACAGGATTGGGAAACACTGGCTTAACCCACAGTTACTGATAATAAGTGACACTTAATTGCCTTAAAGGTATAGTTGACACAAAATATCTGTAAAAAAATAATAATAAATCAGATTAGAGGTAGAATAGATTTGATTAATTATAAAATGATTAGCTTAACCGCTATAGTGGCACGTTGAGATCAATAAACATACATGCAACACTGAATACCTGTGGCTCCTGATGATAAGCTGAGGTCTACTGAAGTGAAATGAGTGGTTTGTGCAGGAATTTGTATGTTATTTACAATATTATCAGCTTTATTTCATAAGTCATAATGCGCCAGTAAGCTTCTTCTTCAAATAGTTGATCATGCTCAGGATGGCTTGGGGCTTTGGATTAAATGTAATAAAATTGTAAATGCTGATGTTAAGCGCTTCATAAGAGCTCATTGAATGAATTTAGTTTTGCTTGTGTATGTTTTTCTGACTCTCAAAGTGTCTGTACATAAGTTGCTAACGTCTTGGATGGCCCGAGGGTGAGTAAATTAACACAAGAATATAATTTTAGGGTAAAATACCCCTTTAAAATTAGCCCACATAATTACAAAAAAGAAAGCCATAAAAGTCTACGTGACATCAAAATTTACAGTGTTTATTTTACTAGCGTACATTGTTATTCTTAAAGTAACTAACTAATCTGCAAGTTAAAGAGATAGTTCATCCAAAACTGAAAATTCTGTCACCATTTTACTCTTTACTTGTTCTAAACCTGTTTGAGTTACTTTCTTCAAGAAGATATTTTGAAGAAAGCTGGAAATCTGTAACCTCAGGCATCCATAGTATTTGTTTTTCCTATTTCCACACGCTTATTTCTGATTCCTGTGATGCTCCAAGGACAGACGAGTCTTTGCTGAGGTCCAGCTTCCTGCGCCTAGACTGCAGCTCTGCACAATACGTTTGGCCATAGGAGGAATGGTCGTGCCCAACTGAGCCTGGTTTCTCTCAAGGTTTTTTAAATCTTCACTTTCACCTTCACTTTGGTTCGGGATCTGTAGAGCTGCGCATCGATGGATTTGCTCTTCAGTGTTTGGACTCTCAGTAGTGAATATTAACCCACACTGACCTGAGCTAAACTGATCTGAATTGAACTTAATCTCTGAAAACTGGACTGACACTGTTTCAATTCACTATAATCTTTTATGTGAAGCTGCTTTGACACAATCTACATTGTACAGTATAAGCGCTATACAAATAAAGATGAATTGAATTATTTTGCGCGGCCGCCATTTTAAAGAACGAAAGCGTGGCTGCGGTGGGAAGAAACGCGGAGGTATAAGATCAGCACTGTAAACATTGCAACAACATGCTGTAGACTACAAACCTCCAGCTGTTGTTGTGATTTTAAAATGCAGAAATGGTGTAAACATGACTTTAATATCATTCAGATAAGTTTAATTTAAACAATTAAAAAGCACATTAGGCCTCAAACAACATCACAATCTCTTTAAGAGTAATACGCTTAAGTGTCCTCCTAGACTTCAGTTCACCAGATAAACACTGTGAAGACGCTTATCTGCTTCAGCCTATGTAACCTGGTGAGCGATAAAACAATGCAGTCCTCTGTAGCACACCCTCGTGTTGTCTGTAAAAGTGTTGTCCCGGTACAGAATTTTTTAAAACATCCATTTCCCGCTAACATTTAAGCAGAGCGTGTTCTTAATTAGCTGATTTGCCAAAGTATTCATTAGTGCTCAACAGAAATGACTGTGATTGGCCGTGAAGGTCATCAGTTCACCGCTCTTCACCGATTGCAAACACAGATACACGGACACTGGAGCGTTTTAAAGCCATGAAGATCAGTCGATTCATCAAGCGGATCGCTCGTCTGTGTTTGCACTTAGTAAACATCAGTGAAGTTCGGTGAACCAATCACAGTCATTTCTGTTGAGCACGTGAACACAATGGCAAATCAGCTGTGTTTAAGAATGCCATCAACAGTGCCTTAAATGTTAAGGGGAATGTTTTTTTTTTTTTAATTTCAGTACCAAAATTTTTTATCGTGACAAGTCTAATAAAGTGAACGAATCAGTTCATTAACTTGAGTTTGATAAATGGCATCTAAAACAAGTGTTTGGAAAAGAAAACGTTAGCTAACTAGTGCCATTTCCCTTAACTTAGCTGAAAATTAGGTCCGATATCATTTTTTATTTTTCACTATTCATTCAAAACGTACCTTCGGGTCACTCAGAAGGCGGTGAAATTATAATATTTTATATTTGTGTCACTTTCTCTTCGCTGATAAGATATACAGCCAGGTACACAACATTTCTGTGTGACTCAGGCGATACTTCCGGGTTTCTTCCCACCACTGCCTCAATTTCGCTGCTTAGAATGGCGGCCACATGAAATCAGTCTATAGTATTTTTCCCCTTTCCTTGTGTTCAGCACAACAAAGAAACTCATACAATTTTAAATTTATTTGAGGGTGAGTAAATAGTGAGTTCACATGTATTTTTGGGTGAACTACCCCTTAAATTCACTGAAAAAAAACTGTTTTGGTCATCTTTAAATAAAATCTGACCGTTTGCGTCCACTCTGAAACGGCAGTCATTCTCTGATGACGTCAGTTTGACGGATTGGGCGGAATATGCTGAACCACGCCCCTCCAACCGTTAGATCGCTGCGAGTTGAAAGGCAGAGCGCAGAAATAAAACCAGCCATCTACTCAAATATCAATTTCAGTTGAAAATACCTCATACTGGGATTAACGCCTCCTTTTCCGTTCTACTCAGACTTTAATGAGAGTTTATTCTTGATAAACAATACGTTTAGATACTTTAGATACCAATTTGCTAAAAAAAAAGTAACTCAGAATTCAGAACCGGATGATTCCTATTTTTGCCTTGGCGTGTTGTTTTCCCCTCATTGACCGATAGAGAGCAGTGCAGAGCAACATGTTTCCTTCTCTCAGCCGCCGCTAGAGAGCAGTGAGTAGCGCCGCTCGATGGTGCTGCAGAAGTTTTCAAGATGTCGTCGCTGGAGCAGAGACTCTCCCGAATCGAGGAGAAACTCAAGCAGGAAAATAAAGAAGCCCGCAAACGGATCGACCTGAACATCGACATGAGCCCGCAGCGGACGCGCCCGAGGCCAAGTAAGTGTGTGTGCGAGAGTGCGCGCGGCGCGTGACCGATCACCATGACGAAACACACACAATCTACATCATATAAACAAACAAACCGATCAAATCCTGACACTTCACTCACATTCACTCTCACCTTTGTCTGTTAAAGGGCTGGCGGTCGTTCTGTGGAGTATATCTGCTTCGGTTTGTTTGCTTCAGCTTGGTTCTTTAACACGAAATAAATAAATAATACCAATATCTGACAGTCAGCTCACTAGCGTTAGCTCGGAGGCTAGCTGTGTTTAGCAGGCCCTGACACTCACATATATCAGTCTGTCTGTATGTCAGTCTGTTTATCTGTCAGTTTCTCCCTCTCCGTTCTCATAAAATATCTGTCTTCGTGTGGAAAATGTCATCTTTTAGGGATGCTGCTGGTGTTTAACGTTAGTGTTGTACAATCATCAGTCAGGGCAGACTATTGTTGTGAATTGCTGGTTTGGTTTTGCCTCAGAGAGTAGTCTGTATTTAGAGAAAATGCATGTTTCTGTGTGCTAGTTCATCATTTAATGTCATTCTGTTTTTGTCTCTTTCAAATCATGGCCACACTGTAGGGATTTATGTTTAATGCTAGAAGTGGTTATACGATTTGCATCATTAAAAAAAGTATTAAACCTTAATTGTGTATGAATTGGATTGATTTAAGTGTTTGTTGTCAGATCTTCAGTGTCAGTGTATTTGAATTGATGAGCTGATGTCTCAGTACAGTACGTTCCTGGACTCGCTCACTGTTCGTGTCAGTCTTTGGATGGGGTGACTCTTAACTTTAAAGGGATAGTTCATCCAAAAATGAAACATTTGTCATCATTTGCTCGCCTTTTACTTATTTCAAACCTTTATGAGTTTCTTTCTTCTGTTGAACACAAAAGAAGATATGTTGACGAAAGCTGGAAACCTGTAACCATTGACTTTCATTTGTTTTTCCTACTACGGATGTCAGGTTATCGGTTTCTAACATTCTTCAAAGTATCTTCTTTTGCACTCAATGGATGAAAGTAGCTCACAAAGGTTTAGAATCGCTTGAGGGGAATTAAATGATGATTACAGTTTAATTTTTTTAGTGAACTATCCCTTTAACGTCAATACTTTCATGTTATCAAACAAATCTTTTTTTTTAGAATCTGTTTGACTGTATGCTTGTAGGCGGTGATTGAAGCTCAATCATGAATCTGTCATGATTCTTTCTGTTATTTAAATTTGACTGATTAATCTTCAGTGAAGAAATAGTTTCAGTAAAATTTATTTGCTCAAACTATTGTCTACATTAGTGAAAAGTAAAAGATCTGAGAATTTACTAAATCATGTTGTTTGTGTAATTGTGCAGTATTTTATCATTTTATTTAAACACAATTTACTTTTAATTCAATTTTAATTCTGTCATCATTTACTCAGTTGAGATTTAAAAATGTATTAATTGTATATTTTTAAAGTAATTTATATTAAGCCTAAATTTCATTTAATATTAATTAATTAATATTTTTTTAACATTATTTAACATTATTATTATCATTATTATTTATTTTTTAAACGATATTTAACATTATTTTTATTATTATTATTTATTTTGAAATATTATTGTTATTTATTTTTTAAACATTATTTAACATTATTTTTATTATTTATTTTTTAAACATTATTGTTATTTAATTATTTTTAAAACATTATTTAACATTATTATTATTTATTTTTTAAACAATATTTAACATTATTATTATTATTTATTTGTTTTTTAATCGTTATTTAACATTATTATTATTAGTAGTATTTATTTTTTAACATTATTTAACATTATTATAAATTATTAATTATTTTTTAAACTTAATTTAACATTATTATTATTGTTCTCATTATAATTTATTTTTTAAACATTATTTAACATTATTATTATTATTTAACATTATTATTATTTAACATTATTATTATTATTATTAGACATTATTTTTATTATTAATAATAATTAACATTATTATTAATAATAAAATTAATATTTAAAATTATTATTAGTATTTAACATTATTATTTATCATTATTATTATTTTACATTATTATTATTATTTAACAATATTATTATTATTATTAAACATTATTTTTATTATTAATATAATAATATTTAACATTGTTATTATTATTATTAATAATATTAATATTTAACATTATTATTATTGAACATTGTTATTATTTATCATTATTATAATTTATCATTATTATTTAACATTATTATTTAACATTATTATTATTTATCATTATTATTATTTAACATTATTATTTAACATTATTATTATTATTATTATTTAACATTATTATTATTATTATTATTATTTAACATTATTATTTTTATCTAACATTATTATTATTAATATTATTATTTAATATTATTATTATTATTAACTGCTTGTTTTAATAAATAATGACAATAAATGCATATATTATAATGGTCATAATTTAATATTTTAAAACTGTTTAATTACCACTAATGACAAAGTACTGCACAATTTGAGCGCTTTATGTGTGATCATAGTTTCATCTACTTTAAATGTTGTACAGCTCTTTCTCAAGCCTAATGAATATTATATTTACATTTTGGCCGAGCAAATGGATTTCTCCTCTGATTAGCTGGTTGTGTACGTGCTGTCAGTATTATAAAGAGCAGATGGAGTGTGATGATGGTGTTCATTCATAATGTTTGAACCGAAGTGAAGGACACAGTGGCTCCGGCAGGTGTGTGTGGGCTTTTAGTAATAAGTGTGTGTGTGTGTATTTTCTCTCCTCTGTATCTAGTCATCGTGATCCAGCTCAGTCCAGCTCCAGCCCCTT
Organism: Danio kyathit; assembly: GCA_903798195.1. Classification (NCBI taxonomy): domain Eukaryota; kingdom Metazoa; phylum Chordata; class Actinopteri; order Cypriniformes; family Danionidae; genus Danio; species Danio kyathit. The sequence continues at coordinate 56,826,705 of LR812519.1, forward strand.
CCCAGCGCGCAGGTACCATCATCACCACCATCATCGTCACTGCATCACTCTCTCTCTCCTGCTCTCTCTTTACCTTTTCACTCACTACAACATCTCTTTTTGCACTTCTTTTTCACTTTTCTTCATCTAGTATTCTCTTACCCATCATTAGTTTCCATCTAGAAGTCAACATGAAGGGATAATCGCCACTAGTGCTGCACAATATATCGAAAAAGGAAAATTGTTGACCATAAAAAGGTTTTTATGGCATATTTATATTCAAACATATAAAACAGTGCTGATCTAGGGTAAAAGCTCTTGTATGTTGACAACCTGACTGCACACCTTAAAGATATGTGAAGAAGACAAAACAGTGCCTGGAATTCCTCTATGATCTCTCTCTCACACACACAATTCTGCTCTTCAATTAATTCAATCAGTTAATAAAAGCAAATATGCATTGACACACCCACAGAAGCAGATTTTACTTGCTATGTTTTGCTCAAAGATAACATTTAAAAAAACACAGCAACAACAGGCACAAGTCTTGTTTTATCCACTCACAGGCCAATTTTTTAGGTACACCTTACTAGTACCAGGTTGGACCCCTTTTTACCCTCAGAACTGCCTTAATCCTTCGTAACATAGATTCAACAAGGTACTGGAAATATTCCTCAGAGATTTTGGTCCATACTGACATGATAGCATCACGCAGTTGCTGCAGATTTGGCGGTTGCACATCCATGATGCGAATCTCCCATTCCACCACAACAGATGCTCTATTGGATTGAGATCTGGTGACTGTGGAGGCCATTTGAGTGCAGTGAACTCCTTGTCATGTTCAAGAAACCAGTCTGAGATGATTCGCGCTTTATGACCTGGCACATTATCCTGCTGGAAGTAGTCATCAGAAGATGGGTACACTGTGATCATAAAGGCATGGACATGGTCAGCAACAGTACTCAGGTAGGCTGTGGCATTGACACGATGCTCAATTGGTACTAATGGGCCCAAAGTGTGCCAAGAAAATATCCCCCACACCATTACAACGCCACCACCAGCCTGAACCATTGATGCAAGGCAGGATGGATCCATGCTTTCATGTTGTTGGTGCCAAGTTCTGACCCTACCATCTGAATGTCGCAGCAGAAATCGAGACTCATCAGACCAGGCAACATTTTTCCAATCTTCTATAGTCCAATTTTGGTGAACCTGTTTGAATTGAACCCTTAGTTTGCTGTTCTTAGCTGACAGGAGTGGCATCCGGTGTGGTCTTCTGCTGCTGTAGCCCATCCGTCTCAAGGTTGGACATGTTGTGCATTCAGAGATGCTCTGCTGCATACCTCGGTTGTAACGAGTGGTAATTTGAGTTACTGTTGCCTTTCTATCAGCTCGAGCCAGTCTGGCCATTCTCCTGTAACCTCTGGCACCAACAAGGCATTTGCGCCCACAGAACTGCCACTCACTGGATATTTTCCCCTTTTGGAACCATTCTCTGTAAACCCTAGAGATGGTTGTGCGTGAAAATCCCGGTAGATCAGCAGTTTCTGAAATACTCAGACCAGCTCGTCTGGCACCAACAACCATGCCACGTTCAAAATCACTTAAATCACCTTTTCCCCATTCTGATGCTCGGTTTGAACTGCAGCAGATTGTCTTGACCATGTCTGCCTGCCTAAATGCATTGAGTTGCTGCCATGTGATTAGCTGATTAGAAATTTGTGTTAAAGAGCAGTTGGACTGGTGTACCTAATAAAGTGACAGATTTTCTGTGTGCTGCTAATGTCAAGATTAAAAAATGCTGTGTATGATTTACTATCTATTAAATATGTTTAATATAGATCTAGAAATTAAATTCACATCTGAAGTTTAACTATATGTAGAATAGTGGAAATAGGAAATCATAGCTAAACGAGATACATTCATATTTATAAAGAATATTATGTCAAATTGGACAGTGTTTGATATTCTTTTAAGGATTTTATTTGATCAGAATTACAGTAACACAGTTGCTAAATAGTAAAATTTCTAATTATTTTCTAAAATTATGTTGTTATTGTAATATGTTTAAAAAAAATAATTTTTCTGTATAAAAATGTTTTTATTTTGTAATATGTTTTTCTTTTGAATAAAATTAACTTTTAAATAGTCACATTTATTTATTTTAAATAGCAAAATTGTTTTTATTTTGTAGTATATTTTATAAAGCATAGAAACTAAAATTGAGATTGACTTTAATTCCACAATAATAAAGTGTCTTCATGAAGTAAATAAATATATATATTTTTCTATTGGTTTTAATCTAAAAGATTTATTTTTTTCTGTAATTCTGAAATCTCACTTTGTTTTTCTCTTTACTACATTGTCTGTACACATCATCCTTCTCTTCATTTCATCTTGATCTCCTCCACTTCTTCAATCGATTCTCTTTTTTTCCATCTGAACATGAAAAGGGAGCAGCGAGTGTGTGTGTGGTTTTGTGATTGTGAGACCTGTGTGCAGGATTAACTTTGGTTGGAAGATCAGACACTGTGCATGTTGTGTGCTATAACTGCACGGCCCGACCGCGAGCGAACACATCCACACACAAACACAGTTTTGCGACGGCGCTCCACAGGGTGTTCAGTGTTCAGTAACCAGTGGGTTTCAGCTTGTCTGACGTCTCCTGTCTCTCAGCTCTCTGTCCGTGCTTTCCAGAAGAAATGCCTTTGTTCTGCGCCTTTGTTTTTCTGCACAGATGTGGATTTACGGCTGTATGTGTGCAGGTGTTTCTGCACAGACTTGCTTGACCTCACTGACTAACCCAAGCTTAACCCATTTTCTCCCATGAACAGGTTTTGCTGAGGAGGAATCAGAAGTTCAGTGGCTATCTCTTTCTAATTTGTCTATATATTTAGTTTGTTGATGTGATGTTGCATTTTCAATGTCACACATGACAATAATAAATATAATTAGTAACAGTTTCTGTATTTTGGGATTCACTAGTGTTTTCTGTTTACGTATGGTTGTGAATTGCATTATGGGACCTTGATCTCTGCTTTGCTGACTTTTGATGTTGAAAATTCAACTATACTGTTTAACAAAGTTACTTTTATTCACATTTTAGTAGTTTAAAATAATATAATGTACACTACCTGACAAAAGTCTTGTTATCGATCCCAATTGTAAGAGCAAAAAATAATAACTTGACTTGTAGTTGATCATTTGGAAAAGTGGCAGAAGGTAGATTTTTCTGATGAATCATCTGAACTGCATCCCAATCATCACAAATACTGTAGAAGACCTATTGGAACCCACATGGACCCAAGATTCTCACAAAAATCAGTCAAGTTTGGAGAAGGAAAAATCATGGTTTGGGGTTACATTCAGTATGGGGCCGTGCGAGAGATCTGCAGAGTGGATGGCAACATCAACAGCCTGAGGTATCAAGACATTTGTGCTGCCCATTACATTACAAACCACAGGAGAGGGCAAATTCTCCAGCAGGATAGCGCTCCTTCTCATACTACAGCCTCCACATCAAAGTTCCTGAAAGCAAAGAAGGTCAAGGTGCTCCAGGATTGGCCAGCCCAGTCACCAGAGTTGAACATTATTGAGCATGTCTGGGGTAAGATGGAGGCGTCATAGAAGATGAATCCAAAAAATTTATGAACTCTGGGAGTCCTGCAAGAACGCTTTATTTGCCATATCAGATGACTTTATTAATAAGTTATTTGTGTCATTGCAGAGATGTATGGATGCAGTCCTCCACGCTCTTGGAATCATACACAATATTCATTCTTTTTCCACTGCACCATGACTTTATATTCTATACTGTACATTATTTCTGTTAAGTGACAAGACATTTGTCTAAGCAAAGTCAGACCTTACTGTCCTAATTAAATAATTAAAAATCAAGGCATGATCATATTTTATTTTGGCAAAATAAGTGTAATCTAGAGGCCTTCAGCTTTTATATAAGCCACTTCTGATACCAAATGATCAACTAGAAGTCAAGTTATTATTTGTTGTTCCTAAAACTTGGATAGGCAACAAGACTTTTGTAAGGTAGTGTATAAGAAACAATATTTAGAGCTATAAGTCTGTAAAATAAAATAAAATAAAATTATTACAAGGTTTTTGTATTGTAATATACAACACCAACGCAGACAATAAATCACTTTAAACTATAAAAATGTTCATAAAGTCACTTTTTCGAACTTCTCAAGGTTAGAAGTTGATGGATGAAAGATCAAGATCCCATTATGCAATTTTAAAGCATAAATAAATGGGGAAAAATAAAAATGTGAATCACAAAATATGCAAAACTGCTAGTTTAGGGATATGTTTTTTTACAGTGTATTGTCATTAATTAAAATGCAGTCCTCTAAGGACCTTTTAATATAAAAACTGCTGTGTTATTACATTTGAGCCAAATATCCAAACTGTCCAATGGTGTGACTGTCTAAAGCATCGTTTAATAAATTACAGCTCTTATAAGTTAAAATGAAAATTGTAGAGACACACAGGCTTAATTTTACAAGTGGCTATTTTAGTACATGGCAATCGTTTTTTTTCATCCATATATTTCTAATTTTATAGGAACTTGTACAACTGGTGTGACACTCTATGCTCAGTTGAACCCTCGTGTGCTGTTGGGGATGTTTTCATCCTCTTCTGGGATGATTTTAAGTCTTAATTTGGCCACAACGTTCTGTGTTTCAGCAAATGGAATGATTTTTGGTGACAAATCTTATGTTGACACATATTTTGGGAAAATGCTTTGAAAGTTTTAAAAACTCAACACTACATTCTGGCCAAATTGACTACCCTTTTGTTATCTTTATGGCTGTTTTTGCCCCATTGACTTCCATTAAAATGACTTTTTTTATTGCAAAGCCATGACGACATATTATCATGCATTCTTGATTGTTGGTGGTTTTTCCTGTTAGGCAGAGGTAAAATTAGCAATTTTTACTGTTGGTCATCAGTTGCAGTGCAAAAAAAAAACATAGTTTCTGGCTTTTATACGGGGTATAGTGTGTGAGTATAAGAGAGGCCATTGCACACTTTAATATGTCAGAGAAAATCAAAATAAGCAGCTCAACTCTCAGAACATTGTAGACATAGTAAGTGTATTTATGCAAGCACACTATGATGTGCTGTTTTACTCCATAGAAGTCCCTATAAAAGCCAGAAATGTTTTTGCACAGGCCTATCTAAAGGGTTAATGGTGCTTACTGATGATTGACAGCAAAAATTAGACATTTGACCTCTTTTCAACAGGGAAAACCACCAACAATCAAGAATGATTGATTATATGGCTTTGCAATTAAAAAATATGGTTATAATGGAAGTCAATGGGGTAAAAACAGCCACAAACATAAAGAAAGGGGAGTCGATTTGAACAGTACACAAAGGCTCAAATCAGGCAATTTCACCCCCAAATTTTAATTAGTTGAAGAACCCCATTTAAGATCATGTGACTGAAGCCCCCTGCGAATACCATGATGTGTATCTCTCAGGTTTTTGTCTTAGAATTATTAGTTTTTAAAACACATTTAACTTTTAATAAATATTATTCATATAATAAATATTAATATAATAAATATTATTCATATAATAAATATTATTCATAATTTCATATAAAATAAATAGTAATATATGAAGATAAGTGTCCAACAATAAAAATAAATCACTCTCACGCTATTCAGATATTATTCTGCATTTGCATCTGCATTTTTGTGTCACACCATAGGATGTGTTTAAGCTACAATTTAAGAACAATGATAGAAAACTGAAAGAATTGATAAAGTTAATAATGACCCCTTATATTTTGTCAAACATGTGACTTGCAACTGCATAAATATAACTATTTATTTAAATAAATATATTTATCTATTCAAAAATGTCAACCTTTTTGTCAGCTACCCATTTACTAGAGTATTTGGCAAAACCCTGAAAAAAGCAAGTGTTTTCGAGCTCATGAAGTAGCATAGAGGATGTAAGAGGGTTTAGTTTTGCACGGTTTAGTGTGCGACTGTTAAATGTCACCCGGTGGTGACCTCTGCTTGTCTCTCATAAGATTCTGGCCCGGTGCATGCTGGGAATGCTAACACTAACTACTCCAGTGGCTGGTTTTCACTGTTTGGAAGCCCTTGTCTTTTCTGTGTGTGAGTGTGTCTGATCTCAGCATGATGTGGACACTTATTGCTGTTTTTTATTTGACAGATGTTTCCTCGGGAATTTAAAATGGTCACAAATGTCATCTCGGATGGTAAAATGGCCTCCTTTTATGAGGCTTGGACTGGATTTCAATCACATACACACAAAATACCCAAATCTCTCGTATGTTTATATTACTGTATATACTAAATTATATATATTTATATTTATTTATATTTGCAATTATGGAAAGAAATAAGTTAATAATTTTAATATTATGCAGCATTATATAAGATTATTATTATTATTTATATATTACTACAATATTGTTTATTTAGTATTTAATATGAATATAATTAATATTATGAGAAAAAACTATTTTGTGTAATAAAAATAAAATGAATTTATATATATATTTTATATATATATATATATATATATATATATATATATATATGTATATATATATATGTATATATATATATATTGTAATGTTTAATCTTATTATGAAAACAAAAATCAACCTTTAGTCATGTTGTGTGTTAATACTAATGACAATAATCGTAATTGTTATTATATTTTCAATAGTGAAAACAAACCATATTATATAAAAATCCTAAAATCATTATTTGATGTTATTTAGAATGATCTGGTTTCATTTTCACACTGTTTTCACGTAGTTTTCCCTCACCATAGCTTCCTCCTGTAGTGTAAGGCGTAAAAATTAACCTCCATATTGAATCTGGATTATTTAGGTTCCTCCATAAACCTTTATCCCAGTATTGGACATTAATGGACGGTTTAACGTCTTCTATCCTTTCTCCTACTCCTTTAAACTCTCTGTTTTGTAATTTGTCTACAGCTCTACAGTTACCTTTGGCCAACGATGGAGGTAGTCGCTCGTCCTCGTCAGAAAGCTCCCCTCAACACCCCTCGTACCCTAGTAGACCCCGACAAATGCTCACGCTTCCCACAACACCGTACAACCTACAGAAGAACCTGGAGAAGTACGACACGCAGAACACGATACATTAGTTGTGTAGGTCTTTGTGTATTAATGCATTTGTGTTTAATCTTCAGTGCTGAAATCGATCAGAAGCTGCAGGAAATCATGAAACAAACCGGATATTTGAAGATTGACGGACAGGTGAGTCTTTATCCACCTTTTTACTGTGCCACATGATGCTTTGTGTGAATAAAAAGAGTAACTTTCTGTAATGTAAAACAGTTAGTCAAGTGTTTTTAGAAAACAGGGTAGAAGTATTCTTAAAGTTTGTACTCAATATCCCCTTTCACACATACAGACTTTTCCAGAAAATTACCGACAATTTTCCGGAAAGGGATCATGTGTGAACAGGCCAGTTTTCCGGGAGAAGTTGTAACATTAACAGTAATTTGCTGGAATGCTGCTCTGTGTGAACGCAGAAGGAAAATTTACGGAAAGAGCACATTCAACTTTAGAACGCTCTGACGTGATACGTCTACTCCGGCCAATCAGAACAATCAGACGAATTTACATTCACACTGTTTATGAAAATAAATGCCTTTGAATTTTTCTCCAGACACGTGCACGCACGTCACAGTAGCTGAATGCAGAGTGTGCAGGTAAACTCACAGCAGTTTATCGTAAGCTTTTTAATCGATCATTTTTTCCACAGTTGACACTATGAAGGAACATAGAAACGTTATCTGACTAACAGGCAGCAGCTAAATGTGTCTGGAGAAGGATTTAAAGCTGTTTATTTTAATAAACATCATGGATGTGAATGCGTCTGAATGTTCTGATTAGTTGGAGTAGACGTCGACGTCTACGTCTACGTCAACACGATCTAATCGTGAACACGCTCTTTCTGGCAATTTTTCTTCTGTGTTAACGTATGTATGTGTGAAAGGGACTAATATCAAAAAGGTGATTACTTACTGTAATAAATGACTTTCAGTAGGATATGAATAATCCCAAAAACAACAGAAGAGTGTGTAGAATAAAAAAAAACTGAAAACACAATGATTAGTCATTAGTATTTTGCTACTTTTTTTAAAGTAATGCTGGTGATACTACGGTCATGTTGAAATATCAAACTTAAAGCTATTTTCATGACATCAAAGTCAAACATACATATCATTTTTCAGTATGTATAAGGGTTATTTGAAACACAACCTTGTTATTTAAAATCGTGTCACTTCTATTGAATGGGAGATACTCAAACTGGAAGTACAATCCAACCCAAAATAAAATAAAATTACAATTTCCTCACCATTTACTCACACTTCAATGATTCTAAACTTGTATGAATTTTTTTCTTCTGTTAAACCCAAAACTCATTCTGGTGAATGTTGGGAAAATGCAGCCATTGACATTCCTAATATGCACAGAAATTACTATGGAACTCAATGTTTTCCAACATTTTCCAGAAAGACAGGTTTGGAACAAAGTTGAGGATGAGGAAATGATGACACTTTTCATGTTTGTGTGAACTATGCATGTGAAATATGCAGTGCAAAAAATGCAAATAGACCCTTAAGGCATTGAATTTGGAATAAGTGCCTGAACTGTGTGTTTGTTGTTGTTGTTTTTTTAGCGTTACCCCGCAGAGGTGACGGATCTGATCAGTGAGGGGGAGATCGGCAGTGGAACCTGTGGACAGGTGTTTAAAGTTCGCTTTAAGAAGACTGGCCATGTCATCGCAGTCAAGGTCAGTTCAGCTCTCTGCTAGCTCAATATATCCTTTTCTTAAGTAGAGGTAGGTAAAAATCTGTTCCATTGGCCCAACCAGGCCATTAGAAAAGGTAAAAATCTGTTCCATTGGCCCAACCAGGCCATTAGAAAAGGTAAAAATCTAGACCATTGGCCCAACCAGGCCATTAGAAAAGGTAAAAATCTGTTCCATTGGCCCAACCAGGCCATTAGAAAAGGTAAAAATCTAGACCATTGGCCCAACCAGACCATTAGACAAGGTAAAAATCTGTTCCATTGGTCCAACCAGGCCGTTATAAAAGGTTAAAATCTGTTCCATTGGTCCAACCAGGCCATTAGAAAAGGTAAAAATCTGTTTCATTGGCCAAACCAGGCTGTTAGAAAAGGTAAAAATCTGTTCCATTGGCCAAACCAGGCCATTATAAAAGGTCAAATCTGTTCAATTGGTCCAACCAGGTCATTAAAAAAAAACATTAGTGCTTAGCCCTGTGTAAGTCTTAAATTTGATTTGATGAAACCGTGTTTATGCTAGACTTTTAAGAACTCTTGAGTCTATGTTATCACAGTGTCTCAGACACCAATGTTTGTATGATTTATGAACAATAAATTGCTGTCTGGACATCTGAGCTTTCAGTGTCAATGTAATAAAGGTTGCGATCAAGATTATGTGAAAGAATTATAGCACACAGTGAGTGTATGAATAAATAATAATTCCTTACATTTAAATTGCCCTTTTCTGGGCACTCAAAGCGCTTTACACATAGGGGGGGATCTCCTTATCTACCACCACCAATGCTTTTACATTTAATAATTTGACGTTTGGATTTGGAAATGTTCATGTGTGACTGTTCACATCACTGATGAACATGATTTTTTTTTAAAATAACAAATATGTTAAGTGCACTTTCTGTTGTCTTAAATATGCAAGCATTTTAGAGCATTTAAAGACCTTGTGAAGTGCTTTAAAATGTGCATTTTTATTCGATGTTTGACTTAATCTCAACTGAAACATTAAAACAGAGCGGGACATAGTAGCTCCTCCCCTTTAAAAAAAAACCCAGCCAATTGTATTTGTTTTTATCACAGCTCTGCCAGTGAGTGGTTGAGTTCAAGCGCATCAAATGAAACGCAAATGTGAATTGCCTCGAAGGGGTGGGGCATGTCAGAAACTACAGAGCATTTGATTGGTCAGATGATTTTTATGAGAAATTGAAGTATGAGGTGATGGAAAAAAATGTATTTATACATTTATATTTCCTAAGTGTGAATTTTGCCACTGTATTGGAGCACGCTAGCTTATCGATATCCTTAAGATACTAACGTCTAAAAAACGTTATTTTAATTTCACAGGACCTTTTAAGTTTAAAATTTACGGTTGCTTTTAATGTTTTATAATGTTTTATCAGCTGTGAAAAAAATCATTGTCATCATTATTGTTATCACTGTAGTATGGACATAAGAAAAGTATTAGTAAGTGTGACGGATACAATTATTTATAGCCAAAGGAAGGTATTATATTAGCCTGATAATATTTTTATTTACCTTTTTGGATGATTGAGTTTTGCTTCATCTTCACGAATTGTCCTTGTAATTATGGAGGCATTAAAACAGCAGTTAAAGGCAGGAGTAATTACTGTTTGCTAATTACATTGCTCTTGTAGATGGTTTATGTTGTTCTAGCGCTGTTTCATTTTCTCTTTGTGCTTCCCTTGCAGCAAATGAGAAGAACGGGTAACAAAGATGAGAATAAGAGAATCCTCATGGATCTGGATGTTGTATTGAAGAGTCACGACTGTCCGTACATCATTCAGTGCTATGGGGCAATAGTCACTAATGTAAGAATCTTACTCTTGAATTTTAATTAAATTCTATGGTCAAGTGATAAATGTAATGAATTGTTTCCTCTGTAGACGGATGTGTTCATCGCCATGGAACTAATGGGAACGTGTGCAGAGAAGCTGAAGAAGAGGATCCAAGGGCCCATACCAGAGGCCATTCTGGGAAAGATGACCGTGGCTGTAAGTCTTTTCATCAATTCCCTGATTTGTTATTGGTTAGATTTGATTGCAATCATCTCTCGCTTTTTCTTCTCTTGCAGATTGTGAATGCTCTGCTATATCTAAAAGAAAAACATGGTGTGATACACCGAGACGTAAAGCCATCTAATATCCTGTTGGATGCCAAAGGGCAGATCAAACTGTGTGATTTTGGCATTAGCGGTCGATTGGTAGATTCTAAGGCTAAGACTCGCAGCGCTGGCTGTGCTGCTTACATGGCGGTGAGTAAATTATAATCTTAATTATAGTCTTGAGTTTGAAAGACAGCATTGAGGAAAAATATTTTATATGTTGACGTTATATCAGGTTTCTTATCATGTGAGAGAAGTAAAGGTCCCATGAAGTGCTTTGAAATGTGCATTTTTAATTTGATGTTTGATGTAAATAGATAGCCCCTCCCCTTTAAAAAACAGCCAATAGCTTTCTGTTTTAATCACAGCTCTGCCAGTGAGAGTGGTTGAGCTCAAACGCGTCAAATGAAAAGCAAATGAGAAGCATCTTGAAGGGGGCGGGGCATGTCGGGTACTAAAGAGCATTTGATTGGTCAGAAGATTGGAAGAGAAACTGAACAATGAGGTGACCTGAAAAAAAAAAAGTTGATTGATTTAGGCGGAAGTGACAAACTGCAACCTTTTGATGTTTATATCGGTTTTATATTGTCTAAACCTGAATTATGTCACTGTTTTGGAGCACACTAGCTAATAGATATCCTTAACCGTGCATTCACATGGGGCTTCAGCGTCAACCCTTGACCGAAGGCATGTCTGAAGTTGGGGCTGACGCGATCGTCATAGCAGCATCAGCCAATGAAATTAGTCCGCAATCGGCTACTGTCTGAGCTGGGATATTTGCATGAAGTGATCTAATTGGCTGACGCTTCCATTGGCACTTGAAAAGTTGAGAATTTCCCAACTTCTGCAGCAAGCAAAGGATCCACAATGCAGTTCGGCAACGCCTGATGTCACCCATTCAAAGTGAATAGGGCGTAAAACTATCAGACTGAAACGAATCTAAAAAACATCTAAAATGTTTTATTTTAAATTCCTTTAAGCATGGACGTTATGGAAGAATTACTACATTGTTTATTATGCATCTTCTTATTTGTAGCCTGAGAGAATAGACCCTCCAGACCCCAGTAAGCCAGATTATGACATCAGAGCCGACGTCTGGAGTCTTGGCATTTCTCTGGTGAGTTCCTCTGCCTACACACTATTGGGTAGACCCTTGTTTACCATTATTACTTTGCTGACTAGCAGTTGGGTTTTGTTATTAATTATGAATACATTTAGTTTGCTCATGTAGAATTTACATCTAAGGAAAAATTGGCAAACGCTTGGCATGCCTAATATAGTCATTTTGGCATGCCTAATATTTAGCCTTTTAGCCATTTTCATGGAGCTGTGTGAACGGGGATAAGCTTTTCTGTTTGTAATTCAGCTGTAATTCATTGTCATTTACAAATGTTAAAGTCCAAAGGTTTATTTGTCAAAGAGGGTAAATAAAGATATAATGTTATATGATATAATAATGTGATACAATACAATAAATTATTATTCAGAATGAATGCAGAATTAATCCTAAACAAAAGTGATAGGTGGTTTCCAAGTATTAATCAGCACAATTGTTTGAATTGTTAGAATGATTTCTGATTGGGTCATGACATAGAAGACTGGAGTAAAAGTTCAGCTCTACAGTCATTGTAATAAATTACATTAAAATGGAACAATATTGCATTGATCTAAATCACAGTGAATGAGTAATTATCTATATCCCTCCCTGCCTGTAGGTGGAGCTAGCCACAGGACAGTTTCCTTACAAGAACTGCAAGACAGACTTTGAGGTTCTCACCAAAGTTCTGCAAGAGGACCCGCCGGTCCTTCCTCTCAGCATGGGCTTTTCCCCTGACTTTCAGTCCTTCGTCAAAGACTGGTACACTCACTAAAAAGTCACATAAACATTACATTGTATTAACATTTTATTAAGTCTTCTCTTTTTCTGCAGCCTCACAAAGGATCACAGAAAAAGGCCAAAATACCACAAGCTGCTTGTAAGTCTCAATCTCCCATGAAACTTGAGTTAGTGCCCCCGTTTATGCTTTTCTGATACTACATTTCATGTAGTGTTCATATATAGCTGTAAGTGATTTAAAATGTCTGCTGAGTTTGAGACCACAGTGAATGTAGTTCTCAAAAAAATGAAATAAGTCCTCAGTAATTTTAGTCTTACTTATTGCAAAAGCCTATATGGGTTTGTAACAGATTTACATGCCTTCAGGCTTTCTTTGTTACTTGTAGCTAGAAATTCAGGAATATTAATGAACCTTTGATTTCTGACACGTGTTGTAAGCAGTTGACCAATCCCGGTCCTCGACCCACCTCTCTGCACATTTCACGTTTCTCGTTTATGTTAGACATTTATTCTAATTCAACAGCAAGTGCCCTGCAAAGTAGACTCCACAGGCCACGATTTCAGTCTGAAGGGAGCGTATACGTTTCATTCAGTTGGCATTTTATTGTTGAATATATTTACGTAGGTACATTATGTCACACTTCCTGCTTTTCTAGTAAGACGCTGCAGGCATTGCAAAGTGAAAGGTTTCTCATGCTCAGGTAGAGAACAATGAAGGAGAAGGGAGTAGGCATGGGATGTTTACCAGTTTTATGGTTTACCACGGTTTGGAAAAGTCACGGTTTAAAAACTGCAGTACTGTATATAAGGTTTTTTTTTACGTGTTGTCAGACTTTTTTCAGGGCAACAGTATCTCCAGCAGGACCAAGGATCATCCACATCCACTTAAAATAAAATATATAGTGTTCAATGGGAAAACTTGCTGTTTTTTACCCAGACTTTTAATAAAAACCAGAACCAGGATTTCCTCTCTGTTATTTGCAGACAACGTTGTTCTGTTGGCTTCATTAAACATGGAATGACCTTCAGCATGCACTGGGGCAGTTTGCTGCCGATTGTGACGTGGCTTGGGTGAGAATCAACACCTCCAAGTCCGAGGTCATAGTTCTCCAATGGAAAAAGGTGGTTTGGCATCTCCAGGTTGGAGGAGAGTCCTTCTTCACGAGTGAGGGATTGATGGAACGTGAGATTGACAGGCCGATGTACCGGTCTGTTGTGGTAAAGAAGAAGCTGAGCCGAAAGGCAATGCTTTTGATTTACTGGTCAAGCTACGTTCCTACTCTTACCTATGGTCATGAGATTTGAGTCATGACCGAAAGAACAGAAGGGACAGAGGGAAGTCTGGGGTTCTCTCCTGAGACTGCTGCCACCCCGACCCAGCTCCAGATAAGCGGATGAAAGTGAATGAATGAATGAATTTAATAAGAACACATTTTAGAGCAGTAATCACATTAGTGTGAAACCGTGATATTTTTATCCAAGGTCATCATAGATTCAGATTCTTAGAGAATGCCTAGAAGGGAGTAGGGAACAATGCACACTGCGTAGGGAATGTGTCAATCAGAACACACTTCATGCATAAATCTCTTCTTGTCTAAATCAGATGTGTTAAATAAGAGAGACATTCAAAATATGCAGATTAAGGAACGGGATTGAGAAATGCTTGCTTAGGTTACCTGAACAATCAGAGCAGAGTGGGCTTTTAGAAAGGAGATGTTTAGACCTAAAAAGGTTTAAAATGATATAATAGCGGCACTTTAAATATATGTCATCTTAAGATTGTTCTGATGCTTGGTTCACACCAGTGGTCTTTTTTTACTCTCTATAGGAACACAGTTTCATTCGTCGTTACGAGGTGTCAGAAGTGGACGTTGCGGGCTGGTTTCAGGCGGTGATGGAGCGCACAGAGTCTCCTCGCAGCAGCCAGTGCTTCAGCCATCACCAGCTTCACTCTCTCTTCAGCAGGTAGCCAGATGGAGAACCAGAGAGATGAACGACAGGTTAATTTAGAGACACAGATGGACAGGTTTGAAATGTAAATTATTGTTAAAGACAGGATGGAGTGGAAATGGACTGATTTTGAGGTGGCTGAAACAGAGAGAATGTTCATTTGGGAGTTTGACCGATCGACAGACAAAGCTGGGCAAGTTTGATGTAAATCTGAAATTGTTTTTTTGTCCTTCTCATCCCACCCATCGAACAGGATGGACCATTACAGGTTGCAGTCTAGAACGCATTCACTGTGACACACACGCGCGCACATTTACAGCAACACTGTTTCACTAAAACCTCCACCAGTCCGTTTAATTCACTTGGAAATCCCAATCCACACGTCTTGAAGTCCCCCGTAGCCCCTTACTCAGGGACTGAACAGAGTAGTCGAACAACACTGTGCAATGTTGTGTGTGTGTGTGTGCGTGAGTGAGTGTGTGTTATCCGTTTATCACTTCTAGCTCTTCACTTTCCTGTACAGTTTAAGTGTTCACAGCCATTAAGTACATTCAGGCAGTTCAAATTTAGCAGGATAATTGCTGAGATGTGTATCTTATATTTTTTTTAGAAGTGTTCTTTTCTATGATAGCAAGCATTAGCAGATATTTTAGTTTTTGTAACCTTTACTAAGAGAGTTAGTCGTTTTTAGTGGTAGATCTTCTAATCCTTGATGTTTAAATTGCTAGAAGTAGTTTGGTCTGGAATTTCATGTATCAAAAAATAGTTGTATTGGCTAAAAGAGAAGGTTGTAAATTAAGAAAAAACTAGTGGTGGACAGATACAAATGTTTTTTAAAAAAAAATTTTAATGTCCTGATTTAATATCCAGAGACATCTACATCACCTGACAAAAGTCTTGTTGTTGATCCCAGTTGTAAGAGCAACAAATAATAGCTTGACTTCTAGTTGATAATTTGGAAAAGTGGCAGAAGGTAGATTTTTCCGATAAAGACCTATTGGAACCTGCCCAAGATTCTCCGAGAAATCAGTCAAGATTGGTGAAGGAAAAATCATGGTTTGGGGTTACATTCAGTTTGGGGGCATGCGAGAGATCTGCAGAGTGGATGGCAACATCAACAGCCTGAGGTATCAAGACATTTGTGCTGCCCATTACATTACAAACCACAGGAGAGGGCAAATTCTTCAGCAGGATAGCGCTCCTTCTCATACTTCAGCCTTCATATCAAAGTTTCTGAAAGCAAAGAAGGTCAGGGTGTTCCAGGATTAGCCAGCCCAGTCACCAGACATGAACATTATTAAGCATGTCTGGGGTAAGATGGAGGAGGAGGCATAGAAGATGAATCCAAAGACTCTTGATGAACTCTGGAGACGCTTTCTTTGCCATTCCAGATAACTTTATTAATAAGTTATTTGAGTCATTGCAGAGATGTATGGATGCAGTCCTAGTCTTTTGTCCAAGCAAGGTCAGACCTTACTGTTCTAAGTAAATAATTAAAAATCAAGGCATGATCATATTTGGTAAAACAAGCCTAATCTAGAGGCCTTTCATATAAGCCACTTCTGATACCAAATGATCTACTAGAAGTCAAGTTATTATTTGTTGTTCCTAAAACTTGGATGGGTGACAAGACTTTTGACAGGTAGTGTATAAATGAACAATTGTAGGGTGCGTTCACACTTGTTATTTAGTTTCTCTTGGATCTTTTGGTTTGGACCAAAAATGAATGTTTAGTCCTAGGTTTGTGTAGCGTTCTAGACGATTTGGCTTTATGTGTGTACATTAGGGCTGCTCAATTGTGGGAAAAAACATAATTATTTTGGTCATAATTGTAATCACAATTATTTAAAATGATTGTCAGTGTGCCATTTGACCAAACAGTTTTGGAGCTATATTACTGCTGGAAAGGGGGGTAGGAAATGATTCAATAACCGTTTAACCTTGATTCAATGTTTTTTTTTTTTAGAATCTATGGAGGCAAAAATCTAAATTGAAATTGATTTTCGATTAATTGCACAGCCCTAGTGTACTTAGAGAAATGTTTAAAACTAACGCATGAATGAAGAGAGAAAATGTATAGAGATAAAAATGTAAAAGAGTCAAAAATAGTTCCAGGAATTTCTCTCACACAAACAAATTCGTTCTGCGTAAACTGTTATTAGAAAAAAACAGGCATCCTTTAGAATTCTGTCCTTTTTAGGGTCACATCTTTTGACCACATATCCTGTTCTTGGGTTGTCAAGATGTTTTTGGTCAGTCAGACTGCATCAGAATTAGTTTGGAAACGGACCAAGGTGTACACCAACGTTTGGATCGATTCACACCAGATCTGGTCATTTTAATTGAACACGCAAGTGTGAACACACCGATAGCGAATGTTTCATGCCAGTTTGTGGAAGGACGATTTGTCTGACCATTATTCAGGACATTACTATAATTTTTGTTGCTTATAAGTAGGCCCACACGGAATCTGCGAGCGCAGAATTCCGCAGATTTTTAGCTCATCATTAATTCTGTTTATTTACTTGAGTAAATGTATGTAAAACTGAATTTATTCAGTTTTTAAATTACACATATTTCACATATTAAGGTTTTAGTTATGAGACTCCCAAAATAATTCAGCAGAAATTCGCAGATTTTTACCAAAATTCTTCGCAGAAATTGCTAAAAATGTCAGCAGATTCCGTCTGGCCCTACTTAAAAGTAACGCTGTGCAGTCTCGTCACTAAGAAATTGCCCACTTCGCTTTTATTGTCCATTGCTGATATCTAGAAACATCTCTGTACATTAGCCAAATGTTGGACTTTGTATCGGTCTACCACTGGAGAAAACACAAAAAAATTAGCCCAGAATGTACACAGTGCACACCTCAGGAAGACAAGTATTAGAAAATTGTGATTTTTTTTTTTTATTTATAGCTAGCTGTGCGTTTCAGTCTTAGAGCATGTGAGGAAGAAACAAAATCATGTCAAGATGAGAGATGTTGTCATAGTCACTCAAAGTGGCGTTGAGAGACAAGCGGGGGAGTTTTTGCAGTGAGAGCAGTTAGTTTTGAGCGCAATAATTAAAAAAAAACATCTCTTTTTGTGAGGGGAACATTTCTGCTCTGATTCTCCCTACTCATACACCAACCGTTCGTCATTTCATTCTTTTCATCAGTCTATTTTGTCATGAGCATTTGAGTTCCTGCAAACCAAAGCTTGCTTTTTTCTCTTTTTTTTTTTGACACTTTTTTTTTTTCCTGCCAAGCTGTTCTCAGAGGATTTCAGCACCTGCTCATGGGTCGTGCTGGAGCTGTTCAGCGACTTTCACAACCAAAGCTGTAGAGTTTGAGATTCACTGCTTTAAAAAGCCAAATCACTGCTAGATTGTTTGAAGAAGTGTGTGAGGAGAAGGATTGAATGAATCCGTGAAGAAGGTAAAGGTATGTTGAGACGGGGAAGGTGGCGATATATAATGGATTGAAGAAAAAATAATGAACTTGGTGGAGATAATGGGGTGGAAGATGAAATTAGGAGAAAAGTATATGGAAAGTATGAACGAAAGTCTCCAGTGAAGTCTTTTAGAAAGTATCGGTTTGTTTTTAATAAGTTTGGTGAGATGAGAAATGACTAGGCTGTTTATAGATGTGCTGTGAGCTAGCTGGATGTTGCATAAAAGCTTTTAATTGTTTTGAACCAATGTACCAATTACTATTTTTTTTCTAGGAGTTAATTAGTTTATATTGTTTTGCATCTTACTGTTTTCGTTTGTTATCCTTGAAACGTTTGTTTTTTGTATTATCTGCTATTATTATTATTATTATATTTATTTATTATCTTACTGCTGCTACTGTTTACTTTAGATGCTGCTGTCAGTGATTCTGTTCCCCAAAGGATGATTCTTCGTTTTTTTTTTCCTAAACCAAATGCATAAAACACTGCAATGTCTACACATTTACCAAATATGAGAATGATTTCCTGTAAAGCGCATCCATTAAGAGGCAAAGTGAAAGCAAGCAAGGTCATAATTGAGAGCCTATGTCCACCTAGATCTATATTTAGCCACTATGCCGACTCACAAACGTCACCGCTCACTCTAGGCAACTAATAAGAATGATTTCCATTTATTTGTACAAAGCAGCAGACAGCAACTGGTAATATTTATATATATTTGAGCTAGTTTTGCTATTAGCTGTGGGTGACGCAGGTAGATATGTTTGTAATTGTCCTCCTGTGTCCATTTTGCGGTGTTGAATTCAGCAACTAATACATTTTCCTCATTTAACCCAGGCTTATTGGAAATATGAGTTTTTTTGCAAATGTGTATCTATGCATATATTACACTCAAGCTTCTTAATGAAATTCACACACATTTAAATGGGCAGATTATCATTGAAAAAAGATTTAATATTTGCCTAGATCCCTCAAAACACTAATTTCCATATGCAATAGAGTTCAACAGTCAGATTTCAGAAGTATAAACTTTAGTATTTTAGAAGTATAAAGTTTTTAGAGCTATTAATCAATTCTATATGCATTTTTGAACCTATCTGTTTGTTAGGCAAACTTATTTTTTAAAAACCGTGTTTGATGGCTAAATTTGTGCAGAAAAAACTATATTACCCATGATGCTCTACAAGGCCAACTTATTTTTAGAAAACCGTGTTCGATCGCTAAATTTGTGCAGAAAAAAACTACATTACCCATGATGCTCTACAAGGCCAACTTTTTTTTAAAGAACCGTGTTTGATGGCTAAATTTGTGCAGAAAAAACTATATTACCCATGATGCTCTACAAGGCCAACTTATATAAAAAAAAAGTTTGATGGCTAACTTTGTGCAGAAAAATACTACATTACCCATGATGCTCTACAAGGCCAACTTATTTTTAAAGAATCGTGTTTGATGGCTAAATTTGTGCAGAAAAAACTACATTACCTCTCTACAGAAAATACTACCAAGTGAGCCATAAAATATCTTTTGCTCCGCCCACTATGAAAGTCAGTCTCCTGAATACTAAATAAATACTAAAATTTGTGTTTATACTCAGGATATGTTCTACAAGCAATATAACAAAATAATTTTGCGACAGTTTTGCATCAACAGGCACATTATTTATGGCACTGTCCTGTCTACTGCTGGGTTCCTACCAAAAGCAGAGTTTTGGCTCCGTCCGAAATTGCCTACTACTCAGTAGCTACTGCATTTGAATTTAAATGTGCTATTGGGCTGTTAGAATAGTACGTTCAATATAGTATGAACATCAATAGTATGAATGGAACTCGGATGTACTAAATCCGCCATTTTGTCATGATCAAGTGACCTCGCGAACCCCACATTTCTCGGAGGTGGTTAAAAAACATACAAATGTTGCACATACAATAGGCCTATATAAACACAACCTTATTGACAACACAGAAAAGTGCAACAGTCTTAACAACCATAGGCTATAATTTATATAGTCTTTTTTTTTTTTTATTCAATATTAATCTCACCTAAAGAGACTGGTCTGCACAAGGTTTTCAGCACAAGTTTATTCTTGGTTTAATTTTGGCCTGTATTTATTTTTAATGTATTTGATTGCCATAAAGGTGTCAGAAAGTTTAATCTGCTGCTAAAAAATCAATCTGCTGCAGCATGACGCTATTGCTGTGCTGTTAATCTAATATAAACACACCAATCATATGAAAATAAATTAAAAGGCTGATGGCTTTTTATTTGCATGTTGTTGCTTTTTTAATGTAACTATTAACTACTATTTTTATCTTCTGTGGGTTATGGATAAAATATGGCAATTCTAATAGTTTAATAAAATTTATTAGACTTTTAGAAATCACCAAGCAACCCCCTATCATTGTCCCGTGACCCCCACTTTAAGAACCACTGGTATACGTGACGTGTCAAATAACTGAACTCAAGCGATAATTTCATGCGAGGGGAAAAATATCCCATGGTGCTCAGCATCTGTGAACTTGGCATAATAAACATGCATCTGCAATAGAATAAAAAATGTTATAGTGCGAGAAATGTAGGCAGTCACATATTTCCAGTGAGCCTGGGTTGCAGATATATGACTATTCAAATATTAATTTGACTAAAAAGTTGATTCGTTTTAGTCAGAATTTATCAAATTGGTCAGTTTTCAGATTGGATCTAACCTTGATTTTCATTTCAGAAGTCCATTAGATTTTCTATCGAATAGTATAAACGAATTAATAAAAACACGGCAAATATGAATAAATTACTATATTTAACTATGAGCTGTTACTGTTTAACTCCCCAAATATTCTTTACTCCTTTCATACGGCAAGTAAGAATTGATCGCCAGATTCCTGCCATCAACCCCAACCCCGATTTCCTGGTGTTGATGCTGATCTCCACAGATAATACTGTGGTACACCTGCCTGTCTGTCTTTCTGTCATTCTCTCAGAAGCCCTTATAGAAGCGACCGCAGCATTACACACCAAAGGTGTCATCAATAAAAACAAATCGAAACCAGTGACGTTGTTGTCATTAGGATGATTCTTGTTCTACTAGATGATGCTGGATTGTTATTCTGAGGATACACACAGCTTCATGTATGTAATTTTCCTGTGAGACGATGATGGGTGAAGTACTGGAAACAGATTTAGTGTTATTTCCAGTCCATCACCCTTCACTTTCTGGGTTTATTTTGCTCACACACACATACACACACACACCTCTCTATTGAATTATCCAAGATGCTAATCTAAATGGTTTATGCTTGGTTTTAGGTGTACTTCCATTCACTGTTTTCTGGCACTATTTTAATTTGTAATTGCTTTTGAAATCAAAGCATCAGTTTTTTTTTATGTGTGTGTGTTTTATTTTCTGTGAATCGAACTCATTTCTGCCGGCAGTAGTCGTACACGTCCCGAACCCCAAATTCACCAGTGTTTGCTGCTGTTTCATTAGCATTATCGTTTATACTGTATGTGTGTGTGGCAGCATCACTGTTTTTTTATTTAGGAGTGTGTACTTTGCCGTCATCCTATTGTCTTTTTAGAATTGTTGTTGTTGTTATTTTGTTAAGTTATCATGATGCCCCATCTGTAATTAAACCAAATACTCACTATGCAGTCACTCAGATCAAAACCGTTTTGCATTTTTCAACCTGAATTTCCTCTCTATATACATACACACACACACACACACACACACACACACACACACACACACACACACACACACACACACACACACACACACGCAGAAACAACTACTGGAGTCTGTAAATCTGGAGCGAGTGAATATAACGCCCTCAGAATTTATGATCAACAGAGAGAGTGTTTTCTTTAGTTTTTCTTCTACAAGCTGACATATTTAAGGATTGTATTGGGACGGGACGGGGTGGGTGGGATTGTGTTTGGGCTCAGATTTGGGGTAGTTGGAAGAAATAGTTTGTCCAGTGCTGTAAGTATATCAATTGCATGTTATGATCATGAAGTAACTGCTATTGATTTTACGTTTCGTTTTGGAGCGGGGGGGACATATCTATATATATATAGGTATATATATTATCTTTATTTATAATTTTTATATATATATATATATATATATTAGTGTACGTTTTTCCCCCTCTCAAGATGTGTTTTTCGAAAAAGACACAGTTTTGCCTTTTTATGTCTCCATTATTATTTTTTTAAATCTTAATATGCATTATAGACTTTTTAAGTTTATCATTGTTGGCTGATTTCAAGCTGTTAATGATGATATTGTTATTTGTACTGATTGATATCTTCTGTTTTATGTTGTATTTGTGTTCAGCTGAATGAATGAATGGATGGGATGAGTGCTAAGAGAGGTTTTAGGGAGACATTTTGTCTTCAGCTGTTAGAAAACCAAAAGTCTGTTATTTTGTATCCGTTTTAGTCCTTTGTAACCGTGTTTTGTCTTTTTAAGTGACCATTTTGTTTGCTCTTATTGTTATTATTACTATTATCTTCAGGGTTAAGATCACACCAAATTACGATGATTAAAGTGGAACGGATTGAGAGTTCGGTTTCATAAATGGTTCCCGGGAATGTTGCATCAAAGGTGTGTCTTTTTCTGTTGAAGCTAAGCAATCATTTATTGCTATGCGTTTCTTTATTTTTTTTCCACCCCCAGAGCTGTTGTCACAACTCTGTTTTGCTGTATGGTTACAATGTGTCTTTATGTGGAAATCTCACAATTTTAGCTGCTGTTGCACTGGAGGTTTTTAAATTATTATTATTATTAATAGTTGACATGGAGTTTAGATCCATGTAGTTTACCAAATTGATTTGATTCTGATAGGTGGATTTTAGACATTTTTAAATCAAATCAAATCTAAAAAACAGATCTCCATATTGTTGCATTTCAAAACGGCTTGGAAAATATATTGTAAACATTAGAAATGCTTTGTGCCAACAACAAACTTTGGCAACCTTTCATGTTTTCATGCTAAATGAAAGTTATAGTTAATAGATATCATGATGCAACATTTTTGCTAACTTCTTGCGATTAGTTTCAATTATACTAAGATATTTGATGTGGTATGTCGAATAAATAAGACTCAACTACAACAGCCAAGCACGAATAAAGTAGCTTGTCTTTTGTGGATATTTTTTACTTTTATTTATTATGCGTTCTTTTTGGGTACCATCTTAATATTGGAATAGAGCTGAAGTATCACAGCCTGTTGTATTGTATTGAGACACAGCCATTACAGTTTTATCATCGTTTTGATGCCCCCTTCCCCACTTTTTCCCCCCTCTCATTTCAAATGAAAGAAATGCCATTATATTGTGAATACCTCAGGTTTTTTTCTTTTGGGAAAAATTTAAAACTTTCAAAAACTCAAAACAAATAAAATACAAAAAAAAAATGTTTTTGTGTGGTTTATTTTTATTCATTTACATACAAGCAGACACTACACTCAACTTAAAACACAAACATGAAGCTGCTAACATGGCAAAACTCAATAGTTTGTAGCATGTTCATTTACAGTTTGATATTGCAATTATCAAACTGTAATGTGCACAGCATTACTTGGGTTAATTGTTTTATTAAATGGATATTTCACCCAAAAATCAAAGATCAGTTGTCATTTATTCACTCTGGTGTTCTAACAGTATTATTATTTTGTACTACAAAAGGAGAAGATAGGTCCTACTTGGGCTTTTCACATTAAACATTCAAAGACACTAAAATATTAAACAATGGTCTTGTTCCGTGCAACATTTTATATATTCCAAGAGTTCTGTAACTATTGTTTGTTCAAAGAAATAATAATAGGCCTAATAGGCGAATTGTAAACATTCAGGATGCGCGTGCATCGAGGTTGCAGAAACAAACCGGGAGCGCTAGCATTTACAGCGAGGCAATGACATCCGATGCGGTACAGAGTTTGTTGTTGTATTAAATAAAATTTATATTGATTACATATTATATATATTATTTACATAATGCTTTCAGCGTATTATAACAGCTTGTCACCCAGTGATAAACACAGTTATTCAGCAAAATTAACGTTAAAGTGAGCAGCGTTCGTCTGACAGGTCTATTTGCGATAGCACCCTCCCAATGGATATTGGATAAGACAAAATGGCCAAGCATCCAGCCTGAAATATACAATCACATTGAAACTCCAAGTGATTTTACAAGAGAGAAGTTAAAGGCCTACATGTCTTTGGATGCCTACAGTTTTGTTCTGTGTGGTCATGTGCAAGAAATAAAGCTCCATGATTACCAGATTCAAAACTATGTAGTGCTAAAAACCGACGTTCTGCCTAGCCAAACACAAGGAAAGAAAATGGAACTGTACAAGGCCTGGGTGATCATCAACAAGCAAGACAACTGCATTCTGACAGCGAACTGCACCTGTACGGCAGGGTATGTGAACTTACACTTTTACATTTTATTCTAAGCATTCAGTGTCCGCAGTTTAATCAACCATATTTAACTGTTTTTGCTAAAATCATTGCTGTAATCAAAAACGAGTAATGTGTATGATTCAGCATAGCGCGAGCATTTTTAAATAGGTCCTCACTGCATTCAGCTCTTATGATGGCTGTTTGATTTTGGCATCCTACCGCACAACACGACATGTTTGCTATTGCAACTGGTCTTTTTTTGCAACCGGTATGCGCGGTTAAACCCGTGTGACGTAGGTTGGTAATTCCCCTATACATTGGTTTGACATCCCATACCATGTAACTATCAATGGTAATACCGAGATATCCCATGTGTTAATTGTAGCAAAGTTTGGGTAAAGTCTAGATTGGATACGTGGTCGGCCGGAAGTGCGATATGCACATTATTATAGCGGCATTTTTTTATGACACTGTATAACAATAATTAATATTTTTACAGTACTGTGACGGTTGGGTTTAGGGTTGGAGTGGGGGTAGGGGTTAAAAAATAAAATTTATTGGGTAATTTAATAGATAAGATAAATATTACTCGCCTCGGTACAACTACTGTTTTTACGCTTCTGTGATGGTTGGGTTTAGGGTTGGGGGTAGACGTTAAAAAAGTACAATAAATCGGAAATTTCATAAATAACATAAATAATTCTCGTTAACCTCCAGCCGCAAACGTATCCGATCTAGCAACAACCCAAAGTTTGATCTATACCAGTGATGCCCAAACTAGAGCCTGTTTCTCTTTTAATCTTTTGTTTGTTTTATTGTTGAGTGACAAATAAGCAAACTGAAATTAAATGTTTCAATTAAATGTTGTGAATGAATCAGATTTTTTTTTAAATCTACATACTGTCATTTAAGAAATAGGGAACAAAGCAGAAGACATCAGTGTGCAAATAAAGGCAAAGGCAGATTCAGCATGACTAGTGTATTCGGCATTGAACTCCATTGTTTTATAGGTGTAATTTTTTGTATGGTTTTATTGTAATAGGTTCGTTAAAATAAAATAATTTTCGAAAAATTTGGATGCTTTAGTAAATACGGTTTAAGTAATTTTTTTCTATTTACTTTTTGAATATTATGAAATAAATTAGGAAATTACCCATGGCACCTTTAATGTAACACAGTTTGCGATGTTTACTTTTGGCCCACAGCTCTCAATCAAGCTTGGATTTTGGCCCTTCATAAGAAAAAGTGGCCACCCCTGATCTATACACATATATTTGTTAAAAGTTCGTCCTTGTTTTATGTCATTTAAATATTATTTTATAATCGTTGTGTTTTTGTTTTGTGCACTGGGCGCCATTTTGACGCTCGTATGATGAGTTGAATAGAATTCTCGTGGTTCCATTGGCGGATTTGTTGACAAGCTAATTCACCCCGAATTCTAGTTCTAGACAAGAACCCTGTAAACTGATGAGGTGAGAATCTTTATAACCACATTAGTGGATTAGTGGATAACCGAATTAGTGAATGTTAGTTTTAATGGAAAAACGACTGTGTGCTGATTGTATGAATGTGTGTGTGGATGTAATTACCTTGGCAACAGGATAGGCCAGCCATACTAAACAAAATAATGCATTTGATTGTAGAAGGCATCGGAGATGTGATTGTTTCATGACTTACGTCCTCTACAAATGATAAAACTATAATCGAAAGGGACACATACGCCTACTCTTACAAAATGCTATGCTAGGTTGTGCGTGAAGTACCGCCCACATTTTCGCGCCATTCATGCTGGCGTGGCGTGACACAAAATATTCATGGTTGAACATTAGCAGGTATGTTGAAAGATGCTAAATGTTTTGAAATGTAACGTGATTAACTCTGTCATCGCAACAATTGTGTTTTTGTAACCACGAAAAGAAGACCGGAAATCTAGGATCAAGTTTATCTTTCCTTCATTCCTTAGTTTGTATAGTTGGGAATAAACATCTTCCACTGTGAACATTGCTAGTAGTAACAGCATGCTTAAATGCAACGTTAGTTTTAAAGCTAGGTTTTTGTAATCTGACAAAAAAATGTATTCTTATATCAGGCCCGTAGCCAGCCTGGAGAAAGGGGTGTTTTTTTCTCAAAAAGTCGACATTTTTGCAGTTATTCGCATCTATTTATTTATGAGATTTAAAATAAATGCTGAATTTAGGTGACATTTTATCCAACATTTTTAGCTGAATTCATTGAATTAATTAGCTTGTTGGATGGTAATCATAACCACTAAATATTTAACCACTAAATATATAAGCACTTTATTCTAAATATTTAAAATAAAGAAATATGACAAATATTTGTTTTATCATATTTCATTAGAAAAAAAGTTTTAAATAAAAAACTAGCCTAGTGTAATTTATTAAGCAAATAACAAACTGGCCAGCACATTCAACTTTCCTCAGTCAGAATTTGGCCATTTGAATAATAAAAAAACATGAATAAACATAATAATAATAATTTAGCTTCACAATTTTTCTAGCATCTTTGTAAAAGTGCGTCACACTTTTTATTGGTCATGTTTTCTTTCAAGAATAAGGTCCAAGATATATAGAATAAAAGTTACTTGTCAAATGTTTTCTCTATTTAAAAACAATACAGTAGCGAAAGATGACTTCACTTATGTCAGATGTTTTCTTGCACAGCTGGATGTTGGATTCTTGAAAAATAATTGTTTGCATAGGTCAAAACTGATTAACTGAAGCCACACCAAGATTCCGCTTCCGTCTTAAAGCCTTTTTCAATGGGTTATTTTCACTATTTATGATGGCATAGCAGTCAAAATAGGACAATTGAGCTTATGTATGGGACAAATTCTGGACCTTTGTCAGTGTGGGGTGGGTCTTCCGAACCCCCCCTGGCTACGGGCCTGTATATGTCATTCGGTTGCTATAATGAACATGGAATATGTTGTTTTAATGGCCACTTCAAAATAACCTTACTGTAATTAATTATTAGCCTATTCAACTTTTAGAATGTGCTTTAATGTTTAGATTGTTGTGTTACCATTGGTAACAATTTACAAAAAGGCTCCATTTGTTTAGGTTAGCAAAATGAGAGAGAATTCTAATTAAAAACGTCTTGCAAGCATTTATTAACCATAGTTACTATTAATTTCTTATCCAATAAAATTCTCCTCCAAACTATTTTAAGGTGCTTTAAACTAATAAAGTTTAGTTGAATTTTTAAACAAAACTTTAACAACTTCTGTAAGAAATAGCTGTTTCTCACCGTTTTATGGTAGTTACATAAAGAATTTTTAACCCTTTCCACAGTTTATCGCAATATTATACAGTATATCGTGATAAAAGCTAAAGCTTCCTTAATACACCAAACGAATAAACACTTGTTAATGATAATTTACTTAAAACAAAATGATTTAGTCAGAATGGCATTAAATAAGATTTTATTATTCATTATACTTTTATTCAGCTTTCTTTCCATTGTCTGAACCTCAAGACTCCTCTTTTATTAAACAATAAAGACATTCAAAATATTGTTTTTCCATTATCATCAGTGCAAAAATGCTAATCAAGCAAAATCAGAAACCACATACCGTTATTCTCTATAATCTCTAAAGTGTTGTTTAAAAAAGCCAGTGGTAAAACCAATAAATTAAATAGTAGTTGGCAATCCTTTCAGTCTCATGAACATACAAAAACAAAGATGTCTCAGTGTAAAAAGACTGAAACAAAGCAAAAGCATTAATGGTTGAGTAATTTGTACATCTTAGAGAGGGTTTAGGGATATATACATTGATTATGGACAACTTTAGGTCAAAATGGGAACAACGACATTTGGCTTTGAAGTGAAAGAAAAATGTCCTTCAGTATTGGATACTGCTTCCCTGACACTCGCAGCAAAATAATAACTATAACTCCCCACATCTTCATGTCTGCTATGAAATTACTGGTGTTTTTGTTCATTTTCACTCTTTTTTTTTGCTTTGTTAATGTGCAATAACAAAATAAGGCATTCATCATGTCTACCTGAAGCACAAGTAGCTCTGCATTTCTGAAAAACTGAAAACATACAGGCAGGTAAAACACTCATTCAAATCCACATAAGATATTTTTTGGCATTTATGAAACTCCTTACGAAAGCTCCCTGCTATTTGCATTCATTTACTTGTTCACTTACACACCGGTCTACAACCGCTCTCACTTCCTCAATTCTTAACACACTCACTACGTTTCTCACTAGCGCTCTCACTTCCTAGCCACACTCATTTACTAACTCACTACCGCTCTTTCTTCCTTGCTCACTAACGGCTTTGCTAACCCACTCATTTACTAACTCGCTACCGCTCTCACTTTCTCGCTCACTGCCACTCTTACTTTCTTGCTCACTACCGCTCTTACTTCCTGGCTTACTAACACACTCATTTACTAACTCACTACCGCTCTCACTTTCTCACTCACTACCGCCCTCATTTCCTGGCTTACTAACGCACTCATTTACTAACTCACTACCACTCTTACTTCCTCACTCACTACCACCCTCATTTCCTGGCTTACTAACGCACTCATTTACTAACTCACTACCGCTCTCACTTTCTCACTCACTACCACCCTCATTTCCTGGCTTACTAACGCACTCATTTACTAACTCACTACCGCTCTCACTTTCTCACTCACTACCACCCTCATTTCCTGGCTTACTAACGCACTCATTTACTAACTCACTACCGCTCTCACTTTCTCACTCACTACCGCCCTCATTTCCTGGCTTACTAACGCACTCATTTACTAACTCACTACCACTCTCACTTTCTCACTCACTACCGCCCTCATTTCCTGGCTTACTAACGCACTCATTTACTAACTCACTACCACTCTTACTTCCTCACTCACTACCGTCCTCATTTCCTGGCTTACTAACGCACTCATTTACTAACTCACTACCACTCTCACTTTCTCACTCACTACCGCCCTCATTTCCTGGCTTACTAACGCACTCATTTACTAACTCACTACCACTCTTACTTCCTCACTCACTACCGTCCTCATTTCCTGGCTTACTAACGCACTCATTTACTAACTCACTACCACTCTTACTTCCTCACTCACTACCGTCCTCATTTCCTGGCTTACTAACGCACTCATTTACTAACTCACTACCGCTCTCACTTTCTCACTCACTACCGCCCTCATTTCCTGGCTTACTAACGCACTCATTTACTAACTCACTACCGCTCTCACTTTCTCACTCACTACCGCCCTCATTTCCTGGCTTACTAACGCACTCATTTACTAACTCACTACCGCGCTCACTTTCTCACTCACTACCACTCTTACTTCCTCACTCACTAACACTCTTTTTTTCCTCGCTCACTACCGCTCTCACTTCCTGGCTTACTAACGCACTTATTTACTAACTTACTACCACTCTCACTTTCTCACTCACTACCACTCTTACTTCCTCACTCACTAACACTCTTTTTTTCCTCACTCACTACCGCTCTCACTTCCTGGCTTACTAACATACTCATTTACTAACTCACTAACCCTCTCACTTCCTGGCTTACTAACACACTCATTTACTAACTCACTACCACTCTCACTTTCTCACTCACTACCACTCTTACTTCCTCACTAACTAACACTCTTTTTTTCCTCGCTCACTACCGCTCTCATTTCCTGGCTTACTAACACACTCATTTACTAACTCACTACCGCTCTCACTTCCTCAATTCTTAACACACTCACTACCTTTCTCACTAGCGCTCTCACTTTCTAGCCACTCTCATTTGCTAACTCACTAACGTTCTCACTTCCTAACTCACTACCGCTCTTTCTTCCTTGCTCACTAACGGCTTTGCTAACCCCCTCATTTACTAACTCGCTTCCGCTCTCACTTTCTCGCTCACTGCCACTCTTACTTCCTCGCTCACTACCGCTCTCACTTCCTGGCTTACTAACACACTCATTTACTAACTCACTACCACTCTTACTTCCTCACTCACTAACACTCTTTCTTCCTCGCTCACTACCGCTCTCACTTCCTGGCTTACTAACACACTCATTTACTAACTCACTACTCTTTCACTTCCTCACCTTTTACCTGTCCCACTTCTTTGCCCACTACTGATCCTACTTTCTAACTTTCTAAAAGTCCAACTTCCTCTCCATCTACCAGTTTTGCTTCCTTGCTCTTAATTGTCGCCATCTACTGCTGTAACTTCATCTCTCTCTTGCTTTCACATTCTACTAATGTGCAAATGTAAATTTAATGGAAATGATAGGACCCTATGCAGCACCATCACTCGCTCAAGTCTTTCTGTATCTGCACACTGTAATCTTTTTCTCAGCTTCAGATCTTGAAAAATGCATCCTGAGAAACCACTTTCAGTCTAGAAGGCATTTATATGGGAGAAGTTGCCAGTGAAGGTTTAGGTTCAATCATACACACATGCAAACACACCCTCATAAAAAATGTAAATTAAATTAAATTAAAATACTCAACCAGACACACTCGCTACACACTATCTGTACTGAACTGGTACCATCTGGAAACAGACGAGTTTACCAGAACTTAGGGATAGTGGTATACTGGCAGCCACTGCAGACTTGACCATGAAACTTTTTTTTTTTTAGATATTTCAAAGATGTAGAGCCTCTAATTTCAGTGGCACAGTATCTCAAGCAGTGGTTCCTATGACACGGTAAGCCCGACAGTCCCTGGACTCTGTTGTTGCAGAGTCTTGAGGCAAAAAAAAAATCCCAAAGGCAAAATGACAATCAAGGGAGTAACAGTTTTGGTGACAAGTTGTAGGTAAAGTAGTGTTAATGGGTTCGAAATCACAGTATCTTTGGTGACTTCACAACAATCTTATTCATTCAGCAGAAGTCCTTTCTTCTGTATCTGTCTATACTCTTCAGCCCTTGGTGGGGCACGACTTCTTCCATTTCCAGTGCCCTTTGACCTCTTGACTCTGCTTTACTCCTTTTTCATCAATCTGACACTCCAGAAAAGTCAGCGTTGGGGTCCCTGGAAACGTTCTTCCTCTGACGGACAGTCTTATCTTCATCCTACACAAAAAAGTTGTGTTTAGTGCTATTAGTTACTTAATATTTAAGGCTGTATGTATATAAAAGGCTGTGTGTGTGTGTATATTTACTCACTGGTGGGAAGACCCCATTTGGTCCCCATTCTCCAGGAGACTGATCCTCAGGGTCTTCACCCTCCTCCTCCTCTTCCTCACCTTCTTCTTCTCTCACTGTGTCCATCCCGTCTTCCTCGTACTCTGTCGCATAGTCAGACTCCTCTGCTAGTCCAACAGGTAATAGTTAAGTACATGTACAATGTACAGGGAGTACAATATAAGTACAAGTATATAGCAAAAGTAAAGTTCCTTAGGTACTGGGTTTGGGTAACTGACCATCGGCTCCTACATAGCTCTGCACAGGCTCAATCCTGGACACGATTTCAGCTAGATCAGTGAAGTCTGCACTAGGACACGGACATGACTGAAACAAACCACAATAACATACAGTCACTCCAGAATGGTATTAATAAATTAATTACCGAACAAACCATTCATAATTGTTCAATATCAGCTGATTCTATTTGCATATGTACACAGTTTAAAGATAAAAAAGACATAAAATTGCTTAATATAAATAAGCATACGCTACAAGTTTGAGTTTATATTTATATATATACACAGTGTTTCCTCTAGGATTTTTTCCAGCTGTGGCGGCAAGCTTTTTTTTTTACACAGATCTGCCAACTATTTTAAAGACAAATATTACACGCAGTATCAAGTCAAGATCGCATACATGTAATACAAGCATGCAAATCTCTTTGCTTGCACGCCGATTTCCTCTGTTCGTGCACAAAACGTCTTGCACGCCCTCAAATATACTCTGCTCAAGTGCAGATCTTTATGTGCACTGACTAATAGACACTGCTGAAGTACGATTTAGTGCGTTTTTGTGTGTTTTGCGACATTAATGCGTCCTGAAGTAAAGCGAAACAGCTATAAACTCCAGCAAGATAAAGTCATTGTATGCAGAGCCAATGACCTTTATCAATAAAGTATACTTATATGGAAACTGTGTTCATCTTAACTGAAAGCTACGCCGTGTTCACGCATCACAAAGCTGTCAGTCAGTCAGCATTGTCACCTTAAAGGGTTGAACAAATAGCGCACAGCACTACGGTTACAGTAAAGTTTGCGCTGTTTAATTCACTTACCTTTCAATATGTTTTGGTGCGATTATAACCCGCTATAAAAAAACACGACTAAATGTTTTAAATGCGTTGTAATGTAGCCGTGGCGGGATGAATTTTGGTGTGGCGGCCCGCCACGGAAGAATGAATGTAGCGGAAACCTTGATATATATAAAAAAAATAAGGAAAATAATACTTGTACTCAGGAAGCACAATCAAAAGTGCCAGTAAAGATCTTAATGCTGTTAGAAAAACTCAATGGTGATATTCTGTAAACCAATCAGCATTACGGCGAGTAGCTCCACGCTTTAGATACCATGCTATTGTGCTTGGTACCTTAACGAAAGGGTCCTAAAAGTAGTAGTAAAGTACAGTTTAATTTAATACCAATCACTACATCACTACAACTTCAACTGTACTATACTGTACCAAACCTTACCAACTCAAAAGAAATGAGCCATAAGAATTATTTCTGAAGGATTATGTGACAAGGATTAATAAAACGTGGCTTGTTTGTTTGAATGAAATCATAAGAACACTCACGTCCGTCTTCTTGCTGTCATTATAGTCAGCTGATCGATGATCTTTCAGCATGTTGTCAATAATGTCCCCACGAGCCCACTCGGTAAACACCAGTTTGCCATGTTGATAACCCACATCCTGAGAGCAGACAGAAAAACGTTCAGCATGCCAGATGTGGGAGATCATTTACCATTTGGAAAAACAAATATACGCTATAAATATACTGCTATTGAATTCTGTAGCATCAAGGCTGTTGTCCCCGTTGTGTTTACTGTAGATTTGTGCTTTTGTGTACAGTTCTCACATAGATTTCATCAAATTTCCCAAAATCCATGGTCTTGAAGCGGTCGATGGGTGGGCGAATGTACTCGCAGTATGCACTCTTCTTGACAAGTTCCAGCTGCCGTACACAGGATACATAGGCCAAACGGGATTGGATTTCAGCCATGTCAGGTACCTAAGAGACAGTATTTTTTTACATCGAAGTTATCAGAATCAATTTCATACATTGTTGTACAACTTAGAGATACTTTACTGAAGATCTTGATTTTCATTTTTGATCTCTCCTTATTTTTTGCACAAATTTTCACACTTTAAAATAATGACTGAAATACCCAAACATGTATTCAATATGATAAATATTTGATTTCCTCTTATATCATCACTAGGCATGGGCCAGTATAAGATTCTGACAGTATGATAACCTTCACAAATATCACAGTTTCACGGTATTGTGATTACTGCTCTAAAATATTTGCTTTTTTTAAATGTCTGGGTAAAAAAAAAAAAAACTTTTTCCCCATTAAACAAAACAAAAAAATTTTTTTTAAATAATTTGGAACAGTCAACATGTCAGACTAAATAATACAAATAAATGACTGACTTCTGCTATTTTCATTAGTTTCAAAAACTTGAAAAGGCATCTTTGGATATCTTTCTTTTCTTAGGATTTAAATTAATCACTGTACTGTTCAGGTCTATAGCATGCTTGTATGTTGTTTTATAAGAGATTTATTTTTCAGATGTTTGCTGAATCATAGACTGACCAGTAGTTTTTAATTTAGAGGGTCATGCAAAAAACTCATTAAAAAACCCCCAAACAATTACATACAGTTGAATTCAGAATTATAAGCCCCCCTGAATTATTAGCCCCCCTGTTTATTTTTTCCCCAATTTCTGTTTAACGCAGAGAAGATTTTTTCAACCAATTTCTAAACATAATAGTTTTAATAACTCATTTCTAACAACTGATTTATTTTATCTTTGTCATGATGACAGTAAATAATACTTTACTAGATATTTTTCAAGACACTTCTATACAGCTTAAAGTGACATTTAAAGGCTTAATTAGGTTAACTAGGCAGGTTATGGTAATTAGGAAAGTTATTGTATAATGATGGTTTGTTTTGTAGACTATCGAAAACAAATATAGCTTAAAGGGGCTAAGAATTTTGTCCTTAAAATGGTGTTTAAAATATTAAAAACTGCTTTTATTCTAGCCAAAATAAAACAAATAAGACTTTCTCCAGAAGAAAAAATATTATCAGACATACTGTGAAAATTTCCGTGCTCTGTTAAACATAATTTGGGAAATATTTAAAAAAGAAAAACAAATGTAAAGGGGGGCTAATAATTCTGACTTTAACTGTATATCGTATGAACGGTATAACAGAACATGTTTGCGGTTTTAAAACCATGACTTTTCCAAATTGTGGTAAACCTTGAAACTGGTTATCGTCCCATGTCTAATTATCCCAAACATGCATGGCACATGACAGAAAATGGGTGAATATATTGTATTGTTATTTTATTAGCATAACGAACACCACATGGGTCTTCTGTATGTGCGTCCTCTGAACGGGCTTTCTGCTGCTTCCAAATGTCTCTTTTTAGGAGAAAGAAGAGTCATTCATTCGTTTTTTTATCTCACAATGCACAACTGCACCGCACGTTCCCATTTGCAGGGTAAATAATCAAACTGTTATGTGTTTTGCTGAACTAATGATGTCCCTTTAGGTTAAATTGCACAAGCAGTTTACTTTAATTCCAGAACAAGCACCAAAGTCTTAGTTGCTTTGTGATTAAAGCTTTTACATCACATTATTTTATATGCCAACCTTGCAAACCAGTTTTGAACTAAACAGCAAGTGTAAAAGTGTCAAAAGTAATCATTTAAGTCCTGAGGGCCAGATTAAATTAGCACAAACCCTCTTTGTTAAAAAAAAAAAACACTGGAAAGATTTCGTAAAACATGTTTTTTCATTCTATATGCATTTGTAGGAGTTTCCCTTTTTCAACATGAAATTTATTGAAGGAGATTATTTAAATGACTCTTTAAACGCAGTTAACAAAGGATTGTGGTAGTCAATTTACAGGTATTTCGGCATTAAATACCCAAAAAAGCATGTTTTAACCCAGGGGTGCCCAAATCCGCAATATAAATAAAATTTATTATTATTATTATTATTATTTGTTACCCACGACAAGTCAAGATTTTATCAAGAAAAAAATACATAGTGACTTTCATAACCGACAATAAAAATCATGTGATCTGACCGGGCTTTACTTAGAATCCATTGCATCCTAAAGTTCCCATAGCGACACGTCTTTTTGCCCTTTTCTGTAAATATTAACAAATGTTCTAATTATATTGTAAAATTTTTGATTCTCCAATTCCCGAATATGTGATAGAACATATATGTTGTCTTTTAAACAGCTTAATAATGATTGTATTATTTGTTATATGACAGATAATGGGCGCCGCCGTTGTTGCTAGCTGCCATTGGAAGTTAACAAGAAGTATTTATATCATTTATTAAATTATGGATTAATAGTATTTTATTAGCGTCTACCCCTACCTAAACCCTCACGGTAATGTAAAAATATTATTTGTTGTACAGCGTCACAAAAAAGGATGCTATTTTGACGTGAATATCCTCAGCTTTATCCCATCTAGCCTTCACCCTCTCCTGCAGGGTGGTGAAGAGTTTTCCATGTGTGAAAGGGTTAACCCATTCTGCTTTCACCCCATTTAACTAATAATCTGCACACTGTAGGTAGATTGCATAACTTTTCACTCACTTTGACATGTTTATGGAATCACACTCTTAAGCTATATTGCTTAGCTTTGTTTCTTAAGTAAATCAGGCCCACAGTGGTCAAAAAGCATTCAGATGCCAAGTTGAAGTAACTGAACTGGCTTTATAAGAAATGCTCTAATATCCCACAGCATTGACTCACCTTCACTTTCTCTGCCCACGGGTTGATTCGTTTCCATAGCAGCCACCAGCCAGAAAGACAGTCACCGTAGTTACAGAGATCAGTCTCATCCTGGCTGCCCACATCAATGGCAATGACAGTTTTTGTGCCCAAAGTACGAGCTATGTCCGCTGAAGGGCATTAGAGTGCCAGTTGAATGCAATCAAATCACACGAACACACACAAAGACAAGACATCCACGGGGTAGCAGGAAGAATCAAAGTCATGTTAATATTTCAGGTAAAACCATTAGATTAGTAACAGATCACCAGTCAACGCTGTTTAACCGAAACCCCACAGTAACTGGAAAGCTCCCATTTTCTTCAGAAATACGACTGAATGATCATCTATGCAGTGTTGGGGAAAGTTACTTTTGAAGGTAGTGCATTACAATATTGAGTTACTCCACCAAAAAAGTAACTAAGAGCATTACTGAGTTACTTTTTATGGAAAGTAATGCGTTATATTACTTTTGAGTTACTTTTGCGTAACTTTTCCTTACCTGCCTGATCTCTTTTAGAACTTGGTGTTTTTTTCACCTCTTTTATCGAGAAGCTCTACATTTAACAACCACCTATAAAACCTAAACTAGGGCTGTGTGATTTGGGTAGAATATGTAATTGATTTTTTTTTTTTTTTGACAGATATTGAGATTTGATTTACTATTTAATTTAAGCTGATTTTAATTTAATACAAGCTTAAGCTCAATAATCTGTAAGCTGTGGCAACAATTCTGCGACAGCTCTTAAAAATTACATGTTTTTGTTTGGTGTCTGTGATTTTGAAACCAAAATATTCCTATATTACAAATGCTGTTTTTCTTTGATATTAATTCGTCTATTAATGCTTCAGATGCCATAATCCCACTTGTCAGCGCTTTCCTGTTTGTTTTCTTTTTTTTTTTTTTATTGTGGACATAGTTCAGTTGTGCAATTCTGATTGGGCAGATCTAAAGTGTGCTCACTCAATTGGCTAGTTATAAAGCCCCGGTCAGATCACACAATTTTGACACAATTTTCTTGACGTAGGGTGTCGTGGGGAATTGTAAACAACAAATGGATGTCGTGACACAAGATTCAATCGTTTCTTCTCGTCTAATGTGGCATAGTTCACGACAACCAATACCATGTCTGCGATGCCTCGCAGAAAGTCTAGCATGTTTAATTTTCTGATGCATAGCGGACTGTTTTGAAGCACTTCACTTCAGATGTTATTCTTGTTTACATATATACATATATATTTCATATTGCAGCCTCTTGCGATTAACTAATTGCAACGTTTCAAATTGCGATTGTGATTCGATTTTCAACGACCTTCTAGCTGTGAGGCGACAGCACTACCTACTACGCCACTGTGTCGCCTATAACGCACTTTACTTATAACACATTACTCCCAACAATGCATCTATGCTTATATAAGTGACTTCATAGAAGTAAATGGATTCTAAAAGCTTTTACTGGGAAAAGTGGTGAAACAGCCTTGCAGGTGATCAGTACCAAAAACATTGGAAAAAGACAATTGTATTCAATGAAGACAAGTTATAAAGACAAATAAAATGGTGTAGGCTTAAGTGATGCATTACAAAAATAATCTAGTTTGGAATTATTCTCAGGAATTTGAACATCCAATTTGCTTCACAGGCAATAATGCAGATGATCATCATGCAAGGAGTAATTTGGTCTTTTGCAGACTGCTTGATTGCTGTGGTGGAATGAATCATTGAATCAAATGATAACACAGGGTGTACTATCACATGCAAAATCTTGTCTTTTTCCACTAAATTTAGATGTCCCAAGTTGAAATGCAACCTTTGAACTTGTCTTTCTGTCCATTATGTTGCACTCCAAAGTGATGGGCATGATGATGTTGCTGTCTGGTGATTTTGTTTGAAAATAATAAATTGTAATACTATAAAGCATAGGTCTCAAACTCAATTCCT
Source organism: Danio kyathit (assembly GCA_903798195.1). NCBI lineage: Eukaryota > Metazoa > Chordata > Actinopteri > Cypriniformes > Danionidae > Danio > Danio kyathit. The sequence goes on from LR812519.1 coordinate 56,865,210, forward strand.
GGAGGGCCGCAGCTCTGCACAGTTTTGCTCCAACCATAATCAAACACAGCTGATCCAAATAATCGAGGTATTCAAAAGAGTGAACACCTCGATAATTCGGATCAGCTGTGTTTGATTATGGTCGGAGCAAAACCGTGCAGAGCTGCGGCCCTCCAGGAATTGAGTTTGAGACCTATGCTGTAAAGATATCAGTTATAGTCACAATATAATACCAATCATACACCAGACAACATCATCTCGACATTTACATTCCAAAAAAAAGTCATGTTTTTAATAGGCTGGTGAGGACTATAGGTTTTTGTCCAGACCACCCAATCCCTGCAAAACTTTATCCATTTGTCTTAGCACAAATCACAAACAGGTCTCTTATAGAGTCCAAAATCCCAAATAATTTTAAATGTACAGGAAATCTCCCAGTTGCCAAATCAAATACTATATTAAATAGACACAAGTTCAAATGGATAAAGCGAAACCACTCATTCTACCCTCAAATTGGTAAAGAAAATCAAAGTATACTTACTCAGAGCCATGTAGCTCTTCTAAAACATTAAGTAATTGACCAAGCCATTTTGTATTCGTTGCCCTTATAAATTTTGGTTTGCTCTGGGGCATACTTGCCTGGCAGGTTGTTGATGTATCCTCCATCCATGAGCAGGTTTCCATCTTTAGGGTCGCAGAGGGGTGGCAGGTACCCGGAAAGGGTCATGCTCGCCCTGACATAGCGCCACAGGGAGCCTACCACACCGGGAGGGGACAATAACCTCTTAATAGCATCTAAAGAATGTAAACGTAACGCCCCCCGCAGTGTTTGGAGGTGACCCTCAAGTCACGTTTTTGGTTAGTAGCGCACAGACCAGCAGGGAGATACAGTGATGGTCACCCCAAGGACGGTGTGCAGTGGTTTTAGTATGGCTTACCTCACAGAGTGAACCCAACCTTGAGTAGAATACAGTTAACACCCATGAGGTAAGATTGACTTGTCTTTCAACCCTGCCTCACTTCCTTAAAAAACAAAATGGTTTTAAATGGTATATAAACTAAATGGTAATATTTTAACAATACAATTTGAATATTCCTACAATTATTTTATCCATTTTAATCAGTGTTTCGAGCAATGAGCCTTGAGACAGAGTTCGAAAGACAGTCAGTAAACATATTGGGCACTGCCACCCTGTCCAAACCTGCAGTTCCAGATTTGAGCAGCAGGCGTCAGGAGAGGAGTGACAGTGGCATGGGTTGGAAGGAGAGAGAAACATTGAGAGAGGAGGTACATTCAGTATGTGGCACTCTTAAAGCGACCGTTCATCCCCAAATTCTGTCATTATTATAGGGTGTTGCAGGGATGATGCAATTTTGTTGGCTAAAACTTTGAAACCGGTTAGCATTTTAGCACAACTAATTCCACTGTCTTGAACGTTTTTGGTTAAATGACCAAAATAAAGTTTGTGGTTCACAAAAATCACTAATAACCTTAGTGGGTAAATAGGACTGCAGAGGTTGTCGTGGACATTAAACATCATCATGTGGAATGTTTAAACTCATACGCGATAGTTCACTTTTACAGGTGTTTTAACCCTTGTGCACTCTTCAAATTTACTGGCCTTTCGTTATGTTAGGGATTAAATCATCCACTGAATTAAACTGCTGTAAAAATGCATCAGGGTGACGCAGTGACGCAGTAGGTAGTGCTGTCACCTCACAGCAAAAAGGTCGCTGGTTTGAGCCTCGGCTGGGTCAGTTGGCGTTTCTGTGTGGAGTTTGCATGTTCTCCCCGTGTTCGAATGGGGGTCCTCCGGATGCTTCGGTTTCCCCCACAGTCCAAAGATATGCGGTACAGGTGAATTGGGTAGGCTAAATTGTCCATAGTGTATAAGTGTAAATGAGTGTGTATGGATGTTTCTCAGAGATGGGTTGCGGCTGAAAGGGCATCCGCTGCGTAAAAATATATGCTGGATAAGTTGGCGGTTCATTCTGCTGTGGCGACCCCGAAGTAATAAAGGGACTAAGCCAAAAAGAAAATAAATCAATGAAAAATGCATTAGATAAATATTTTTTTTTTGCATAAATCGGTTAACCCCAGTCCTGATCAAAACTACTAAATTGTTTAGAAAATGACAGGATTTTAAATCTTTAATTGCTAAATTCATAAATGATGTCAGTGATTTGATGAAAAAAAAAAAATTGGTGAAACACAAAATGATGTATTTTCAATATAAAAAGTAGTTGTGGACTGGATTTTTTAACCTTTTATCACAGTCTTGGACATGTGAACGATTAGTAACAACCTTGGCTTTGATGCATTGTTAGATTTTATTTTTTTCTCCCTAATTTACTCTTTCTGGCAGTTTTTACCTTATTGACTTCCATTATAACCACATTCGATAGTGCATAAATACAGTCTTTGTTTTTGTTTTCTCCATGTAGTTCTGAGAGCTGAGGTGCATATTTTGATTTTCTCAGATAATCAAGGTAAGTGCGTAAAGGTCACACACTCAGACACACACATACACACTTTAATTTGCGGTTATACTCCATATAAAATCCAGAAACTAAGCTTTTTTTTGCACAAGCCTATCTAAAGGGTTAATGGTGACAACTGATAATCAATAGTAAAAATTACAAATTCAGGGCACATACAGAACTTCTTAAGTTGAATTTAATACCTTTTACTACCTTTTTTAATACCTTCGGAAAAATTTTTTAATACCAGCACGACTTAGAGTAGGGATGGGCGATATGGCCTAAAATCCATATTGCGATATACATTGCAGCCTCTTGCGATAACGATATATATTGCGATATATAAATTATAATAGAACCATTTCAGAACAGGTTACAGAGACCCTTAGGAAAGCCAAACTGCTATTTTATTTAGGAAATAAAGAAACGTTGCATGTCATTTTGAGAACATTTATTGTGCAAAAGCAAAACTGTAATTAAACAACACAATGTTGCAGATAAATAAACTAAATGTAGTGCCTTTCAGAAAGAAAGACTTTTCTTTTAAGTCCTTGGTTCCTAAATGCCAAGTTACAGAGAACAAAAAAAAACTGGTGTCTTTTTAGTTAAGGAACTTACACTGTACTGAAATTACTTTTTAGTATTAAATTAGTCAAATAAAATTGTGTATTGCAGATACTTTAAATAAAAACATATTTCTAACCTGCAGCCTAAGGTAACACATTTGATTTTAAACATTTTGTTCTCCTAATGAAATTAAAACTGGTGTCTTGATCTGCTCTTTCTCTCTCTCTCCCTCTCTCTCTCTGTCTGCTGTGTTGGTGCTGCAGAGAGATTGAGACGCACCAGATAAAGTTTGCTTATAAAGTAATGCAAAAATGAATACAATTAATATCGAAAGCGAAAGCAGATTCTTGGACATGTCCGGGGAAAATGTATTGTCACCCCAAATAATGAGCTGGATCAGTCTATTTAGTCTTCGCGCTCTTCTGTATCCAGCGCGTCTCTGTGGGTCTGCATGCAGAGCATGTGAGTCTGTGGCAGAATGTTCTCAGTTTTTCGCGAACACAGAACCGGGCCGCCCCAATAATATATCGGCCGCCCAGGTAAAGTCTGTGTGGGAAGCGCTGTGTGGGAATCTGTGTGACAAGCCACGACATGCCATGCATGAGTCTCGCAAGTTGTGCGACACGTCGCCATTCGGTGCCATGCGTTGCTTAGTGCTGTTGTTGAGAGCTCAGCGTGTGCTACAGTCACAATAGATTTCCAACGTAATACACCATACGTTAGTGTGAAGAGCATGTTGTTTTACAGTGGCCGACTGAATTAAGTTATCAATCGAGCTTATTATTTTTTGTCGCAAATGCGAGCGAAATGGTCGCACTGTTGTTTATTCAAGATGATGCGTTGCAGCCGGCTGCAGCTCGTTGCTCTTAATTTCGCGGGTAGATTGCGTCATCAAACATGCATTATCGCGATAGTGCAATAGAATTAGAATCTCTATCGTTGGCCAATTTTGTATCGTTTATATCGCATATCGTTTATATCGCCCATTACTAACTTAGAGCTGTACTGTAGTAGCGTAAATGAAATATGCTTCCAAATGAAATAACATATAACATATACATTTTTGTGAAGCAGAGGGGATTAATCTAGATGTCACAATGGGCCTTTGTCCATAGTTTTTAATCAATGTCATTTATGTCATCAATGTCAATAGCCGCTCTTCTAAGAAAGGTTCGGTACGGTTACAGTTGTTTCTCCACTGAGCCTGGAACGGCGCGGCACGAATTCCAAGCGTCCTTAGAACGGTTAGACACTCATGCTGACCTGTGCCAATAGATTCTGTGTGTCAGGGCTCAAAATGAACTTTTTTACTTGGTAGCACCGGTGCTCCCAACTTCAAATATTTAGGAGCACCAGAAAAAATTTAGAAGCACCCATCAAAAATGAATAAGCACCAATGCAAATTGTACATTAAGGGATTTATTGTATTTGAAAACAACATCAATTAGGACTAACAAAACCAGAAACTACTATCTAACTAATGCTGTGATGACTTATTGATATTTGTGCAATAATTCCAAAATGAATGTCTAATAATTATTGCACTTAACACAAATTGAAAATGTATCTAAATAAATTGGGCTCGAAAATTTAATACCTCATCAGATGACATTTATTACTTTTTAATAGTTTTTAATGCCCTTAATTTTGGCTAATTTCATTTACTACCTTTTACAACCCCATGGACACCCTGAAATTGTACCTCATCCCAACAGGGAAAACCACCAACAATCAAAAATGCATGATTATATGGTGTCATGGTTAATCTTGGTAATCAAAAAATGTGGTTATAATGGAAGTCAATGGGGCAAAAACAGCCACCAACAGTAAATTGGGGAAAACTTTTTTTTTAATTAATCAAAAACAATGCATCAAAGGCAATGTCGTTTCACATTTCCAAGACTTTGATAAAAAATCTAATCCACAATTACTTTTTATACTGAAAATACGTCTTTTTGTGTTTTTTTAACCAAATCAGTGACATCATTTATGAATTTGGTAATTAAAGAGTTAAAATCCTGTAATTTTCTAAACTATTTAGTAGTTTTGATCAGGACTGAGGTTGATTAACAGATTTATGCAAACTGATGCATTATCTGATGCATTTTTACAGCAACATTTTTAATTCAGTGAATGTTTTCATCCCTAACATAACAAAAAGACATTTGCCCAGAGTGTATTGTTGAGGTTTTTTTTTTTATTATTTAAAGCATTTTCTTAAAATATGTGTCAAAATAAGATTTGTCACCAAAAATTACTCCGCTAGCTGAAACACAGAAAAAGTTATGGCCAAATTAAGACACAAAATCACCCCGGATGAAAACATCCCCAACAGTACATAAGGGTTAAACCACACTTTTAACCACAGGTTAAAGCTTAATGATTCATACATGTATCTTATTGAATTGGATCATTCAAAAATCAATGGATAAACTGGAATTTTGTTGAGAGAACTAGAAAGATGCTAACTTTTAAGTTAGCTTACAAAAATGTCATCACTGTCGCACATTGATTATGTTTAACAAAGTAAATAATGACAGATTTTGGGCTGATCTGCTCCTTTAAAACAAAAGAGTGCCCACTGAAAAACATGAAAAGATCTATCTGTGATCCAGTTGAACATTTTCTGACTTTCTTTATCAATTGGGCTAGCCGTGTTGTAGGATCCAGAACAACTTCCAGTGACCTTTGACCTCATAAACACCATATGCATGTAAAGAAATGACCTACAATAGATAAACATGCAAGAGCATGCACAACAGTGTGTTTGGTGTGCTGGTGATAGCCAAGCTAAAGGTAGATGGGAAAGGTGCGCGTGATGTGTAGATGATAGAGGTGCATGGGGAAGATACATCAGCCTGAACATCAAAACAACAACAACCACTGACAGGAAACACAAAAATGAAGGACTGTTCTAATCTGTTCACAACTATACTGTATTTCCAACAAAAAAGCAGCAGCCATCATTTACTCTAACTTCAGAATATCAGTCTAGGTGGCAAACCAAAGACGCAGTGAATTAACTAGAGGAACTGACGCTAGATCTCGAAGCAATATTTACCCAGTGCTTCCCATAGGTTTTGAAATATACTTGCGGTTGTAGCACCATTCATCCACATCACATAAATAGTTAACTATATGCGACAAACAAAACAATTTATTTTTTAACAATAACCCATTGTAAAGAAACAATGTATAACAGTGTCATAACAAATAAAATTAAAGTAAAAATACAGTTAAAATAAAAAAAGAAATCCACTATTTCTCTTACTTTTATGCTATTCAGGAGCCATGTGCACACAGTGACAGGTAAAATCTGCTTCTCTCTCTCTCTCTGAAGTTCAAAGCAAACTTGAATGCCAAAGCATTGTAGATATGTATATAAAATAGCCTATGTAATATAATAACGTCATCAAATTAATTTAATATACAGCAAATTAGAAATAAATGTCAGAAAAAGAACAATTTCTCAAAAAATTATCATAATTACAAGATTAAAACGTGTAGATTATGTAAATAAGGCAAATGAGTATATTTTGCAGCCAGTTTAAACCAGTCATTTTGTCCTCTTCGAGTATATAGTAAAGTTTCTCTCAGTCAATTAGATAAAAAAAATAATTATGTAATGTTTGTCTCACTCTCATGACAGGGAAGCAGCTTTTGTCATCCGCAAAGCCAAGCGAAAGTAGGCATAAATAAAAAGAGTAATGCTAAAGCACATATGAGCTTTAGAAAGCGAAAGCTGAATCCTGAAATTTTTAGGAGATTTAGAAACTCCGGCCGGACAAATTATTTAAGTCCCAAAAAGGAGCATCTCTGTGTGTCTGCAGAGCACATGAGACTGTCTGTGTTGGAGTATTGACAGGTCTCGCACACACAAAACGAAACGGGTAAATGAGAGAATTTTTTCCACTACTCAATCAATCGTGGATGTTTGGTTATATTGGGCGGATACAAAAAAAGTGTAAAAGGATGTTAAAAATAGAACATTTGTAAAGTAAAGTCTATGTGTGGGAAGCACTGTCAACCATAAACCACAGCCATTTTTAAAATACACCTCAGTGAATGGCAACTATAGCTAATAACATGATTTAACCTGCTAAATGTGATATTCTAAATGTAATGCCAGCTCTTGACATTAGATTTGAAATGCCAACTGAAACATCAAATTACAAGACAATAACTTCTGCCATTGGAGTTTTAGCCTGTAATTGTATATTTGTAACCAGACAGACACTGGCTAAAGCACAATGAAATGAAATCCGGGCATCAGTTGGCTGTGTGGACCTTAAATCTATAAACGGGGTGCCTATGTGTGTATATTGTCGTTACAAAAAGCCAAACAGGGAAGTCTAACTTTGAAAACTGGATGTAAATTGTGCAATTAGTGGGCAGATGGCTGAATCGTATGAAAGGGATCAAGTTCATTTTAAAAATAAGAATATTTAATAATGTATAACTCTGGGGTATGATTTACTTTGAAAGTTTACAAATTGCTAGTAAAATTACACAAATGCTTGCTTTAGATCAGAGATTCCCAAAGTTAGGCCCGCAGGCCAAAGTTGGCCCACTGTAACCTTTGATTTGGCCCACCATTCCATCTGCAAAGAGAGTGAGAAGGATGGAGAGGGTTGGGGCGAATGTCTTCAAAAGAGATCATCATTTCTAATTTGACGAATCCTTTTTGTTTGTTTGTTTGTTTTATTGCTGAGCTACAAAAAAGCAAACTGAAATAAATTAAATGTAGTAAATAAATCAGATTTTTAAAAATGTAAATAATGTCACTTGACGGATAGAGGACTATGTAGAAAACAAGCTACTCAAGGCAAAAACTAGTGTAACTCCATTCTGTTATAAATGAGATTGTTTTTTGTTTTTAACTGAAATAAGTTCATTAAAAAATGTAAAAAAAAATCGTTGTATTAGTTCATATAAAACAATGTTTTCTAGTTATTTTTAAATATTATTACATAAATTTGGAAATTACCCATGGAAACTATATTTACCTTTAGCCCACTAGCCTTAATCAAGCTTGATTTGTGGCCCTTCATAAGAAACAGTTTGGGCACCCCTGCTTTAGATAAATAGTTAACTAGCACATTGAATGACAAGAATTTTAATAAAATTTTAATAATTTAATTTGGGAGTAGAATATACTATTTTGTAGTAAAACTTGATTTTTATTTAGAACTTAAAAATCATATTTACAAGCCCATTTTGTGCCACATGTGACATTAAGAATAGAAAAGAATATAAAATGTAAAAGGATGTGTGCTTAATTTTGAATTAAACATACCATTGATTATTTGAGTTAAATATAAAGTAGTCTCACCATATAAAAAACAATTTAAATCCTCAAAGTTTTTTTTATTTGTGCAACATTTAACTCATTTTTTTCTTGGGGTAAAATAAAAACTTGGATATGTTTCTCATAAAATTCAGCCAAAAGTCAAATCTTTATCATGCTTATGTAAGCACAGTCTCTCTCTCTCTCTCTCTCTCTCTCTCTCTCTGTTCTTTCTCTCTTTAATAATATTCTATCCTGTGCTCCTTCCAAACCATGGGTTCCCAATTAAGCAAGGGGTTAATTCAGTTTCAATCAGGACAAGAAACAATAAAAAGCAAAGGGTAACTGAGTGGTTGGTTGTCGCAGGGATATCGGTGTAGCAGGTGTCTAAAAGCCTCCTTCGGGCTTCTGGAGGTTTGTGGTGGAATAAAAGGGGGGGCCAAAGTCCTGACCTGGGACATTGTTAACATAGCAACCATCCACGAGGAGGTGGCCGTCCTTGGGGTCGCAGAGAGGAGGCAGATAAGGGGTATAGGAGGCACTGGCTCTAACATAGCGCCAAACACAGCCTGGCAAAATGAAGATGGAGAGTAAATCAAAACCGCACAAGACGTGGAGAGAGACAGAGAGGAGGGAGGAACAGTAAACAACAGGAAACAGATGAGTGAGAAGGATAGCGGGGGCACAAAATTCTCCAATGGCCCTCATACTTTCACTGACATCATGCTGCGATCGTGTTAGGCCAATCAGGCAAATCAATTGGTTAAAATAAATAACATTTGAATGTAGTTTGGGTCATTTCTGAATATCAAACACAATCAAAACGTTGGTGTTGCTTCCTAAACAAATATGGGGAGAATGCTGAATCTATAGGCATACTGCATTTATTAGTGATGACAAACTAAATAGATTAAAAAAGGAAGCAGGAGAGGTGGACAGAGAGCACAAAAAGGGTGAAATTGTGAGATCTGCAGGCTGTAAGTTTTATAGCACATTAGACATTGGACAGGAAAACTAGTTTCTTGTGAGTCATTTGATTTAGAACTACAGACACAAAGGTGATGGGTTGTTTTCCTGATAGGAAAATGTGTGTTGCTAAAGTTCTAGAGTTGAAAGTCTTATTATTATTTTAGAATACAATAATTAAAATATTATTTCAATCCTACTTCCATGACTGTGGGAAGTCTGTATAAGACACATTAGATTACCAAAAGTGGTCATTACAAAAAAAAAAAGAAGGGGTCGGGCTTTTGTTAATGGTTGATGGTACATAATATGTGTGTGTGCTGGCGCTCACTGGCTGCTTCACGTGCACATGCGTCAAGCAACTGAAGCAGAGCTTGAAGGTAAACAAGCATCGGTTTATCATAAGCATTTTATCGATAATTTTTTGCATAGTTGGCATTAAGAAAAAACATAGAAATGTTATCTGACTAACATCTAGCAGCTAAATATGTCTGGAAAAATATCCACGCTGTTTATGAAAATAAAAGCCTTTGAATGTGAATGTGTCTGAATGTTCTGATTGGCTGGAGTAGACGTCTCACGTCAGCGTGTTCTAATCGTGAACGCGCTCTTTCCGGCAATCTTCCATCTGCGTTCACACAGAGCAGCATTCCGGCAAATTACCGGTAATGTTACAACTTCTCTTTCCAGAAAATTGCCGGAACAAATTTACCAGTATTTTCAAAAAGGGCCTGTTCATACATGATCCCTTTCCGGAAAATTGTCGGTAATTTTCCGGAAAGGTCTGTATGTGTGAAAGGGGCTTGAGCTATAAATGAGGATAGAATGATTTCTTAAGAATCATGAAGTAAATGAAAAAGGCATACTTATGCTAAAAATATTAGCTTTGTCATTATCCCACCAAATAATTAAAATGTCAATTGTAAAAATAGACAAGTTATATTCTTAAATTGTACAAATATTTTACAAGAATATCATTTTTGAATAAATCCAGCCTAGATGAACATAAAAGACCTCTTTTTATAGCATAAAAACATACTGATAATACATTTTGGAAAGGTAGTTTACATATAGCTAAGCTCAATATACAGGCAGTGCAGAATTATTAGGCAAATGAGTATTTTAAACCACATCATCCTCTTTATGCATGTTGTCTTACTCCAAGCTGTATTGGCTCGAAAGCCTACTACTAATTAAGCATATTAGGTGATGTGCATCTCTGTAATGAGAAGGGGTGTGGTCTAATGACATCAACACCCTATATCAGGTGTGCATAATTTTTAGGCAACTTCCTTTCCTTTGGCAAAATGGGCCAAAAGAAGGACTTGACAGGCTCCGAAAAGTCAAAAATAGTGAGAAATCTTGCAGAGGGATGCAGCACTCTTAAAATTGCCAAGCTTCTGAAGCATGATCATCGAACAATCAAGCGTTTCATTCAAAATAGTCAACGGGGTCGCAAGAAGAGTGTGGAAAAACCAAGGCGCAAAATAAACTGAGAACTGAACCATGAACTGAGAAAAGTCAAGCGTGCAGCTGCCAAGATGCCACTTGCCACCAGTTTTGCCATATTTCAGAGCTGCAACATCACTGGAGTGCCCAAAAGCACAAGGTGTGCAATACTCAGAGACATGGCCAAGGTAAGAAAGGCTGAAAAACGACCACCACTGAACAAGACACACAAGCTGAAACGTCAAGACTGGGCCAAGAAATATCTCGAGACTGATTTTTCTAAGGTTTTATGGACTGATGAAATGAGAGTGAGTCTTGATGGGCCCGTGGCTGGATCGGTAAAGGGCAGAGAGCTACAGTCCGACTCAGACGCCAGCAAGGTGGAGGTGGAGTACTGGTTTGGGCTAGTATCATCAAAGATGAGCTTGTGGGGCCTTTTCGGGTTGAAGATTGAGTCAAGCTCAACTCCCAGTCCTACTGCCAGTTTCTGGAAGACACCTTCAAGCAGTGGTACAGGAAGAAGTCTGCATCCTTCAAGAAAAACATGATTTTCATGCAGGACAATGCTCCATCGAACGCGTCCAAGTACTCCACAGCGTGGCTGGCAAGAAAAGGGTCTAAAAGAAGAAAAACAATTGGCATGGCCTCCTTGTTCACCTAATCTGAACCCCATAGAGAACCTGTGGTCCATCATCAAATGTGAGATTTACAAGGAGGGAAAACAGTACACCTCTCTGAACAGTGTCTGGGAGTCTGTGGTTGCTGCTGGACGCAATGTTGATGGATTCTGTCAGTGTTTTGATCTGTTCACCATGGATGGCAGGCTTTTGAGTGTCCTTGCAAAGAAAGGTGGCTATATTGGTCACTGATTTGTTTTTGTTTTGTTTTTGAATGTCAGAAATGTATATTTGTGAATGTTGAGATGTTATATTGGTTTCACTGGTGAAAATAAATAATTGAAATGGGTATATATTTGTTTTTTGTTAAGTTGCCTAATAATTATGCACAGTAATAGTCACCTGCACACACAGAAATCCTCCTAAAATAGCTAAAACTAAAAACAAACTAAAAACTACTTCCAAAAATATTCAGCTTTGATATTAATGAGTTTTTTGGGTTCATTGAGAACATGGTTGTTGTTCAATAATAAAATGAATCCTCAAAAATACAACTTGCCTAATAATTCTGCACTCCCTATATATGTATATTTATATAGCCCACTCAAGCTAAGCAGGGCTGCGCCTGGTCAGTACCTGGATGGGAGACCACCTGGGAAAGCTAGGTTGCTGCCGGAAGTGGTGTTAGTGAGACCAGCAGGGGGCACTCAACCTGCGGTCTGTGTGGGTTCTAATGCCCTAGTATATTAAAAGGGACTCTATGCTGCTCAGTGAGCGCATCTTTTGGATGAGACATTAAACCAAGGTCCTGACTCTCTGTGGTCATTAAAAATCCCAGGATGTCCTTTGAAAATGAGTAGGGGTTTAATAGTAGGGGTCCATCATGGCCTCTTAACCATTTCCATATCATAATTGTCTCCTCTCCACCAATCAGCTGCTGTATGGTCTCGTGCAATATGGCTGCCATTGCATCATCCAGGTGGCTGCTGCACACTGGTGGTGGATAAGGTGATTGTCCCCCAAAAATGTGTGAAGTGCTTTGAGTGTCCACAATAGCGCTATATAAATGTAAGGAATTATTAATATTATTATTTAATTTTATAACACACTTATTATAATTTAACAGGAACTAATATGATTCTTGCTAAGTTTATCAAATTAAACAAACATGAATTTTACAGAATAGTATTTCTGTGAACAGAAAATGTGCTTTATCCCTTGTCAAAGCAACATGGCTATGGAAGTATGGGCGCACACATACTATATTGCCCTACTCTCATTTAACTACTAAAGATTTTGAATGTGTTATTCTTGCATTCTGAAATTGCTTAAATGTAAAAGCATATTCTAATACTTTAGCACTACCTGACCAATACTCAAAGTTGAGTGAAAGCTGGCATACTCCAAGTTGCAGTAAAGTGTTTAGATCTGTAATTTGTGTTAGAGGTGTAAAGCAGTGCTACAACAGCAGAATGGAGTGGAGACGGCATTTAGAGAACAGAGGAAAGCAAATGGGTGATGGGTTCTGGATCCTACAGACACCACTAACTGGGGTTTTTACCTACAAGTCATTCAACAGCTAAAAGTGTTTATGCTAAGAATATAAGAGAAAGAAAAAAATAGTGGGATAAAGGACAAGAATCAATGAGAGATTAGCCATTTCTGTTAAAGAAGCAGGTTAAGGCGGGACAGAAATGAAGACAGATAGAAACTAATCAAAAGGGGGGAATGAAATGGAGTTGGATTGATAACAGAGACAGGCTTTGTACTTGCAGTTAGTGAGATGTGCAAATTCAATCCCATAATCATTTTGGGCAAACAGGGGTGACCACATGACCAATTTAAGGCCTGCAAATCCAGTGTTTTACAGCACTAAACTGTATTCACAGTTACAGTATTAACATGAAAATTAATCAATTTAGCCAGAGTCAATCAACTTATATAAGAGTACGTCTGTTACCGGATACATTTATGTTTGAATTTGGGGACTAAACCCAGAATTCAGAGATATAGGATATACCATTGATCGATCCCAAAATGTATATTAGTGATTATGCATTTGACAAACACACTTAAGCAATTCATCACATTATCTTACATGAATGCAAGTTAACAGGCATAATGAAACATGCATTGTCAATATTTCTCTCAGAAACCACCAGCCGTTCTAGACTTGTCAGCAAATCGCACAACCCACATGCAATTGTGGATTTTTCTTCATGCATGCAATCATTACAAATTCATAACTTGCAAAACTAAACACTAGGCTAGTAACACACTAAACACACCAGTTTTTATGGTATTCAGTTTCTCACTGGTGTAGTGATGTATCTCCCATTTTTAATATCAGTATTTTACATTGAAATTTGTCAGATTATTTAATTCTATTAATATATTATACAACTACTATTGTATTACAATTATTCAAATGTTATATTTCTGAAGTAAAATGCCCCTACCACAGAACCCTGTGAAACTCCACGTTAGAGCTGAAACAGAAAGCAGTTCAGTCATCACTCACCATCTTTATGAACACGCATAGCAGAAGCTGTGATATCTGTGGTCACGTTGAAGTAAGGCAGCCACAAGTCCTACAAAAACAAGCAGAAAATGTTACAATAATCTGATTGTTAAAAATGTTTTAAAAACATTGGGTTCATTTTAAGACATTACGCCAAAACAGCTGAACTCGCACCTCGATTTGTTTGTCCTCAAAGACTTTGGAGATGCTGGTGTTGAAGGCAGAGCCTGAAAACATGGACGTGATTGGATAAGTAAGATCCAGAACTGTTTTGAACACAGAGTTCATGGCCTGCAGGCAAGAGAAATAGGTTTCAGGGATTAGTAACTCAAGATGTTATATGTAATCTGACTGGTCAAAGAAAGGTAAAAGGTTTTAATGGGATGATAGAGTCAAATATACCTTAGACCACTCTCTCGCTCTCTGCTTGACCCGAACGGCACTTCTCTCCTCTGCATACAAAGCACCAATGAATGAGCCAATGGAGGTTCCTCCCACTATATCGATGGGAATTCCTGTATCCTCCATGGCTTTGATTACACCAACATGAGAGCAACCCCTGCAAGATTAAACTTACAATTAACTAGGGTAATTACTGTTAACTGTAACTAAAACTATTTTTGGAAATAATTAATTTTAATTAAAAATATCTAAACGCAAAAACACAAATATAAATGAACAAGCACTATACCTGAACTCTTAACTGAACTCTAAATTGTATTACAAAAATAAAAACAATAAAAAAAAGCTTGAAAGGTGAAAATTCTAAACTAAAAGGTTCATTCTATATCTATCCATTTAGTCTATTTATTCTATTTAGTCCATTTAGTTTAAGGTTTACCTTTAAACTATAGTAATACGACTGTTTGGTGTCACTCACCTGGCTCCGCCGCCTCCGAGCACAAGGGCGATGCTATTTCCTGTGAGTACTCTGGCCAACCGTGAGAAATCACTGTGTCTGTCTGCAGTCTTCTCAAACACTTTTTCATATACCTCTCTCTGTTTGACACAACAACCAAATCCACAGAAAATACCAGACATTACATCACTTATAATATTTAACACTATGATGGATTTGTGTGATTTGTCTTACCAGTTTGGTTGGGCTTCTTCGTGAGAAGACTCTACGAGGGCACTTCAGGTGAAGGTGTCCAGAGCACCAGCTTCGCATGTTCAGCCATTCAACTGTTCTTGACGGGCCCGGACCATCCTCACGGTGCAGCAAAACAAGCTGTTTCAGAGCCCGCACTGCTGTGTTCTCCAACATCTGCTCCAACTGAGAAGGTATGAAAATGAGGAATTACAACAGAACCTTTTAAATACATTTACTAAATTAGGAGATATTACACGTGAGGATAAAAGGACTTCAAATCATCAGAGAGCATTCACTCATTCGTTTTCTTTTCGGCTTGGTCCCTTTATTAATCCGGGGTCGCCACGGCGGAATGAACCGCCAACTTATCCAGCACATGTTTTATGCAGCAGATGCCCTTGCAGCCGTAACCCATCTCTGGGAAACATCCATACACACTCATTTATACTCATACACTACGGACAATTTTAGCCTACCCGATTCACCTGTACCGCATGTCTTTGGACTGTGGGGGAAACCGGAGCACCCGGAGGAAACCCACGCGAACACAGGGAGAACATGCAAACTCCACACAGAAATGCCAACTGACCCAGCCGAGGCTCGAACCAGCGACCTTCTTGCTGTGAGGCGACAGCACTACCTACTGCGCCACTGCGTCGCCTCACCAGAGAGCAGTAGTATATAAAAGCTATGACAAGTCCTAGTTTGTTTTTTTCCTCCCTCCGGTCATACCTAAAGGAGTGTATCCTACAGGTGGTTTGACATGTCCACTCACCTGTGTGGAGTGCAATCAGAAGTCCACTTTTCACAAGTTCAAAATTCTAAATTCTGTTTGCATAAGCCAGGTTTGTAGCCATTCAAATGCTGATAAAGTAAAATCTGTGCCTGCTAGGGATATGGATCTTTGTACAATCAATGAATTTAGAATTGCCTAAATGAATTCACAATGACATTTGTTTCTGCCTTTACAGACATTTATAGAATTATGTAAATGTGCCTTAGACCAGAGCCATTAGCATCAGTTGCTAGCTCACCTTCATGAGTTCAGAGCAGTGAGATTTACCTACACAGATGCTACTAGCTGGTCTCTGTTAATCTTACTCGGTCAAACATCCCAACTGGGTCACGGCACCAATACAATCACTCAAAATCTATTTACACTGCACCAAGTGGAATTATGATTAATTAAGTTAGGATTAATACCAAAGTCCCTGGCATGAGAGTCATGAACACTAACAAGAATGTGTAAAGGCTTCTAGCGCAAGTGCACCCCTTGTGCCTGCTAGGGATATGGATCTTTGTACAATTGATGGATTCAGAATTGCCTAAATGAATTTACAATGTTATTTGTTTCTGCCTTTACACACATTCATAGAATTATGTAAATGGGCCTTAGACCAGAGCCATTAGCATCAGTTGCTAACTCACCTTCATGAGGTCAGAGCAGCGAGATTTACCTACACAGATGCTACTAGCTGGCCTCTGTTAAACTTACTTGTTCAAACATCCCAACCGGGTCATGGCACCAATACAATCACTCAAAATCTATTTACACTGCACCAAGTGGGAATCAAATGGGCATCACAAGCATAGGAGGCAGACACACTAACAAGGATGTAAATGCCAGAACCTCAAGCGATATACTGGATTGAATTACTATACCTTTACCACCCCTAAATTTACCTCTCATCTGAGTCACAGCACCAATATAACTTGATATGCTTGATAAGGTTAATGTGTGTTTGGCATGTTGTCCCAGGAGAGAGCCCTGAGCTCGGAGGATCCTCGAGCCTGGGGTTCCCTCCTGTTTAGTTGGGAGAGAGGGGAGTCTGAGCTCAGGTAGGTCTTGAGAACTCCCCTAAATTAAGCTAGGAAAGAAAGAAAGGAGTCTGGGTGGATTGGGGGGGGGGGGGGGGGGGGGTTCTTCAAGACGAAGATGGCTAAAGTAAGGAGATCAGGCTATTTATGTGCGTTTAGATTCATCTTATCGTGTGATTGTTAATGCGAGACCAGCTGTGGTCAATAATAAGCATGTGATCCTCTCGAAATTAGTTTATAAACCTTTTCACTGAAAGACTTCTAGCGCAAGTGCACCTCTTAAGAACTGGAAATGAAGTTTACTCACACTGCTCTTACTAGCTGACCCCTATTATGTTCACCCCCTCAAACTCCTACTAGCTAGTCTATATTATTGTTTCTATCATTATTCTATATTAAAGTTCCAAATTTCCAAAACCTAAAGTAGTGCTTTGCTCAAGGTGAAAAACAATTAATTAATCTTTCCTTATGGGGTTAGAATTGTATGTTGGCTCGCAGCTCTGATCTATAACCACTACATTACCTTACACTTTTACATGAATGTAGTCAGAATCAACACTAGATTGAAAATAGACTCAAGCGTTACCTCTCCAAGTGCAGGTTCCTGGTCTCCAAGCCCCACAATGAGGATGCAGTCAGCTTGACGGATGCAGCGTTGAGTCCATGGGGTCATTCCACTGTCCGTCTGATACAGCACTATACGATTAATGTCCTCCTGCTGAGCCAACCAACCTGATAACCTGTACTCATGAATACTAGAGAAAAACAAGCATTTCAGATTTAAAGATAAATACAATGAAGTACAGAATCAGATAATTACATTTTGTTGTAAACTCTTATATGGAGTTAACTTGTTAACAAAGTTTTGGCAGCAGGACCACACCTCACATTGTCTCCTTGCCAATCACCTACTACCTAAAAACTTGGTTAAGGCAGACCAGCCCTCTAGCACTGGTGTTCTCGTTCACTCGAAGCCACCCTCCCTCCTTCTATTTCCTTGCTTCCCTTTTACAATCCTATAACCCTCTCTTCCCTCCTAGGTTGAGTCAAGGGGTCCAATCACTCTACCAAAACAGTACAAAGACGGTACCCCCACTCTGAGTCTCTGGGCATCATCGTAGAATGCCCCTATCAACCTACCTACCTGTTCATTGTTTATCCTCTTACTTCCCTTCCCCTTCATCCCATTGTTCCCTTACCATTCCTTTCACCCATACAATAAAGTCTAGCTCAAAGTGTGGCGTGGTCCATGCTGGTGAATTACCTGTCCAAAGCAGAAGCCCCTAGTCTTTCTCTGATGATGTCACTGGTTAGCAACAGGGTTGGTCCTTATTGGAGAATGAGAATCATTCAGATTATGCTTCCTAGATCATGGGTTTTAAATGTCAGTCTATGCTTTAGTGTACCTATGGCGCTGAGGGCATGGCTAAGTTCCAAATTGAAGGCATTGATTGGCACCTCATCACAAACCGGAAGCACGGCCACAGTTGAGAGATTACTGGCTGGGTTGGTGACGTCTGGACTGGACGCCATGCTGGGCAGACCCAGAGCAGAGCCTAGAGAAGAGAAAGAAATTAGATCTTAATAGTTAGATAAGTAAACAAGTCATTTCAGTTGACTTCAAGCATTTCTTACCTTTGTTTAAACACAACAAGAAAGTTCTGCCTCATGTCCATTCTTCACTAAAATTAACTTTACTGAAGCTTTTGATAAAAACTGAATTGGTTTTAGTGGGAACTTACTTGAGAAAGGTCCACGGGGCTGTTGGAGGTTTCCCAAAATCTTCTGTCCCAGCAGATGGATCAATCGTGTCACCACCTGCGGGTATCTTCTCTTTATATTGTTGAGTGTTCCCTCTGGAAGCTTCACCAGCTCAGTGTCTCTGACAGCATGGACTGTGGTGGCACGAGGCTGCCGTGTCAAAGCCTCCACCTGAAAAACGACATTTTCGTAATCATAAATTTAGATTAGTTTAGGCCTAAAACTTAGGTTGATTCCAGAGCTTCAGACTCACCACGCCTATAAGATCTCCTCGCCCATACTCTCCGACCAGCTCCTTCTTACCGTTCGCTTTTCGAATGACAGAACGCAATCGTCCATTTAGCACAATATAGGTGCAGTCTGACTGATCGTCTTGCCTATGGCATAAAAACAACTGTATTATTAATACAATATTAATATTATGATAGTATTATTTTTTTCAGAAGACTACAACACATTCCAGTCAAATGCACAAATGTATATATAATTAAAATGTCAGATTTTAAAGAAAGTAAAAAAAAAAAAAAACTTTTAAGCAAATCCAGATTTATTATATTAAATGTGACAGTCATGTAAAAATAAAATAAAATATATGCCCTTCTTTTAAACTTAATATTCACCAAAAAACTGACCAAATGGATTCTAGAAAAATATGAACTGTTTTCAAGATTAATGATAAAATAAAAATGTTTACTTATTGATTAGCAAATCATACATTAGAATAATTTTTGAAGGATCATGTGACACTCACTCTTTTTTTTCTCATATTTTGATCACATAAAAGCAGCCTCAATGAGATAAGCTCAAATTCTTACAGCAAAAATGTGCAATCACAAACTTGTATAAGAATGATACAAAATTCAAATAATCTAAAGCAGTAATTCTCAACTACGTTCCTGGAGGACCACCAGCATCATAACATTCGTGAGACCTGGGAAATAGACGGGGCAAGAGAAAAGGTGATGGAAAAATTGAGGAGAAACAGAAGAGGCCGAGAGAAAATTGGGGTTCGGTTCTCCAAACACGCTGCCTCTTGGTCCTCAATCAGCTGAGAGACCCTCACTCGTGGTGCCTTTCAAAAGCACAGGCGGCCCCTCGGTGGACGGCTTTAGACTCTGCCCCGCTCTTGGCTGGCAAGCAACGGCTCCTCTGCTTCACGATCACTCGGCTGTGAGCCCCCCCGTTCACTTTTGCTCTCTGCTCCTCCTCATCGTGGCGGTCAGCAGCAGGCTACGGCTCCTGGCAGAGTGGCGACTTCCCCGGATTTTTTCTACGATGGTAAGCCTCGCGTCTCCTACTCCTCCACATCCAAGCGAACAGCAGCAGGTCTCTGCGTCTGGTGAATGAGGTGGCTCCTCTGTCCCCTCAGAGATGGCAGCCGACCCTCCAGGTTGCAATGGACAGCGGCAAGTTCTGTCCTCCCAGCAAGCTCCTCCAGTGCTGGCCTTGAGCGTCTACGGTCGCACACTCTGCTCCTCTGACTCGATGGCACCGTAAACTTCCCTCAGCTGCGATGGCTCTCTGACAGCGTGTTCCTCCTTCCTCCCAGATTTTGGCACCACTCTAATAAAGTTACTGGCCAACTGGTCATCGTTAAGAAGGAGGCAGAGAAAATAATAATAATAATAATAATAATAATGAGAAAATAAAACAAACAGACGGCAGCTCCTCACGGAGACTGCCGCCAAACTGAAAGCAAAAGTAAAACAGTGTCCAGGCCTGGTCCTCTCTCGTCTTCTACTGCTGTCTCTCCTCCTTTTATAATCCAGAGCGCCTCCGTGGGACTTGAAGCAAGGTGCACGACACAAGTGCTTCACATTATCACTCAAGCACCGGCCTCATCCCGTTCCCATGGCTCTCTGCCCCGCCCACTCACTACAGTCTCCTTTGTCTGTCACACCCATTTCAGCTCTTTCTGTCTCTACTAATGAGCTGATGATGTGTGTTAGGTTAAGAAGACATGGAAAATGTGCAGAGCTGTGGGTCCTCCAGGAACATGGTTGAAAAATACTGACCTAAAGCACATTCGCTAATTATCTAAACAATATTTATACTATACCTTTAAATGTTGTCATCTAAAAAAAAAGGTTACAATGAATAGAAATTTTTTAAGTGTAGGAGAGGGTGACAGTACCGGTACAAGGCTCGTCCAGCTTCAACAGCCATCCAGTCAATGGCGAAATCCATCTGTCGCACAAATGCTGACATGCGAATAGCTACAGTGTGAGCTGCGCTAAGAACTACACTTGGCTGCTCACGCATGATCCTACAGGGGGCAGCACAAACACGGCCAATATTACTCCAGATGTAGATTTTTTCTGTGTCAGATGTGCAATAGCTATTAACCCAGCAGACACACAACATCATAAGATGTTCCCCAGGACAATGTTATTTTGACGTCCATTAACAACGTGAAATCTCGTTGATATTTGGTTGATTTTAGGTTGTGCTGGAAAGTGACTAAAATCCAACAGAGCCAACATCTTAAACCAACATCATATTGACATCAAATACTGACATTTATTTGTGAGGTGTAGCAACCAAAATCCAACGTCTGATAGACGTCATATTAGTAACGTCCACACAACGTCAAGCTGTAACACCATAGACTTTAATATTTTGTTGTTTTTAGGTTGCGTTGGAAAGTAACCAAAATGCAACATCTGTCCAACTTTGGACACTGACGCTGGCTTGACGTCAATGCGATTTTCATTTCCAAACAAAACGTACTACGACATTGGGGTACAACATCAATCTGACGTCATGTTGACATCCTGTGCCTGCTGGGAAGATTCAAATCAGCTGCAGGACTGTATGAAAAAAACTCACTCATAGAATTCAGATTTGGAGATCTTGAGGAAGGTGCAGTCTCGCTCCGCTTTGATGGTGAAGATGAGCGGCTCTCCTGTGAGCACAGCCAGCTGACCCACCATCTCACCCGGCTGGGTCACAAACAAACACACGGCTTCCTGCTTGTCGATCATCTTCTGGTAGACGTGAAGACAGCCGGAGAGGACGAAATGCAGGCTCACATCCTACAGAAATGAAGCAGAGGAAAGAAAAGCACAATGAAGGACCTGAATACATCTGAAGTGATAATGTGGTGTAAGCTAGTGTTTCCCAACCCTGTTCCTGAAGGCACACCAACAGTACACATTTTCAACCTCTTCCAAATCAAACACGCCTGAATCAACTCATCAGAACATTCAAAGAGACTCCAAAGCCTGAAATGAATGGATCAGATAAAGGAGACATCCAAAATATGGACTGTTGGTGTGCCTCAAGGAACAGGGTTGGGAAACACTGGTGTAAGCTATTAGGCTCATCACTGATTTTTCAGTACAAGAGAGCCTTGGCAACAAAACTGGGCAATAGAGAAACAAAGGGCAAGAAGATTAAAGAGAATGAGCACCTGGTCTCCCTGTCTAGCTAAAACAGATCCAGCTTTAGCATGATGAAACGTCACCCTCCCATTGAGTAGCGAAGGGTCCTGATGATGAGAGAGTATATGAGGAAAGAGCTTCCAGTGTGCAGACATAGTGCATATAAACATACAGTTGAAGTCAGAATTATTATCCCCCCTGTATATTTTTTTCCCCAATTTCTGTTTAACGGAAATTAAAAAAAATTCAACACATTTCTGAACATAATATTTTTAATAATTAATTTCAAGATACTAGTATTAAGCTTAAAGTGTAATTTAAAGGCTTAACTAGGTTAATCAGGCAAGTTAGGGTAAATAGCCAAGTCATTGTAGGATGATAGTTTTTCTGTAGACTATCGAAAAAAATATTGCTTAAGAGAGCTGATAATATTGACCTTAAAGTGGTTTCAAAATAAACACTGCTTTTATTCTAGCCGAAATAAAACAAATAAGACTTTCTCAAGAAGACAAAATATTATAGGAAATACTGTGAAAAATTCCTTGCTCTGTTAAACTTTGTTTGGGAAATATTTGAAAAAGAAAAAAAACCTCACAGCAGGGCTAATAATTTTGACTTTAACTGTATATAGCACATATTGAGTTATAACATATATTAAGTTTACCTAATTAAAAAAAAACAGTAAATAAAAAACAAATAGCAATATGGTTATATCAATATATCAAAAAATATATCAAAGATATTAATACGCAGAATTTGAATGTGCAACTATGCTATTTAAAGATAAAAAAAGAGGTTTGAAGAGAGAAGAGATGTAGAGATTATTAAAAGTTGAAGCTAGTTTTGCAGCTATATGCGGTAGTGATTGGCTTTTTTTATTAAGTGTGAGCTGATGACATTTCGCAGATTCTGATTTTCGTTCTAAGAACTATAGATCATTATACATCATATACATACAGTTGAAGGCAGAATTGTTAGCCCCCCTTTTTTCTCTCCCCAATTTCTGTTTAACAGAGAAAAGATTTTTTTTCAACACATTTCTAATCATAATAGTTTTAATAACTCATTTCTAATAACTGATTTATTTTATCTTTGTCATGATGACAGTAAATAATATTTTACTAGATATTTTTCAAGATACTAGTATACTAGTAGTTCTGTAGACTATTGAAAAAATATATATAGCTTAAAGGGGCTAATAGTTTTGAAAACTGCTTTTATTCTAGCCGAAATAAAACAAATAAGACTTTCTCCAGAAGAAAAAATATTATCAGACATACTGTGAAAATTTCCTTGCTCTGTTAAACATCATTTGGGAAACATTTAAAACAGGAAAAAAGATTCAAAGAGAGCGAATAATTCTGACTTCAACTGTACAAAAATGTATTTGATTCCATTTTTCATAATAAAACAAAATCAATATTGCAGTTTCCACCAAAGTGTATTAACAACACTAACAGAACAAATGAAGAGTTCCAGTGCAAAAATCTCTTAGTACCATCTTAAATTTCCATCGAAAATGAACATTTTTCTCAGCCTCCTATATTTATGTTGAGTTATTTTACATTAAAGATCATGGAAAAAACTATTTATTTAAATTAAAGGGAAATTACTGAACCTACACACAAGAGCCTTATAAAAATGCTCATTTAAGAAGAAATTTTCAAATGGCATTTGGAGGTTTTTGCATCTGAACTCTTCAAATGTTTATGCTGTTCAAAACTCATCAAAAATGACAGCGGGGAGAAAACCATTTAATCACGGCGTCTATAGAGTCATAGAACTTTCGCCGAAGTGAACTCCCAAAACAAACTCCAAATATTTTGCCTGATTTTTGTTGGCATCACACCAGTTCGTTCTTTGATTTAGCTGGATGTATCTCACACACTGAAAAAATGATTTTCTTAGATTTTTTTGTCTTGTTTCTAGTCCAAATATCTAAAAATTCTTAAATCAAGAAGAATTGTTTAGATAATCAAAACATGTCTTGTTTTAAGAAATAATATGCCATAATTAAGGGAATTAAAATAATCTGCCAAAGGGGTAAGCAAAATAATATTATGTCAAAAGGAAAAACAAGATTATTTTGCTTACCCCATTGGCAGATTATTTTGCTTGTTTTAAGGAAAAATTCACTTAATATTGGCATATTATTTCTGAAAACATGACAATATGTTTTTCTTGCCTAGAAAATGCTTCTTGATACAAAATGTTTTAGATATTTGGACTAGAAAGAAGATAAAAAAAATCAAAGTAAGAAAAACATTTTGTGCAGCGTGGCTTTAAAATGCATCTAAAATGGCTTATTTTTACTGGGTGATGAACTTTAATTCAAACACAGATACCTCGATCTTCATGAGTCTGAGGATCTCCTTCTGGGCCTCCTCGAACACTGTAGCATTTGGTCGTCCTTGAAATGGACTAAAAATGTCCATACCTGATTCCTCCTCAGGATACAAATACACACCTGAAGGAACCTCATCCACGGTCACTTTCCTCTCCCGCTGCTCCTAAAACAAAACAAACAGAAACATCATGTTCAAGAATGCTTTTTTGGGGACTCTTAATCTCAGTAATGTTTTCCATTAGACTGTAATTACTGTAAATAAATGCTGTTCATTTAAGTTTAAATTTTACAAACAAAAAAAAAAAAACACCTTTGTGAAAGCAGGCACTCCATCCTCTGCAGATACAGAGATACGACCTCTTTCATATGCCATGTCAAAATCTGAACGCAGACTCTTCTGCATTCCTGTACCACACACACAGTACATGACAAAATGAGATTATGAAAAGATCAGCAATAACATCACAGCATGACAACGACCTAAGCTGAAACATTGGACAGTGTGTTTTGTCCACTAATGCCAGTTCATCACACCCATTGTTATCACATAATCTGTTAAAACAAAAATTGCAATTCTTTAAAACACAAAGAGCCCTGCTAAATGTAAATCACAAATTTCTGATATGCATGCTGGAATTTATTCTGTAAATCTGCCGTTTCCATTAAGCAGTTTTTATGCAGTATTTAAAATTACACATAAAAATAGGTGGATGGAAACATGGCTAGTGTCACAAGATCTTTCCCTCTAATATGCTCATTTAATTCTCATTATACACTTATTATTATCAATATTAAAAACTGTGAAGCATTTAAGAAACATGAACAGCAGTATTCATTTCACCAGAATCAATGTGAAACTTTTTAATGTCATTGTTGACCAATTCAATGCCTTCTTCATACATTAGTATTAATTTCCTTTAAATGAAACTATTGAAACCAGTAATAATTTCCTTAAAACATAGAGTTTATCCTGTCACACATGCACTCACCTGCAATGTCTACAGGCATTGATATGGTTCTACTCAGGGTCGGAATTGTGCCGCCCTCCTTCCCATGATCCCCACCTGCAGACACAGCACATCATCAAGAATCAACTCGCGGTGTTAAACAAATCTAAACAAATCACTCAACACCAACACCTGGACAAAAAACACTGAAACATTCTTAAGCAAATTACCTAACCAGTGCGTACTGCAAACTCTGGCCCAATTTTCTAAGAGTGTACACTATGGAACTCATGAGCATTAGGTAATGATTCATCATTCATTAGGAAAAAAAACACTTTTTGTCAAAAACAAATAAATGAGTAAATATGGGCACAATTCCAATTCTACCCCTCACCCCTACCCCTGATTTTGCACATTCACGTGAAGGCGTAGGGGTGTCCCAATTCTCCTTAGCCTAAATTGGAAGGGCTAAGGGGAAGGGCGAGATAACCCTTGAAACAGAGATTTTCCAGGACCACACTAGAAACCAAAGGGGTACGAAAATTTCCCAGAATCTACCATCTACAACAGCAACATGGCTGCACACGAGAGTCAGGAGATGCACAAATTAGTATTTTTTGGCATTATTAATTTTTTTTTTTACAACAAACAAACATATGTTTTAATACATTGATAATGCTATTCGCATTTTACCGTCATGCTTTTTCGATATCTATAATCCATAATAATAACTCCTGTATAGTAGTCCCACAACACCTTCACATCTTTCACTCGATGACACTTGAATAATCTGTCAGAAAAGCCTAGTGGCTGGGAATGACCTTTTTACAGTGTCTGGTATAAGGTTAATGTGGTTTTCTTGTGTTTACATAAATGAATATGGCCACAGTGTAAATACACAGTACAGTTACGAGCTTATTGTCACATTATACTGTTATAATTATATTTTTTAGGGGTTTTTCACCTTTAATTGGGATAGGATAATGAAGAACAGACAGGAAAGCATTGGGTCAAAGAAAGGGGAAGGATCGGCATAGGACCTCAAGCTGGTAATCGAACTCGGATCACCATGGTGCTGTATGTTGGAGCACTTAACCACTAGGCTATTGGTGCCAACCATTATATTGTTATGATAACATAATATCGTTGCCTTAATTCTATGATTTCCTGAAGATATATGCCAAAAAATATGGAGTAACTACAGCAGTCGCCATCATTGATCTCATAGGAGCTCGCAACGACATATAATGACGTGTGCGGGTGTTGTCGTGTTTCTTAGGGGTAAATTTTAAGCCCTTCAAGGGCCAAGGGGACGCAGTAGGGGTAAAAAAAAAATAGAATTGAGATTGGGCCACGATATTATGCCTTACCAGTAGCATTTTGGACAGCCGCCTCACGGTGTTTATCAGGAACAGTCAGACTGCCGAAGCGTTTGCTGTGTCGAACGGGACTGGAGCGAGTCGGATGAGGAGAGAGAGGAGAGGAACGAGGCTGCATTTCCTAAAGGAAGAAAAAAAACAAAAATATTACTTCTAATACAACCAGACAAAACAAAGTGTGTGTGCATGGAATGGACATACGTGTTGACTCACATGGCTGAAGAGTTCATTGGTAAGCCCCAGGTAGTTGTGCAGAGCCAGAACAGTCACTCTCTGAAGACGCACCATAATGATCTGCAATCAGGACATACTACCAATTACATGCTGCATCCTCACAGACAACAGATCTGAATCTTTGAGCTGTCTTCTAATTCCAGACCTGAACAACTCGCACAAGACTCTCTGGATATTTCTCGAAGATGGACAGAAAGGCATCCACAGGCAGTCTGAGGACAGTGGACACTTCTGCTGCTCGCGCTGAGACCGTTTTGTAAGGTCTCTGGTGACCCTGAAATAAACAAGCACACAAATGTTCGAAGCACTCTCATCTTATGCATAATAACCAGAATATATCATTTCCTGTGAGCAATTTACAATGTCAAGTGCACACACTCCTGTTTGACATACTTTTAAGACCAATTTATAGACATGCAGAAAAACAGAAGAAACAGGAAATTGAACAGAATGAATAAAGGGAAGGGGAGGAAATCAAGAGGCAAACAGAGGTTGTGAAATGCATCTTATAAAGTGCTTGTGGTTTCATGTGCTGATAAACATGAGCACACAGAGAATAGAATTGTGGGTGTGACTCACTGTGATGACATCAAGGATGCTTAGTAGACTGTGAACACTGTCTCCAGGGTAAACCTCTTTAACCACCCCATCCTTCCCATCCTTGAGAGAGAGAGAGAGGAGAGTCCATGTTTGTTATTATTAACTATATTACAACCATTGAAGACTTTTTTAAAAAAAAGAAATGTTACAATTCTTATTCAATTTAGTGTACATTTGCATATAAAAATAACTAAAATAAAAACTATATTTCTAAAAAAATAATAACTTAAATGACTGGAAAATAAAACTAATAAAAACTCATTCAAAACATAAATAAATAACTATATATATATATACACAGGGAGTGCAGAATTTTTAGGCAAGTTGTATTTTTGAGGATTAATTGTATTATTGAACAACAATCATGTTCTCAATGAACCCAAAAAACTCATTAATATCAAAGCTGAATATTTTTGGAAGTTGTTTTTAGTTTGTTTTTAGTTTTAGCTATTTTAGGAGGATATCTGTGTGTGCAGGTGACTATTACTGTGCAGAATTATTAGGCAACTTAACAAAAAACAAATATATACCCATTTCAATTATTTATTTTCACCAGTGAAACCAATATAACATCTCAACATTCACAAATATACATTTCTGACATTCAAAAACAAATCAGTGACCAATATAGCCACCTTTCTTTGCAAGGACACTCAAAAGCCTGCCAGCCATGGATTCTGTCAGTGTTTTGATCTGTTCACCATCAACATTGCGTGCAGAAGCAACCACAGCCTCCCAGACACTGTTCAGAGAGGTGTACTGTTTTCCCTACTTGTAAATCTC
Organism: Danio kyathit; assembly: GCA_903798195.1. Lineage (NCBI taxonomy): Eukaryota > Metazoa > Chordata > Actinopteri > Cypriniformes > Danionidae > Danio > Danio kyathit. The sequence continues at coordinate 56,893,422 of LR812519.1, forward strand.
ACATTTGATGATGGACCACAGGTTCTCTATGGGGTTCAGTCAGGTGAACAAGGAGGCCATGTCATTAGTTTTTCTTTTTTTAGATCCTTTCTTGCCAGCCACGCTGTGGAGTACTTGGACGCGTGTGATGGAGCATTGTCCTGCATGAAAATCATGTTTTTCTTGAAGGATGCAGACTTCTTCCTGTACCACTGCTTGAAGAAGGTGTCTTCCAGAAACTGGTAGTAGGACTGGGAGTTGAGCTTGACTCCATCCTCAACCCAAAAAGGCCCCACAAGCTCATCTTTGATGATACCAGCCCAAACCAGTACTCCACCTCCAGTCGGACTGTAGCTCTCTGCCCTTTACCGACCCAGCCACGGGCCCATCAAGACTCACTCTCATTTCATCAGTCCATAAAACCTTAGAAAAATCAGTCTTGAGATATTTCTTGGCCCAGTCTTGACGTATCAGCTTGTGTGTCTTGTTCAGTGGTGGTTGTTTTTCAGCCTTTCTTACCTTGGCCATGTCTCTGAGTATTGCACACCTTGTGCTTTTGGGCACTCCAGTGATGTTGCAGCTCTGAAATATGGCAAAACTGGTGGCAAGTGGCATCTTGACATCTTGGCAGCTGCACGCTTGACTTTTCTCAGTTCTTGGGCAGTTATTTTGCTCCTTGGTTTTTCCACACGCTTGCGACCCTGTTGACTATTTTGAATGAAACGCTTGATTGTTGGATGATCATGCTTCAGAAGCTTGGCAATTTTAAGAGTGCTGCATCCCTCTGCAAGATATCTCACTATTTTTGACTTTTCGGAGCCTGTCAAGTCCTTCTTTTGACCCATTTTGCCAAAGGAAAGGAAGTTGCCTAATAATTATGCACACCTGATATAGGGTGTTTATGTCAGTAGACCACACCCCTTCTCATTACAGAGATGCAAATCTCCTAATATGCTTAATTGGTAGTAGGCTTTCGAGCCTATACAGCTTGGAGTAAGACAACATGCATAAAGAGGATGATGTGGTCAAAATACTCATTTGCCAAATAATTCTGCACTCCCTGTACACACACACACACACACACAGTATCAATAACTATATATCAATATATATGCTTCCATTCACATTTTTGTGCACATTCTGGGATATCATAAAATATTTATAATAATAATAATAATAATAATAAAAAAGAGACTGGATGGAAATGCCTAAAATAGAAAAATGCATAACATTTTTAAATTCCCAAAATATGCCTAAAATATTGTTATATATATTTTTTTTTTTACATCAGAATACAAGCAAATAAACTGTGCAAACACTTTATTAAAATAAAAATGACAAAAGAAAATCATGATAATTGCTTCAACAGATCATATGACTAGTCTAACCAGCAAATACATTTCACTGACAGAGTCATAGTTGTTTAAAGTGAAGTATATTTAGCTTTTAAGCTGCCCATAAGGGTTCAAAAACAGTGAGTGTGAAGCAGCCTTCGTTATCCGAGTAGTACATGCATACGCATACTCTAAGAGCACTTCTAGATTTATGTAATAGTGCATCAATGTATGATTTTTCATAAGGTTTTACCTTTTTTTGAAAAGAAATGTGTAGCTTACAGACAGCAAAATGTGGAGAGCAGAAAAGGATTGAAAAACGACCTTGATCTGGGAATCAAACTCAGGCTGTTGTGATGTGAACGCCTCTATGCTAGATGTCGACGCACTTAACCACTAGACTATTGGCGCCTACCAATATACGTTTTTAAGTCAGGTTTTAGTCATAGTGAAATACCTGAGCTAAAATCTGCCATCAGAATGTTTTTTGTTTATTTGAGTCCCAGAATTGTCACAAAATTCTGTTTATCAATCATCTGCATTAAAATACAAGATAATATGACAGTGGTTTCCCCAGTTCCACATCTTCTTATTTCATTAGTAATCAGTTTTTCAGGAAGTAACAATTTAGATCTCTTGTTAAATTCACAATTTTGGACGAAAACATAGATAATGATATTCAAATAAAATTGGTCAGTCACGCTTACAAAGAGGCACACACTCTAAACTCTATTTTGCTAAAAGTATTCACACACACACACACCTGTCCAGTAAGACACAACTCCAGCTTGCCATCCTGTACTACATATATGCTGCTATCAGGCTGACCAGGCCTGAAGACATATTCACCCTGCTGGAACTGCAGAAACACCATGTGCTTACACAGCTCCAGAAACAACGGCTTCTCAAAGTGTCCCAACACACTGCAGAAGAAGAAGAGAGACACCACACCAAATACATACAGTTGAAGTCAGAATTATTAACACTCCTGAATTATTAGCCCCCCTGTATATTTTTTTCCTCAGAATCTGTTTAACGGAAAGAAGATTTTTATTAAACACATTTCTAAACATAATAGTTTTAATAACTCATTTCTAATAACTGATTTAATTTCTCTTTGTCATGATGACAGTAAATAATATTTTACTAGATATTTTTAAGACACTTCTATACAGCTTAAAGTGACATTTAAAGGCTTAACTACAGTAGGTTAATTATCATTGTATAACAGTGGTTTGTTCTGTAGACAATTGAAAATATATATTGTTTAAGGGGCCTAATAATTTTTGATCTTAAAATGTTTTTTTAAAAATACTACTTTTATTCTAGCCGAAATAAAACAAATAAGACTTTCTCCAGAAGAAAAAATATTATCAGACATACTGTGAAAATTTCCTTGCTCTGTTAAACATCGTTTGGGAAACATTTAAAAGAAAAAAGAAATTCACAGGAGGACTAATAATTTAGCTTCAACTGAACATTATGTGTCACATTTTACATTTTCTAATCAAGTCCTCTTTAATTTAACTCTTCAAGTAAACCAAACTCAGAAACAGTGTGAGCTTACCGCACGTTCTTGAGCATGTAGAGCACCTCGGAGGGTAAATGAGAATTAGCTACATCAAACTCAGTGAGATCTGCTTCCAGCACTGACGGAGGAGGTTCCTTCATCTGCAAAGTGGGCACTTCCTTCTTAAAGCGCAGGATCCTGAGAGAGGCAAACATGACATGATGAATCTTCTGAGATCATTTAAATTCACTAAAGGCACAAACAGAAACTTACTTTTTGGCAATGTTCAGCATCTTCTGTTTCTTTTTGAGACGGGGTCTGGTGGAGGACGTGGCGCCCACCAAGGAAGATGTGGATTGAGACACTTTCCTCATGATCTTCCTCCCATAAAACAACACTTTGTCTCTTTTACGAAATCGATACTTTGGGACTTCCTGAGCCTCCAGTTCTAGGAGAAAACACCAAAGGAACAGGATTATGAATCAAGATTACGTGATCAGTTCATTTCACAAATGAGATTTTGAGAACTAACTGCGGAGCTGCATCCGGCGCAAGACAAAAAATATGAGGACGGCGATGAGAACGATGGCGACTCCAGCGCCGATTACAATCCCCACCACCTGTGGATTCAAAAAAATAATAAGAATAAGAATGATGTTCATTGTGATATTTCTTTAAAGGTGCTGTATGTAAGTTTTTGACTTTTCTAAAGCATAAAAAACCATAATATGTTTGCAGATATTTAAGAAACTTGCCAAGTGAACATTCTTGTTTATCTGAAAAACAATGCTGAAGTCAGATATTCTGCTTTGAAAATGTGTTTTCCGTGCCTGAACGCTGTCTTTGTTTTGGTAATTTTAACCTGCCCGATGTAAGTTTAGCCAATTATATTTCAGCACCCTGGGCTGCCTTGCCGCATAACAGCGTATTTCATTCATTCATTCAGAAAGGCTATCAAAGCATGAGTCCGTGACCAAAATGCAACCTCCGGTGGACAGTAGCAGACTCCGAAATGAGACGCAGATTCAGAGTTCCACTAAGGTTATTATCAGCAAATGATATAAATATTACGAACGGAAACATTAGGTAAGCAGGTTACATTGCAACCGAGTATCCTAACAACACGCTACATGACGATACGCAGTGATAAGCAATTTGGCTGTTTAAAAAAACCTCTTTAACATTATTAAATGTAGATTCGGAATCACTGATATGTGTTTAGTTCTAAAGTTCAATCTCAAACGGTTTATTTTATTTTCAAGATCTGAGGTGAACTGTCTGCTGCTGCTTTCAGTAGTATGGCAATAAATGTCATGTAAAATGGCATTCAAACTTACATTATTAGCATTTAACACTGAATAAAGCACATGAGGTTTACCTGAGGTGATCATTGTCATAGTTTTCTGCTGTTCACCTGTGAGAAATGGAAGCTGTTTCTAATATATCAATTTGAGGTGTTGGTTAGGACAAAAACTCCTTTTAATATGGAAAATATTCCCTTATAGCGTGCCGTTGCTTTAATTTAGAACACGACTTAAATCACTCACTTCTGGGGTCCGTTCTTCGTACATGGATTACTTAAAGGTGCTGTATGTAAGTTTTTGACTCTTCTAAAGCATAAAAATACAATAATATGTGTGCAGATATTTAAGAAACATCCCAAGTGAACATACTTGTTTAACTGACAAACAATGCTGAAGTCAGATATTCTGCTTTGAAAATGTTTTTTTCCGTGCCGGAACGATGTCTTTGTTTAGGTAATTTTCACATGCACATGCCAGTTTAACCAATTATAATTCAGCACCCCGGGTTGCCTTGTTGGAAAACAGCGTATTTCATTCATTCATTCATTCATTCAGAAAGACTCTGAAAGCATGCGTCCATGAGCGAAATGCTACAGTGTAGTGGAAAGTATCTGATGTCAAAATGAGACAGATTCAGTTCCACATGACGTTAATTAGCAAATGACATAAATATTAGGAACATGAGCAGGTTACATCGCGTGTCCTAACAACACGCTGTGACGAGATTGTTATGAGTGATGAGCCATTTGGCTGTTTGCACCACAAAACACGGCAGAAATTTAAATACAGCCTTTCAGAAGCACAGAATATGCACTCACTCACAAAACGGTAAGGTTTAGAATCTATTTAATACATGTTAACCCTCTTTAACATCATTAAAGGTGAAGTGAACTTTCTGCTTTCAGTATATGGTAATACACGTCATGTAAAATGCATTCAAACTCGCATTGTTAGCATTTAGCACTGAATAAAGCACACGAGGCTTACCTGAGGTGATCTGTCATAGGTTTCTGTTGTTCAGCTGTGAGAAATAGAAGCCGCTTCTAATAAATCAATTCGAGGTGTTGGTTAGAACCAAAACTCCTTTTAATATGGAGAATATTCCCTTAATCGCGTGTCGTTGCTTTTATTTAGAACACAGTTTAAAATCCCTCAAACTGGCAACCCAGCGTACCTTTATTATGATTCAGGACTGCAATACCTAGTTCAACCACAGGGTGTCAAACTTACATACTGCACCTTTAATTCGCTGTATTTGGTTATTGATGATTTGACACGATCCAAGATCGTTTCGTTCTTAAAAACTCATGCGAGGGTTTTTTTTTTTTAAAGTTTTTTGTTGTCATAGCAACAGTTTTGGTAGCTCAAACCTGCTCGAAAGCAGGCTCGTTTCATATAAACAGGATTAGATCAGGCCAGTTCAAGCAAAGATAACACTGAAAGTATGTACCGAATGCTGATATTTTCTTAAAGTAGAAGTTATATACACTTGGGAAAATAGTTCATCCAGACATTTTAATCTGATTTGCGAACTTGTTTAAAGAACCAAATTAGCCAGAGATCAGTAATCAAGATTAAAAGATCCAGGATCTGCCAAATCATCTTAGATCACTTAAGCGAGGTACGAAGAACGGACCCCTGTCCTCAATCTGGCAACCTGCTCTTTCGTTGGTTTTGATCCAGGAGTGCAATACATAGTTCAACCACTGGGTGTCAAACTTACATACTGCACCTTTAAGTGACAAAATGAGAGATGTGTCATGAATTCAAGGTTGAGGAAAAATTCTAAACATTTTTTTAATTTAGCTTTTTTTAAAGCTTTTTAAAAATGAATTGATTACTTCAAATTTGAATCTGGACATTTTTTATGTTCACACTTATCAGCAAATGTTTGGAGTCAGTAAAATGTAGTTTATAAATTAATTTAATCAAAAGTTACTTTTCCACAGAACATATTAAACATATTTAATAATAAGAATAAATATTTCTTCAGCTACAAATCTTATTAGATATCTTATATCGGAAGCATCATGTTATCTTTAAAAAGTATATAAAAAGAGAAAACACTTCTTTTAACAGTAATAATGTTTCACTATATTGCTGTTATTGTTGCATTTTTGATAAATAAATATGGCTTTATTAAAAAAACCTTACCAACTCCAACCCACCATCTAACGTCTCAAGAAATACCTCATAATCCATGTGCATGACATGTTTATTAGTAATTCATTGTGAAAGATTAAACAAATATGTGGGCGTCACGGTGGCGCAGTGAGGAGCACGATAGCCTCACAGCAAGAAGATCGCTGGTTCGAGCCTTGGCTGGGTCAGTTGGCGTTTCTGTGTGGAGTTTGCATGTTCTCCCCATGTTCGCATGGATTTCTTCCGGGTGCTCCGGTTTCCCCCACAAGTCCAAAGACATGTGGTATAGGTGAATTGGGTAGGCTAAATTGTCCGTAGTGTATGTGTGTGAATGAGTGTGTGTGGGTGTTTCACAGTGATGGGTTGCAGCTGGAAGGGCATCTGCTGCTTAAAACATATGCTGGATAAGTTGACAGTTCATTCCGCTGTGGCGACCCCTGATGAATAAAGGAACTTAGCCGAAAAGAAAAAGAATGAATAAACAAATATGTTTACTGACCATGCTGGTCTGCAGCTGATCCTCCACTAAACTCTTGATGTTTCCAAATCTGTCCGTCTGCAAAACACACAGAGTATTATTACAACCAGCATAACCAGTGACACAACACTGGGGTTACAAATGACTTTTTTACCATCATTTGTAAACCCAGCGTTCTTAAAAAATGCTGTATATCGACTCTTGATCTTTACAAACATTATTAATATGACAGCATTAACCTGGAGTTACAATACATGACGATTAAAAAAAAGACAAGCTACAGATCTGTTTTATGTAGACACACATCATTAAAAAATGAAGGGCAGAAAGAGGAATCTGCAAAAGAAACCCATTGTGTTTGAAAATGGAGCATATTCATATTTCCCTGTCCCTCGATTATGTAAACATCTGGCGTTTCTCCTTTGTGCTGTCATTTCTTCAAGCATTCCCACTCTGTGTCACGCTCCTACTCACTCATTCCTCCCTTCTCGGTCTTTTTCAGCTCGTGTATTTTCTGTCAGGGCTTGAACAATGCACATACTGTATCTAAAGTGAACAGTTTGTAGGTTGGAGAATCACTTCTAATGAAATATTAATGAATCCTTCATTGAGATATAGATGATAGAGCACTTTAGAAATCATTTTCATTAGCATTTTGGCTTGTTTTTCTGTAAAAAAAAAAAAAATTATGGGAAGAGTGGATGGAAGAGGCAAATAAAAGGAAATGCTCAAAGTACTAGGAGCTAGTAGAGAAGTGCCGGGAAGGGGGCTGGAAGACTCACTGTGAGCCAATAGAGGTGGGCTGTTGAGGGTTGAAGGGCATTCACTCTGTAAAGTCTTCAACCAACTAGGCCTAGCAGTAGCAGCTAAGAAGAGGGCCATTAAGTTAGTTTGTGAAGCTGCAGAAAAAGCCACAAGATGGCTATGGATAAAGATGGCTGATCCGTGGGTGATGGCTACTGGGATGCAAGCTGGGATATGATCAACCTCAGCTGGGCCACCTGGGCGAGGGTGTCTGATGTTGAAAGACCTGAAACACCCAGTGACCCCAGAATACATCACTGACGATGCGATCAGGAATTCTCAAACGGTGGGCGGTTCTTACCACTAGTGGGCCTCAGCGATCCCGCAGGTGGGCCGTGAGATTACCTCTAAATATTATACTATAATTTTTGGATTTCATTATTAATATGCTATATTAAAATGATCAAAGTAATGCACTTTCTCCAGTTCTGTGACTGATTACTTCAAACTCGGCGCAAAAACATTCAGATTTGTCCAAATTAATGTCCTGTGAGTGTTTTATAATGGGCGTGCGCCCATACAGGAGGATGTAGCGAGGCTCAATGGTGTTTCTTAAGAAGGTAATGATTCGCACTCATCAAGTAATTGCTTCGTGTCGTTTTTATTTTTACATTCTACGGGTGACTTAAAAAACACAAACGTTTCGGCACAATGCCTTCCTCAGTGTGTTTCTGCCATAGACTCTAAAATAAACGCTTTCTGGCGGAGCTGTTCACTGTTCCTGTCAGTGATCTCCCAATAATATCCAGCTGCAAACTCAACCACCATCAGATTGACGCATTTCAACAGATTTAGTGTGTTTTACTGTATTTTACATTTGTCTGTTTTTTTAGAATAGTAAATATTTAATAGTAGATATTCAGTCAGTCCAGTTTAAAGCAGAAGTTGGTCTTTTGCAATCTCCCTGTTGACCTGTGGTTCTCTTCGAATCTGTGTATGCTTAAAAAGATTTTTTTATATATAATATATACAGTATATTATATAGTTTTAGTTTTATATATAATAAAATTTTAATAAAATTACATATTTTTTGAAAATGCTGACAATAGAAAATAATAGAAGGCACAACAAATGTAAAATATATAAATAAAGTTAATAAATAAAGGTTTAAATGAGCATTTTATACAAACATTTCAGAGAAAATATCAGACAGCTGGGCCTTCAAAAACTGATCAGAGAAAGAAGTGGGCCCTGAAGTGAAAAAGGTTGAGAACCCCTGATCTAGATGATGTCTCTTGGACAGTAATTATCCTTAAAACAAGATGATCAAAGTAACCAATTCATATTGACGTATGTTTTTGTGGGGAAGTTTTAGCTTTGTTCGAAATATGCTTAAAACAAGACGATCATGATAAGAAAAAAACTAAAAATATTCAGTCATGCTGAATATATTTTGAAGATGCTTACGTATTTAGTGATAAAAATGATTGAGAAATGTGTGTATGCTTTAATGCAGGGAGTAGAATGGACTACACATTCAAATACTCTAAAAATGAGAAGTACTTGAAAACAGAAGTGGGAGATTTTATCATCGTGCGAATCCTCTGACTTGATCAAAACACACTTATATGTAACTTCAGAGTGTGTGATATTTACACTGTAAAAAATGCTGGGTTCTACTCAAATCCTTTATGTTGTCCAGACAAAAGTTAAGTTAATTATTTTTTACAAATTTAAGTGGATTAAACCAAAAACAATTAAGTTGTCTCCCCAAAAAATCTCAATAATTGTGCTATTTAAATATTTTTTTGAGTGTACATTTTCTCAATTGTCACTCATATACTGTACAGTTGAAGTCAGAATAATTAGCCCCCCTGAATTATTAGCCCCCCTGTTTTTTTCCCCAATTTCTGTTCAACGGAGAGATTTTTTTCAACACATTTCTAAAAATAATAGTTTTAAAACCTAATTTCTAATAACGGATTTATTTTATCTTTACCATGATGACAGTAAATGATATTTTGCTAGATATTTTTCAAGACACTTCTATACAGCTTAAAGTGACATTTAAAGGCTTAACTAGGTTAATTAGGTTAACTAGGCAGGTTAGGGTAATTGGGCAAGTTATTGTATAATGATGGTTTGTTCTGTAGACTATTGAAAAAATATATAACTTAAAGGGGCTAATCATTTTGACATTAAAATGGCTTGTTAAAAATTAAAAACTGCTTTAGCCGAAATAAAACAAATAAGACTTTCTCCAGAAGAAAAAATATTATCAGACATACTCTGAAAAATTCATTGCACTGTTAAACTTCATTTGGAAAAATATTTAAAAAGAAAAAAAAATTTAAAGGGGGGGCTAATAATTCTGACTTCAACTCTATCTGTTACAAGAGTGTCTGCCTACTGTAATGCCTGCAATCATCTTTAGATATAACAAGTAGCTTGATCATAACATGATTTTCAAGATGACGCAGAGATCTGATCCTTGTACCATAAAAGTACGCCACTGATACACTGTTGAGTAGATGTAAAAAAAAAAAAACAACTCTCAAAATTAATTTTTTTATCTTCAAACATTGAATCTATTTGAAGAGTTTAGATGCAAAAACCTCTAAATGCCGCTTGATATTTTCTTTTTAAAGTAGCATTTTTTTCCGCCTCTTATGTGTAGGCTCAGAAATTGTATTTTTATAGTGATGAATAAGTTCTTTCCATTGTCTTTAAAATGAAATAAGTGAACATAAACATAGGAGGCTGAGAAAAATGCTCATTTTAGGAGAAAATTTCAATGCCATTTAGGCTGCATTTACACAGTATGGTTCAAGTGACTCAAATTTGGCACAGAGTCCACGTGTCCGCAGTGTAAGCAGGTAGATCGGATGTTGACCTGTCAATGCGAGTCGCGCATCATTAAAAACAGTATCGAATGACGTCAACTCTGACGCTTTCATTTCAGAACAAACGTCAACACAGTCCCATCCTTAAATCTCATACACGATGAGTGACTAAACAAGCTGCGAGAGAGCGATCAACATCCGCCACGTAACCAATATAAACTAATATAAAACTGTTGCATACATCATGCGCATAAATCACGCCATGGACATTATGATTAAGATGCCTACTGGTTTGAAAAGGTCTAGATTAAAACAAGATGGCAAAATGAGAACTTTTCTGTTATAAACTATAGTAAAACCTGTCAAAAAGAATATAAAAAAAACTGAAACCCTGCGAACACATTAAATACAAGAATGGAGAAATGAAGGCTTTTTTATTTTCAGCTGTCAGTCAGCGCACGCTCTTTTTTTCTGTGTCATTGCGCCTTTCATCCATCAAGATCTGCAGTGTAAATGCAGCCTTAGAGGTTTTTGCATCTGAACTCTTCATTTCTCCCAGCATGCACACTTAAGATGCACTGAGAGCTTATTGCATACATAGTTCAACCTTCAGATGTGTCGTAAGCAAATACGCCCTTGCGATTAGTGATCTCTGGACTGAGATATGAATTTGCGCAATTCTGCAATTCCAATTGCAAGATGAAGCTTGCCAGACATCTACTGTAGTTGCATCTTCCTATATTTGCTCATCATGACAGAGCAAAAAAATCAGTTTACCATCACAGGACACCAACAGCCACGCCACAAAACTCTCTAACCATGTCACATGATCAGATTATCAGCACAGTCTGCCCAGCTACAAAACACAGCTGCCAAGGATCGACACAAAGAGGATTCAGAAGGGGAAAATAGTGGTAAAACAGCTGCTGATATTGACCAGTGAACAGATTGCAGAAAAGGGTGTGAGGCCTGTAAAAGAAGGGGAGTGAAGTGCAAGGTGCATGATGGGAAAACATTGCCGCTGCTTATCGGTGTATGCGTGATGGAGAAAGAGATTAAGCAATGCGAACAAGTCCAAATTTTCACACTATACTTCAAGTCACAGGGTTATAAAGATGACTCTTTGTAGACAACTCCAATTCTCAAAACAGTGGCTGTATCCGAAACAGTCTCCTATACCGTGTGCACTATTTGAGAGAGCAGCTACTTGTGGTGTTTTAAGAAACCATAGGTGCGTCCCAAATCACATACTTATGCACTGTTCTACGCCATATTGAAGTATAAATAGTGTAAGTAGTGCGTTTACATGGAAAACTCTACCCGGATGATGCACTTATTCAACCGGTAAAATGAAGTGTGGAATGATGGACACTTCACGCACTCAACGACTGCAGCTTTGCTCACGTAGCGGAAGGGGCGGAGCTATCAGGCGCAAATGTTGGATAACTTTATTTATTTTGGATTGTGAAAGCAAAATACTTCTACGAGAGTGATTATAGCGCCTCCAGATGGTGAATGCGGTTATAGTCACGACAGGTATTATCTGGTACTTTGGTCATTTATTGCACTAATTTGGCAACCGTCAAACGTCATCAGGGAAACGGTTTGAACTTCCGCTTAGTAAAAAAAACATTAGTGTTCGATTTGGGATGACACTACATACATATACTATGCTGTTGAGTGTGTAAGTGCATAAGTACATAGTGCATAGTGTGTAGTGTGCCATTTGGGACGCAGCTTATAGTTGATGTTCTGCACTCAATCAATCCCACAATGCTCCGCAATAATGAATGTACAACTGATGTGCACTCAATGGCTAGAGAATACCTATAATTCACTGTGAGAGTTTGTATGCCGATTATTTCTGAATCTGAGCACAAGATTGCATCCACAGCGGAATCCTATTGGTGTTTCTGATGTTGTCAAACTCCCTGCGTTGTCGCATAGTTTCGAGTAAGAAATCCTCAGAAAAGTACAGCCTGTTTCCATCGTAGGTGATTTCTCTGTGTCTTGTTGAGCGAGATACCAGTTCCTTATCCTAAAAGAAGCGGATGAGAACGGCCCTGTGTTAGTTGGGTTCAACTGGAGCTAAAGTCCGGTGTGTCAGATGTCATGTCAAACCACTGAGGGAGCTTGATAAAGTCCATAAGTGGTTTTAAGCCTTCGGCACCCTCGCGAAGAACGAAGAGTTGAAGATTCTTTTACCTGCTGCGGTTTTCTAAATCTTCCACCTTTGCTTCCATGAGATTCAGGCGTTTAGATGTTGAGGTGGTGAAAGAGTCGGCTGTATCCAGTCGGCTTTCCGCCGTCACAATGCGGACCTCTGCATCGTCGGTTCTTTTTTTGCTGGCCGTTACCGGATTTTTAATTTCTGTCAGGTTGTTCTCTAATGTCTTAACAGATGATGATACTTCCGTTAATCATTTTTCAATACCATCCAGTTTAGTTCCAAGCTCAGTTCTCAATGTTTTTAATTCCGCTAACAAGTCTGATGTATCCGCCATGACAGTGAGGTCAGGATCGGCCTGAGATTTGTTTTTCTGCACCTGTTCTATGAAGCTCTAGTAAAAATGTCACACTTTTTTGGAGCAGTATGTTTGGACATACTCAGATTGTCAATTTCGATCGGAGTTGGTTGAGTTTACAAGGGTATTAAAACTTTTTTTGTGTGGGGGTTGTCGGATCGAATCAATCAACCAGCCATTCTCGCAAGAGCCACGTGACCTCCCCATTCCTATTTGTTGTGTCTAAAGTAACATTAGCATATAAGACAGAGATCACAATTCTTTGTTTCATTACTAGTAGACAGCTCGCTAAGTGTTAAAGAGCTCCTATTTTACCCCTTTTCCAAGATGTAAGGTAATTCTTTGGTGTCTCCAAAATGTGTCTGTAAAGTTTCAGCTCAAAATGTCCATTAGAATATTTATTATACAATGTAGACTACATTGTATAACAGGTGGTGTATAATTGTATAATAGGGAGGTGTTCCAGGCATGTCCCACCGGGAGGAGGCCTCGGGGAAGACCCAGGACACGCTGGAGGGACTATGTCTCTCGGCTGGCCTGGGAACGCCTCGGGATCCCCCCGGAGGAGCTGGAGGAAGTGTCTGGGGAGAGGGAAGTCTGGGGTTCTCTCCTAAAACTGCTACCCCCGCGACCCGGCCCCGGAGAAGCGGCAGAAAATGAATGAATGAATGAATGAATGAATGAATGATGAATGTAGACTACGCCCAATTTTGGCTCTGAGCAAAGCGTAGCTGCATTCTTGGGGTGCAGCTGATCACAGAGAGTTGGAACAGATCCAAGTTTCTTTGCAAATCCTGTTCTGTAGACATGTTTATCCACGTTACTACGGAGACAAGTTAATACCTACCTGTCAATCAATTCAGTGGGCGGGGAAAACCTCACTCACTCTTAATAAAGAGACTTATTGTGACACTCCAATATGACTGTGGACACACTATACTTGAACGCAGTTCTGTCCAAACAGCTTCCAAAAGTCAATTTTGCATCATAGGTGCCCTTTAAATAACCATCACAACGACTGACCAAGTTAAAGATCAGTTGAAGTTGAAAAAGAGTGGAGAAGAATTATTTGGCATCCCTACTGGTGCAGTCAAATTCACTCACTTGTTTTCATTCACTCCTTTAAGTGAACTATATTAGTGAAGTAATTTAGTGAATGAGGGTATAAGGGCGATTCGGAATACATCCAATCAACTTTTACACAGGCAAGAGTCAAACACAGAAGCTGATTGGATTACAAATAATGACTGATTCATATTATCAATCTATGACTAGGGATGCACCGTTACAATACTTGGATCGGATATTGGTTCAACATCGCATATTTTTGCTGGATCAGGTATCGGCTAGCTGGTACCCATCCAAATCCGATCTTGAGCATGGGCTATATTCTGTGTAATTTATAAGCCAACAAAAGCCATGAAGGTAACCTATTATAAGGCACTAGAAAGTTGTCATGTAGGCCTACTATATCCCAAATGTTCTAAAGCCATTCTATAGTTTAATGTGAAGTACAGATGAATATTCAAGTGGTTAAATTCATGTTCAGTTCAGCTTCCCTCTGCTGGCCCTGTCAATCATTCTCCATTCATTCACAACTATGACATGCAAGAAAATTTGCACCACAGTCTAATTTGAGATCAAAATAAAAAGACCTAAACAAAAGAGAACAAAACTAAGCACTTGCACTAAAACCTGTGGAAAGCAGGTCTTTTTTTTTGCGTGTATGTGTGAAGGTAAAGCTCACCTCTGGAGGTTCTGCGGACTCTGGGTCCGATGTGCTCTGTCCCATTCTACCTCAACACACAGCTGGGCCATCAACAACAGCCACTGCAACACACACCAACACAACTGGCTTCATGCAACATGCAGAAATCAGCATAACACACATTCGGTCAGAACCACTGCAGTGCAGGGTGGGAAATAAAGCTCTTTACAAACATAATCCGGTCAAAATCCATGCCAAATGATAGGGATTTTGGCAACACTTCACAATAACTGTACTACTACAATTCAGTGAATGATCATGTATTAATGCCTAAATGAATCATTATTTAATGTAAATTAATGATGACTTTAGAATTTTGTATTGATAAAGAACTAACATGAACTATGACATAAGTCATATGAATTCATGTGTGAAAAAAAATCTCAAAGGTTTAAATGATAAAACATCAACTAACAAACGTACTAACAAGATGGTCACTATTCACACAATTCATAGCTAGGGTTAGTTTATGATTAGTAGATGCCTTTATTAGTTCATATTAAATTAATATTTAAGTATTAGTATATGATTATTTATGCACTGTTACTGTATGCACTGTTACTTGACGCATTTATAATAAAGTATACTGGCACTATTATTAAACACAAATCTGGCTGATGATGATTGGTCAACACAGAATTTCAGCCATGCTTAAAAAAACGCAAAAAGCAACTGTTAGGGACTAGAATACATTTTTCCTGATATAAAATCTTTCAAAGGAAATATTTCTTAATATTTAAAGTTGTGTATGACACATTTTACAGTTTGCTTTGGTAACCATAAACAAAACGATTCACATTTATTTTAATTAAACTATAAATAAAAGTAGAAATGTTATGTTTTGACTAAAATGTTTTAAACAGGTTCAATTAAGTATTAAAAACATGAAAGAAAAAACATTTCTTATATATTGAAACATACTAACGTTAACAGAACTAAAACTAAATCTATTTTTCTCATGAATTGACATGAGGATTAAATAAAATATAAATATTAGATTCTAAATGTATGGCTTGGTGTACAGGTATTTAAAGTTTGGGCTTTGGTTGTGTTATATCCCTTGGATGTATTTATTACATATTTTAAATTATTTTTGTTATTGTTTGTTTATTGTGTGTTTACTGCCCATTGGGAGTGGTTATGTGTTTCTCTTTCACTCTTCCCATGTCTCTCTCTGCCTGTTAGGTAGAGCTGATTAGGCCCAGGTGGTGCTCATCATTGTAAGCGTGCTGCAGTGACACGCTGCTATAAACAGGGTTCTTACACCTTTTCAAACTTCAAATTCCAGCACTTTTCAAGCATTTTCAAGGTACATTTTTATGCTTTTCCAGCACCTAACAACCGCGGTAATATTCGGCTATTCAATATTCATGTAACAAATTAAATCCTTATGAGTCTGAGAATAATCTTACTGCAAATTAATGAACTGTTCCTATGTCAACTGTTTTGAAAATCAGTCACCAAATTTGGAAACCATAGTTTGTAAGCTTTCATCAATTAATTAATTAATTCATTCATTTTCTTTTTGGCTTAGTCCCTTTGTTAATCAGGATTAGCCACAGCAGAATGAACCGCCAACTTATCCAGCATATGTTTTACGCAGCGAATGGTCTTCCAGCTGCAACTCAACACTGGGGAAACACCCATACACTCCTGCATTCACACACATAGACTACGGCCAATTTAGCTTATTCAATTCATGTCTTTGGACTGTGGGGGAAACCAGAGCACCCAGAGGAAACCCACGCAAACATGGGGAGAACATGTAAACTTCACACAGAAATGCCAACTGACCCAGCCGAGACTCGAACCAGCTACCTTTTTGCTGTGAGGCGATCGTGCTACCCACTGCCCCACCGTGACGCCGAGCTTTTATTTATTTATTGCCACATCAGCAACTTATGGCTATTTCATGGCAAGATGAATATACATAACATATTACATGATAAAAACAAGTTCGTAATTTAATAAAAAGTTACTTAGATAAATATATAAAATATAAATACATAAAATTCATACAATAATATATTCAAAGTTAAATTAGATTTTTCATTTAAATTTTTGATAAATAATTTAAGATTCTTCCTGGTGGTACCATATTAAAAATGTCCATCAAAGTACTCTCCTTATAAAAATTCTGTCTAATTGCATTCAAACTTTCACATTCCAACAAAACATGTTTGGTAGTAAGAGCAGCCTGGCAGTAATTACATTTAGGTGGGTCTTCATTATTTAGCAAATATAAATGTGTCAACCTAGTATGTCCAATTCGACATCTAGTGTAGACCGTTTGATCGTGTCTGGTCTCAAAATTATAATTTGCTAAATGTCTTTCATTTATTTTTGGGTTAATTTCATGTAATTTATTATTAATGCAGTTGTTCCATTCCCTTTGCCATGCTTCATTCAAGTACAAATTAATTGTGGGTTTTAAGTCCTCCGGAGGAATTAAACATTCTGTCACTTTCAAGGAGATAGCCTGTTTTGCTGCTTCATCTGCCAGTTCATTTCCATGTAGTCCCATATGGCCTGGAACCCAACAGAAGATGATTTTGAACGTCTTATTTTCTAGTGTTTGACGCCGAGCTTTCATCAATTTTACTTTTTATTATTGTCAATTTTACTTTAGGTAAGGACTAAGGTACTGTTGTACCTGTATGCAAATGTCCCACCTGTCAAATGCTGACAGTTAAGGAGTTAAAGGAAACCATGTTTAATGGTTCAAAATGTATCACCTCTCTGGAAGTAGTTTGGGAATTTTATATAACCTATATATAATTGACAAATAATCACCAGAGAGATAAATACAATTTTAATAAACACTTAACGTTGTGTAAAATTTGAATATTTTAGCCTTCTGCTTATCTTGAGCAGCCCCCACATAGCATGGCGTGAATAACACGATCAATAATTTAAATTGGCAAGGGAGTGCCCTTTAGACTGTCGAGTTTAGGAAAAAATCTGAACACAATATAGTGCAAAAATAATAACTAGGTTATCCAGGAGTAGGCCAAACAGGGTAGGTGGATAGATATTGACATATAACTTATTATGTGCATATGTCATTTTAACAGCAATAACGGTTTTTCATGAGTTGGATTAGTTTAATCTTAGTGAATTTCACTTTTAGTTTAATCTCACTTTCATAGCGGACTTTAACCCACCGGAAGTCTTTTATCCACTCTTCGAAAAGTGAAAATGCTGGATTAACATTCACCACATGATCACTGATCAGATGTGCCATTATTTGTGACTCTAAAACAAAATCTGACAGTGTTATTTTCATTCTCTCGTATCCAGACCTTTACATTCGCGGTTCGCGGCTGTAGCTCTCTGTCATTTGAACTGAGTGATTGACAGCTGATATTAACCAATCCATTCGCATTCAGTGCAAGAGCAGTGGGCCAATCAGAAGAGCTTTAAGGTAGGACAGGCATTGTTTACTGCAGCAAGTTGACATGATGACTGTTTAACTATACCCGAGCGCTGCGTTTGGCGTTAAGTGCATTCTGCGTAAAGCTTGCATAGATAAATTTTCGGCTGCATATGCGACCAAAGCGGTCATAATTTCGAGTCCTGCAATTTCAAATTCAAGCAGGTTCAAGCACTTTGTCCAAAATCCAAGCACTTTTCTAACCTTGAAAACACTATATTAAAAAGCAAGCATTTTCCAGGATTTCCAGCACCCGTACGAACCCTGTATAAAAGAGCAGTGTGACTCAACCCAAGGAGAGGTTCACTTCTCCCCTGCTCCAGATTTGTGGTTGTGCATACTTTGTGGGTATTGACCTTTTGTGTATTGTGAGAAGTTATTGAGCTATTGGGTACAATTTAACTTCTGTTTGTTTGAAGAAACTTGTTGTTTGTCTTGTGTTGTGGAACTTTACAGGCAGTGTGTCTGCTTTCTAAGTTGTATGATTTAAATATACTCTTTGTTTGGTATTTAAAAAGTAATTGTATTGTTTCTTTGTCTGACTTCTTGATTTTGCAAAATGAAGCTGTAGGGAGAGGGTGCCGTTTTATTTTTGTACTTGTTTGACTCTGTTTATTCATAGTAAGGGAGTTAAGGAAAGCCTTTGTTTTATTTCTTTTCTTTTTCCTGAATGGGGTTATTTAGTACTCCTAAGCTTGTATTGGTTAATCCTGAAGACTTCTGTTTCCTTTTATTGTTGATTTTGATGAGAACAAAATAATAAAAGATTTAAGTTTACTCTTGTGGTTGTTTCCCATTTTTGATGCAGAGGATTGAAGTGTTCCCTCAATTTTGTTTATTTAACCTTTACACAATTCATTAATTTGTTTTTCTTTTCCTTAAATTCTAAATTTTAGTTTACTTTATTTTCCTTTCCCAACCCTAGACAAAAAGGGGAAGGAACTTAACCGTTGGAACCATTTTAAAAAATTTTGGGGCTAGCCCAAAAATACAGCCCTTCTGGTATGAAGTAGCAACTGAAATAAAAAAGATAACTGGAGAAGAATTGGACTACTCATTTATTACATTATACCTTGGGAAAATACCAGAAACTGTCACGACTATTGACAAATACTTAACTCAAATTCTTTAAAGCCATAACTCGAAAATGGTTTCAGGTTGATCTTCCAACAGGGGCTCAATAGGAGTTGAAAAGGAAATGTATTGTATGGTTTTTTTTTTTTTTTTTTTGTCAGATATAACGATTTCGATATTTGATTTGTGATTTCATTTTGTAGTCAAGCTTCAGCTCAATCTGTATTTTAGCTTCTTACTGCTAAGATATCAACTTGTATTAGCAAACATCTCTGAAATTGTACTTTGCTTGCTACTAGATTGAGTGTCACTGGCAATTCTTTTGGTTGACTATTTAGCAAGAAGCTCCTCGTATAGCCGCCTGTGGTGCTTTTATAGGTGCTGGTTGTTGTATTTCCTCATGCTGTGGCAACAATTCTGCGACCGCTCTTACAAATTACCTGTTTTTGTTTGGTGTCTGTGACTTTGAAACCAAAATATTCCCATATTATCAACGTGCTGTTTTTCTTTGATATTAATGCTTCTGAAGCTGCAGACGGCATTGCCCCACTCGTTCACGCTTTCCTGTTTGTTTGTTTTTATTGTGGGTGTTCCACATAGTTAGGTTGCGCAATTCTGATTGGGCAGAACGAAAGTGTGCGCACTCAATTGGCAAGTAAGACTGTCACACACAGATGGCAGTCACGCATTTGCTCTGGGTGGGGGGAAGTTAAATAATATACATCATATCGCAGCCTCTTGCGATTAGCTAAATGGCAATGTTTCAAATTGCGATTCGATTTCGATTAATCGCACAGTCCTACTTTTAACCTAAGACTTGATTCCAAAAATTGCAACAAGTATAGGCAAAAATGGAGTGAGTATGTCATTGTAAACAATATGTGATGATGTGCTTCAAATGTATAATGTATTCTGTTAAAAGTAGAAAGTAAAACAAATATATGGCTTGGCAACTAGCAAATTAAGTAACAAAAAAAATACCTAAAATACTTTTTAATTGTTTACTATAACATTAAACCCTGTACTAAACAAACAAGTATAACCAGTTTAACAAAATGATTGCAGCCAGAAATGATTCACTCCAGCATGTAAATACTGTTTTCATAATACAAATGTTAACGTAAATAGTGCTCATCAGGGGAAAACTCTCCAGTCACAGCCCCTCCCCAAACCTATGACATCATCATCATCACTAACACACACATTCATATGGCCTTACAGCATGACTGATGATTTCCATTCAGACAACTTGTTTCTTTGACATCCAGGGCTGCACGCGCAGACTGCACGTACACTGAACAACACGCACAGCATTTTGCTGACCTATGCAGCATTCAGCAGAAGCCCTTTACATTCATTACATGCATACACACATTTATGAGAACCAAAGCTACAACAAATACATGCATATACTCTAACATCTCTCTAAAAAAAAAAAAAAAAAAAAAAGAGCATAAGACCATCCAAAGCCATTCAGCGATGACATCATCACTGTGTCTGGAGGCAAACAACTGAAATCATTGGGGGTGGATGGAGGATTAGATTACTGAGATCACAGCGGACATAAAGGGATTCATCCGCAAATGAATCCGAGTGTGTATGAAACACACTGGTAATGGCTGTGGTGGATCAGAGATTTGTTGTTTATACAGATGAAATAGGCCTAGGGAGTGATTCTAATTGATGATAGGCAGGGAGGGATAGCATTTGAAAAACTCCTGACATTCAATAACAGGCTATAGAATGACAAGAGAGGCAATAATGACGGGGGAAAGAGAAAGAAAAGCTGAAACGTCAGTATTCGTTACTCCCTAATGGGCATCTTCTAATAGCCATTGTCCTCAGATAACAATGCCCTTAGTATGAGCCCTTAAGCATGAGAGAACAAGAAAAGATGCACATTTACAGACACGGTTTTGTTTCAGATCCCCCTAGTGACAAATACAATTGCAATGATTGCACGAGAACCAGTTATGCTTCAATGCAAAGAACTTAACGACAAGTGTAGAGGTAATCAAAAGAAATTTGAAAAGTTGCGGCAAAGACGACTCATGCGCACGACTTTGATGGAAACAACTGCTGGCACTTTCCATGAATAGAGTATAAAATACTGCCTGAAACTCTAAAAAGTCATATTTTATGTATTTGTTTATTTATTTTACATATGGTCAGTATAAGAAAGTGGGTATTAATTGCTAGTCAGATTCAAAAGGATTTTGAAATTGTGTGGCTACCTAAAATGTTTTTTGTTGTTGTTGTTTTGTCAATTGTGAAGGTTAATTTCATCTTCAAAATTGATGATGGAGTTGAAATATTTAGATGAACTTAATGAGAACTGGTCGAAGAACATATTGAGTATAGGCATGGGCCGGTATTAGTTTCTGACAGTATGATAACCGTAAAAATAACACGGTTTCATGGTATCAGGGTATTGTGATTACTGCTCTAACATATGTTCTTTTAATGTCTGGGTAAAACAAACAAACAAACAAAAAAACTTTTTTCCCCATTAAACGCAATTTACTTTAAGAAACATTTATAATATTTTGGAACAGTAAAGATGTCAGGCTAAATAGTTAAAATAAATCGTTGACTTCTGCTTTTTTCATTAGTTTCAAAAACAGATTTCTTTACAACACATAAACACATTATAAAACCTTACATATACCTTGGCAATGGTAAAACAGAACTTTTTAGCGGTATTAAAACCCTGACTTTTCCAAACTGCGGTAAACCTTGAAACCAGTTATCGTCCCATGCCTAATTGAATTCAATTATCCACATTTAATTATCAAAACTTTTGCCGTTGACTAAATGAAAACTTTTTTTATTCAACACATTTTCAGTAAAATAATAATTCTGATGAATCTCTGTCTAATTTTATAACATAAGACCAGGGAAATTCATACACACTTTTCAAAGCTGTGCTGTAAATAAAAAATAAAAAAACGTAATATTACTCAAATGTGTCAGTTAATCAAAATATCTATGCGCAAGAGCACAAACTCACACACAAGCTGACTCGATGGAGAAAGAGGCAGCATGTTGTATTATTCATCTGAATGGTACAAGTGTTTATCATGGATGATACAACCTATGTTAAAAAGTTGAAAACAAACAGCTAAAGCTCACATGCAAGTTTGTGCTAGATTTTGTCATTGTCAGAAAATGTAATATATCGTAGCCAATAATGTTAAAAATTATGTTCCATTTCTTTCACAGACTAATCATTTTTCACTTAAAAAAAATAATAAAATAAAAAATAAATATATATATATTTACATTAGATGTTGGTATTAATTTTGCTTTTCCTGTATAGATTTTTTCAACACTAAATGTGGTGGTAGCAGTTTACTGGACCAGGGATTCAGCTGAAAATATTATTTAAATTAATATCATTTATACTGGCAGCATGGTGGCGCAGTGGGTAGCTCAGTCGCCTCACAGCAAGAAGGTCGCTGGTTCGGGGCTGGGTCAGTTGGTATTTCTGTGTGGAGTTTGCATGTTCTACCCGTGTTCGCGTGGGTTTCCTCCAGGTGCTCCGGTTTCCCTCACAGTCCAAAGACATGCACTGTAGTTGAATTGAATAAGCTAAATTGGCTGTAGTGTATGTGTGTTTCCCGGTGTTGGGTTGCAGCTGGAAGGGCGTCAGCTGCGTAAAACATATGCTGGATAAGTTGGCGGTAAAGGGACTAAGCCGAAAACAAAATGAATGAATGAATGAATAATTTATACGGTCTCTTGTATATGTCCTCAGGGTGAGTAAATAAACTGCGTTTACATTTTTGGGGTTGAACTATGTTTTTTTAAGGTTTTACACAAGCACTTGATGTGTCCGAAATGAGCTAATTTTTAAACTATATTAATTTGACTCAAAGTTTGACTAACTTATCAAACAGTAAACAGACCTAATAGAATTAGCACGTCTGCTCATTAAAGTGTACTCTATTCATTAAAAGTGACTGCTGCAGACTAGAAGCTGTCTGGTGCTGAATACAGATCTGTATCCTCCACTGCCCAGAGACTGTCACATGCTGTAGGCCACATGCACGTTACACCTGAGAAACCAGAGTCTACGAGGCATCATTCATCCTCATGTTATGTGAAAAACAGAGCATGTCATTAGTTGTCGGACTAACAGTTAGCGAAAGAGCATCACATGGACGGTCTCATCAGCTGACCATGGGTTAAACATGTCAGCAAATCAACCCAGGACGCCAGTAAACTGAGGCTAAACCAATGAGCTTGTTATAAGCCAATGGCAATGTTTGTGTGCTATTGAAAAATGTGATTCAGGTCTTGATGCTTTCTCTCTGCGTTCTGAGTTGTAAAGTGATCCGCTCGGCGGGCTGCTGTTGGCGGTGATGCTGTGCGGTGACCTCGGCTGGACAACACAGCGCACCATCTGCGACCTTAACCGGGAAACTCTCGATGGACACACGTAATAAAGTAACACGGAATACAAAACGTGCCGTCGCATAATCCGGATGCTCAGTAAACTGTAGATAATGTTTGGTTGATGTCCATACCTGAAAGCGACGGTCCGTCCTGGTCTGTCAAACAACGGTCATACCGGAAACATCCGTTCACAGCTCTCCGTAGACTCCGCCTAGTTAGTGCACCAGCCAATCAGGGACGACGAGCTGACCAATCAGGTTTCAGGAAATTGACTTTCGCTGATTCCCTCCCCCAGTGTTATTTACAAAATGTTCTGTCCTTTATCTCTCAGTCTGAATCGGTCTCTGCTAAAAGAAATGCTTGTTTTTATAAATGTAATTTTGTTTTATTTGTAAATTCCACATCCACAAATGCACATTTGCTAATATCAAACCATATTTTCCTGTTTTTATGCAAGAATTTAATCATTATTTAAATATAATTTAATATATGAAAATAAGCAAGCAAACAGAACTATTTGATTTTGTAATGACTTTAATTTATTTACGGTAATTTATTCTCACGTCTTACCCTCAAGTTTATTTCATGTTCTTTATTATTTATTTTGTCTTTCTTTTCCTCTCTTGTATCTTTTTCATTGACAATGTAATTGATATTCGGTATTATTTACAAATATTGATACAAACATGTTAGCTGTTTTTTTGCAAACAAATTAATTAATTAAAAAAGCTCTCAGTGTGATATAATTTTGGTGCATTTAATCTTAAGGTATTTAATTTTATAATAAATACATGGAAAATAAATGTGTGATTTGCTTGTATATTTTAGCTTTTTAGACTATACCAAAGATTTAAGCTCAATATTTCAATATGGTGTGAAGTAATGTGTCTCAGCTCAAAGTAGCTATTCAAAATGTTTCGTTTTACATTTGAAGCTATATCTAAATTTTTATTAGATCTTACAGGAGCGTTAATAACTGGAGAAGGTTTAGTGAAGATCACTTCTGAATAATCAGAGATGACACTGGTAAACTGAAGAGCTAATTCAGTTATCAAATGCTCTCATGTTTGACTAAATTTCGTAATTTCCTAATCTCATTCTGGATTTTAATCATTGACAGTTTGGTAAGAAGTAACGTGGATTTTGTACTGATCACATTACAGACGTCAAACAGCATTATGCATTAGGAATTATGTGATGCCACCTAGTGGTGATCTTTAAAGTCCCCATGAACTGGAAGAGTGTAGGTGGAATAGATCTCTTTATTGCGTTGTGATTTTTCAATACAAAAACTCCCTCTCAAATTATCAAAATTTCATAAACAGGTTCTTTTATACTGGCAATTAATTTACAAACACAATTTTCCCCCACATAAATCACCAATCTGGAACAATATGTACATATTATTTGGGGGTGAGGTTCTCAGTCATAGAAATTTTTGTGAAAAATATAACTTTGAGTGTGATCATAAGCAATACAATAGGGTATTGAAATCTATCCCGAAGGCATTTCTAATGATGGTTAGTAATGTGGTTAATAATATAAATGACACACTTCATCTGCCTTATTTGTTGATAAATGGACAAGATTGTATTTAGATTGAAATACCTAATAAAATAATAAGATCAATATTAACCCAAGATAAAATTCCAATACATTCATTCATTCATTTTCTTTTCGGCTTAGTCCCTTTATTACCCGGGGTCGCCACAGGGAAATGAACCGCTAACTTATCCAGCACGTTTTTACGCAGCGGATGCCCTTCCAGCCGCAACCCATCTCTGGGAAACATCCACACACACACTTATTCACACTCATACACTACGGACAATTTAGCTTACCCAATTCACCTGTATCGCATGTCTTTGGACTGTGGGCGAATGCAGGGAGAACATGCAAACTCCACACAGAAACGTCAACTGACCCAGTCGAGGCTCGAACCAGCGACCTTCTTGCTGTGAGGCGACAGCACTACCTACTGCGCCACTGCATCGAATGCAAACTACAATACTACAAGCGTCCAATACAAACTAATAGAATTAATGTGTCTTTTCTTTTTTCCAAGAGCTCTATTATCGAATTAAGAACAATGTTTCTTTCCTTTCCCATACCTCCCAAAGCTAAAGAAGTACATTTTAAAATAATCAATGATATTTACCCATCTTCAGAGTTTCTTAGACAGATTTAATTGTGATCACAACACTTGTACATTCTGTGAGGTTGACATTGAAATGACTGCACATTTATTTTTGGAATGTTTATATAGCAGAACCTTTTGGTCTGATTAATTCGAGTGGTTAAAGGTTTCTCTCACATTGTCCTCCCAATTTTCTAAAAATTATATTTTCTTTGCTTTATTAGGGAAAGATGTTAATATTCAATTTGTATTGAACAATATTCTAATTTTGGAGAAATGTTATATTTATAAATGCAAGTGCCTTAAAACAAAACCTCTGATTTTAGTTTTCCAAAAGGAATTTTGGTTATACTGTAAATCTTTAAAGTTGCTAAAATCAAAATGTGAAAGAAGACTGTTTAGTTTATTGTAAAAAATTAAATTAATAAAAGACCCGGTAGTGTAAATGTTTTTTTCTTTTCTTTTTTAGATGTGTTTGTGTGTCTATTCTATGTTTTAATTGTATTTATTTGTATTATTATTATATTGATTTGATTATTATTTGTGGTTTGTTCTATAAATGTAGATGAAAGTTTTTTATCGAATTTTGCCTTATTGTAATTGTGTTATAATGCAAAAAAAATAAAAAAATAAATAAAAAAAGGATGTAGGCATTTCATTCAGAAAGATCTTAGAAGAGTTATTACAACCTAACAGATTCCTCCTCTTCAGCATTTCTTCACCTCTTCTCCAAAACTGACAGTTGGAGGGGCGTGGTTAAGTATGTTAGCCACGCCCAATACATTAAACTCACGTAATCTGATACTAAAAAGATTACAATTAAAGATTAGAAGGGCAAACAATTGTTCACCACAAAATTAGCAATGCGAGCTAACAAAATCATATGGTTAGTTTTGATTTCTTGGGGGCTAAATAATTATCATATTCAGCCTGCCAAAATAAGAGAATACGACGAGCACATTTCACGATTCAATGAGGGATTACCTGATAAAACATTTTCCGGTACTTAGTACTTTAATTACTTTAAGTACTTGCATTAATTACACATACGTAGGCCATATATATTTAAGTTTTTTAATCATCTATTTATACCCCATGCAGGACTTTTATTATGCCTTGACAAAATCCTGTTGACCCGGCTGTCGAAGTACGCCGTAGCTGCAGACAGTCACATAAACTGCTCATATCGATATGTAAAGCCCGAACATTTTATTATAGTTATTATTTACACATATTATAAATTAATCACATGTGTTTTAGTACGTTACAGACTCGTAGGGATTTTAATAGCGATGATTTTGAGACTGTCAAACAGGGCATGTGTCCTCTCAGGATCAGTTCGCCTCAAAAGCACTTTGACATCTTTCTTCGACGATCTGGGAACATCGGGAATCATCCTGAAATCTGCATCATCTGGTATATTCGAGAACCTGGCCTTAGAAGACTGGATACACGACCACGTTGATCTGCAGAACATGAGCTTGCTGTTATTGTGGAGAAACTCTCCTGTTGTGGTCATCGGAAGACACCAAAACCCCTGGCAGGAGTGCAACCTTCCCGCGACGCGACGGTTGGGGATCCCGCTGGCGAGGCGGCGCAGTGGAGGCGGGACGGTTTTCCATGACTTTGGAAACATTAACATGACATTCTTCACCTCCAAGAAAAAATACGACCGTCACAGGAATCTCAAAGTCGTTACAAGTGCATTAAAAGCTCTAAGACCTAATCTAGACGTCGCCGCAACGGATAGATTTGACATTTTATTAAACGGCCATTACAAGATTTCAGGCACTGCTGCAAAGTTAGGCAGGAGCTCTGCTTATCATCACTGTACATTACTGTGCTCTGTTGACCGTTCTGTGTTGTCCTCAGTATTAAAGAGTAACACTGCTGAGGTTATCAAGAGCAATGCTACTCCAAGCGTCCCTTCCCCTGTCAAGAACCTTCTGGATGTAGATCCCACTCTTGATTCCAGCACCATCATGGAGGCTATTGCTTCCCAGTATAATAATGAATTTGGCTTTGATAGTCCGGTCATCACAGTTGACCCCACTCATGAAGCTCTCATGCCTGGCATTCATAAGATGGCACATGATCTTCAGACATGGGAGTGGATTTATGGCAAAACCCCAAAGTTCAGTGTTTGCACAGCTTTAGTTGTTGATGATGTGGATATCAAGCTTGATATGGATGTCAGGAATGGTACTGTAGAGCGATGTGCTTTGGAAATCCCTGCAGACTGGCTTTCTCCAGAGATGGTGAATGAGCTTATATCAACTCTGAAAGGCAGCAGATACTGTCCAAATGAAACTGCGGTGCTGGTGGCTGCGTTCATGAGGACTCGGTCAATGACAGAAGATGTTTCTGAGAAGGTTCATAGATTGTGTGAAGAAATGGTTTCTGTCATGTGAATAAAAGTGAAATCAGATAAAATCATTTTTGTGACACTTGTTTCATTAGCAGTGGGTATTAACTTTAAGAGGTCTCCTGCAAACAGCTTTTCTATACACAAATACAGATTTTTCATATCAAAAAAGCATTTGCTACTACTTTAATGTTTAATTTATTTAAAATACATCTTAAGTATACCACACAGAAACTACTAATAGAGATATACTTGACATATGGTAATTATTTCAAAGGTCTTTTTGTTTTATATTATAAACATTAAATATTAAAATAGTGTTAAGATTTTAATTGATGCTTAATTTAATAATTACATGTGTTAATGTATTATTGTTTTATTAATTTTAAATAATGATATATTAGTAATTATGTAATTAAAACTTATTATTAATTGTATGTACATTTTAGTAATACTATCTTCATTCTAGTTTTATATTATTATTTAATGAATTAATACATAGAGACAAAGGCAGGCAGAGTGGCAGACTTAACCAATAAGTGAGGTAAGCAGCCGCTTAGGGCCCCAGGGAACTAGGGGGCCCCGACCAATGCCAAGAAGCCAATATTAATCAGCTCTTTTAAAAAGTCTGTCTATAACTGATTTTAACGTTACTACTTTTTTCAAAACCGGGGCCCCTGAATGAATAATGGAATGTTCTGTCCGTACTGCACATGCTCAAGGTGTGAGAGCTTCAGTCAAAGAATCTGCCAGCCAGTGTTGCCAACTTCGCAACTTTTCAGACCCTCCTAGCACCCAATTTTCAAAAAAGCAACTAGCGAATGTTTTTAGGTGTCACTGGAGATTTTTAAAGACTTTCATGTGTCCGTGCTGTACCGTTCCTAACGTTACTCTTTCTCAACGAGCTGCGGGTGATGCCATAGGCCTCTCCACCGCCTCAGAGCACTCAAAGGCAGCACTGTGCCACACAGTTGTGTGAGAGCAGATCATTCCTCTGCATACCGATGGCAAATGTTTTAGCACCGTGAGCATGAGGTATTTCCCTGGTACAGTCAAACCGATCTGCTTCTCCTTTGTTTTAAATTTAGTAATTTAGATGGATTGTTTATTCTTTTCTTGCTGTTGTTCACAATCACAGAGATTTTAGTGACACCAGTCTGCCAGCGATCAGAGTAGAGGTAGGAAGAGTGTGCAAGAGTGAGAATTTTGAGAACATTTCGGAAAAATGTAGAAATACGACATAGTTTGTGAACTTGTTTTTTTATTTATTGCTTTTCATTTTAAATTAGAAATATAAATGTTCTTTTATATATGTGTATATATATATATATATATATATATATATATATATATATATATATATATATATATATATATATATATATATAATGGTAAATCTTTACAATAACAGTACATTTACTTTATTAGGAACTAATGATGAGTAAATGCATGAGGTATATTTAATTACAACATGAGTTACTAGAGTTCATGTGTGAACAACGGCTGCCTTTATTACTTGTTAATACATGATTGTTTGTTAATTAATGTATTAATTACCACATTAGTTTATGCTTAGTTTAACCATCATGAACTTATGAGCTGTTATTGTATAATTATGTCATGACTTTACTTGGAGAGGCACATCATCATTAACTCATCCATCTAGTGCGTTTACACTGCATAACAATAGACAAGTGTTCTGTCTACATCAGCATGAACAGGAGTTCATGAGTAGTTAAGCATGAGTTAATGGTAATGTGCCCCTCCAAGTAAAGTCATGACATAATTATACATTAACAGCTAATGAGTTCATGTTGGTTACATTTAGCTTAAACTTAAATGTTAATTAATACATTGTTTAACAACATGTACTAACAAGTAATTAAGGTAGTCATTATTCACACATGAACTCATGCGACTCATGTTGGGGTTAACCTTAGTTTATTGGCACATGCCCTAACTCATTAGTTCACAATAAATCATGTACTGTTATTGTGTTACCTATATATATATATATATATATATATATATATATATATATATATATATATATATATATATATATATGAACACACACACACACACACAAACACTTTTTAACATGCAAATTATTTTTAACAATGCTAGGGCCCCAAACCTGGAATTGCTTTAGGCCCACACGGAATCTGCGCGCGCAGAATTCCGCAGATTTTCCGCTGATTTTTAGCCCATCATTAATTCTGTTTATTTACTTAAAGTTAACTATTTACAGTTATTCTAATTGGATTTGCATTTTAAACATTAAATACAAGTTTAAAAGATGTTATTTTTTATTTAACATATTAAGGTTTTAGTTATGATACTCCCAAAATAATTCCGCAGAAATCTGCAGATTTTTACCAAAATTCTCCGCAGAAATAGCAAAAAACGTCCGCAGATTTCGTCTGGCCCTGCTTATGGCCCCCAAACCACTAAGTCCACTCCTGCATAGAGATTTAGATGATATTTGGTTGGAATTAAAATTATTAATATAACCTCTCTCTCCTAAACTTTTAGCAAAATTTCCATACGCAAGCGGTCCGGTCTAGTTCTTCCGGGCAGTGGTAACCAGACTAGTATATCATTTGGATGGCTTTTGACTTTAATAATTATAAATAGACTTAGTTTTGTAATTCGTGTGTTTTTGGTATGGCAAAGACAGCAAACGTGTAACTTTATTCCTGAGCTAATGAGGTCAAACTCGCAATAAACGCTCTTTCTTTCTTTTTCTGTGTAATTTAACAGACAATCCGCATGCGCTAAAGATCTGGGCTAAGGCCGCGGTACCCGATTACTCAATGTCAAGTGCGCATGCGCAATGCGAGCACGACCAACTTGAAGCGCTAACACCGACTACACTGCACCGCAACGAGGAGGTTACAGCCATACTCACAAAATGGGAAAGAAACAGAAAAATAAGGGAGATGACGGGTAAGTTGTGCCACGGTTGACCGCGTAACACGGAGTCTGTTAACAGCTGAACGAGCGTGGCGTTTGTGGTCTTGACAGTGTGGGAGACACACACTGTTAGCCACCTGGCTAGCTTCTGATAGACATGAGTTCATGTGCCGCTATAACTAGGCCTGTCATGATTATTGCAATACTGACCGCTTCGTGAGAAGAATATAGTCATGAAACCAGTAATATTTATAGATACATATCTACAAACCAGCCATTTTTTTGTGAACATTGCGTATTTGTCCTGTTTGTGTGTTTAAAATGAGACACGAGCAGTCTTGAATCGAGATCTACCAGCTGTGAGTGTTAGATTAGTGGCACTTCACATCTGCTGTCATATCAAACACTGTCCGAGCACAGAAGACAGTTTTTAAAGGGCAGTGGCCTCTGTATGTGTATCTGATGTCTCTTCTGGCAGTGCAACATCATCCGTTTCCATTGTGCGTAAGCGCTTTGTCTTCAGTCAAACGCTCTTCTATGGGATGCCATCAGCTTTGGTTAATGCGGGAACTGTGACAGTAAGAAATCTCAAGCTGTGGAAATGGTCAAATGCACCCATATCTCTCTGACAGTCTGTCACTAGCTGGATTGAGCTGTGTGAGTTGACCTACTCAGATCTATAGATGTGCTTGTGTAAATGGTAAAATACAGTACATCTGGCATATTTAGACTGTAGGCACGTGCATCTTTTTTTATAAAATAACAATCTGAAAAAAATTGTGTTAACATGATTTTTCATTGACATGGTTGATGCAACATGAATGAATTTGGTTTGTAAGATTTAAGTATTTTGTAAATATAATAATAAATGTACTGTGACATTTGCAGTGAAATCTCAAAACATAAATTCCCAGAGAAAGTATATGTTCACATTATATTAAAATATCTGTTTATATTTTCCAAAACAGCTAACCACAGATTTGTGGAAGCAGAAAAAATATCAATCTGTAAACATGTTTTATATTTTAAATGAGGGAAGTAAAGATGCGTTATGGATGTGACGAAAAAAGTTTGTGAGTTTACATTATACAACATACTTTGTAGAAATTCTGTGAATTAAACTGCTCAACCCAGAAGCAATGATGCTAATCAAAAGGATAAAAGTTGGTTCTCTATAGAACAAAAACGATTGATTTTATGTTATTTGACATTTTTTTAAATTTATGAGGGTAAAAGCTCCTTTATGGTTGTGACAGATGTGAAATTGCGAATTGTGATTTTGGTAAATCAAATATAATTGTTTAAAAACATTTACAGAGACATTTTTGAGTATTTTTAAAGCACTGTAAAATACTTGCTTGCACAAAAAAATGCAAAAACGGTTTCGCTATTTTGGCGAAAACGTATTTTCTTTTATGGCAAGGTTGACATTTGCATGGAATTGCTCATATATATATATAAAATATTGTCCATGCCCTAGACATGATCAATTTCAGCGTTATGGATGTGACATTTGCAGTAAAATCTCAAAACATAAATTCACAGAGAAAGTATATGTTCATTTTATATTGAAACATCTGCTTATATTTTCCAAAACAACTAACCACAGTTATTGGATTAGAATATCAAAATATCAATCTGTAAACATATTTTATATGAGGCAAATAAACATGCATTATGGATGTGACCAAAAAAGTTTGCGAGTTCACAGTATACAACATGCTTTGTAGAAATTCTGTGAATTAAACTGCACAACCCAAATAAAATAATGCTAATCAAAAGGATAATAGTCGGCTCTCTATAGAACAAAAATTATAGCATTTATTTTTACATTTTTGCATTTATGAGGACAAAACTTGGTTATGGATGTGACAAAAATTGCTACTTGTGCGACTTTGGTAAATGAACTTTAGTTGTTCAGAAACATTGACAAGAGACATTTTTGACTATTTTTACAGTACTGTAAAATACAAGCCTATACAAAAAACCTAGAAAGGGTTTCGTTCTTTCATTAAAATTGTTTTTTTCATGGCAATGTTGACATTTGCATGGAATTGCTCACATGCTACTACATGTAGTGCTATACTTTTCTAAGTAATGCGTTAAAGAGATTTTTAAAAGCATGAAATATGTATATGCCTGAGTAACACAATACATTAATATGCATTTTATAACATCAAAACATTTGACAAATATAATTTGAACTGTAATGTGAGCATAATAAATGTAATACACGTTTGCAAGATAATCACTGCTTTAAAATTAGTAGTCTAAATATTATTATTATTATTATTATTATTACTACTACTACAATTATTATTTCTATTATTTTATTTTAATTTAAATTTTTTTTGCAAATACTCCATAGTAATTTGGGCAAATAGTTTGTTTAAGGTGTTTTTGAACATGTTTAGAGTGAATTCAGTTCTTTTATAGCCAGTCTATTACTTTAAATTCATTATTTGAATTCAGATCTTTTGAATGGTTAATTGTGGCTTTTATTTTTCTTTATAAAACTTCTATTAAATTCCATTATACAAGCTTTGTTTGCCTTTAGATTTAATATGTTTTAAATTTGTTGTAGATTTTAGGGATTTTCATTTTAATACTGACCAATATAGGACAGTAGGTTCACCTGCTTTGCCCTGTGTTTTCCTTTTTACCTTTGAACGCAGTCTATTATAGTCTCGCTAATAGCTAAATTTAGGCAGCTCTGATGCTGAGCAGACTCCAGCTCTTCTGGCTTTGCGGGAGGTGGTTAAGTTGATTAGTGCCCTAGTGAGTGTGCCCTAACAAGTTACAAAATAAGTTCCTCTTTCACTAATCTCAAAAGATGTCATGACATCCAGCCATGAATTTTCACCTTTCAGTAGCATCAAAACAAGATTGGCGGTTACTTAAAGACTTTTTGCTGATGCATCTCATTAAAGAACTTCGCATCCTAAAGGACATTTGAATATTTTTATTAAACATATTATACATCCATTCATTCCAATCATTTGTCCATCTGCCTATTAACCGGTCTTCCATCTCCTGCGTTGTGTTTGCTGAGTGCAGCAGGTTTGTGTGTGTGAGTCGAGGGCTCTGTCTGTCATGTGATGACCGGCTCTGTAAACGGTGATTTTCCTTTTCTGATGCAACAAGCATGCAAGTAGGGCTTTAGGCTCCACTATATAAGCAGCACAGTTTTACTTCCTCATCATTGCAGTGTTTGACTTTCCAGGTAAGATATTTAAGTTGATTAATATACTCTTTTTGCTTAGTTTTTTAATGCAGAGTTAGATTATAAACATTTTGGTTCATTATGAAACTCCTTGTGGTTGCTCTCTGTGTAGTGAATGAGAAACCCATGTAGTCTTGTGGTTTTGTTTCCAAATCTTCAGTGGCATAGGTGACTTTTCCTGGTCGGTTTCCGGTTAATTATTTCTGATGGTCTGTATTTATAGTTTAATTGTGTTTATAGTTTAGGAGTTTAATTTTATAGCATTCTGTGTCTTAAAGGCACATCAATAAATCTTGTAAATCCTGTGAAATTACTTGACAAATGCTTCTAATGAGTAATAAGAAAAATGTATTATTCTAAAATCGAATCGAGCTGGATGATTGTGTGGAAATAAAGTCAGCTGTATATAAAGAGGCAAACTAAACATTTTTGTTTTGTTTTTATATCTGCAAAAATTTGCCTTTAAAAAATGTATAGTATTATATGCTCTAAACTTAAAGACATGGTGGGGTGGAAGTTCTTGTTAAGGTTTTTCAGGTTATTCATGTGAAAACGTTATGGCCTTGTTCATGTTTGTATACAGTGTGAAATTATACATATTGTCCATTTTTTCTGCTTTCATAGTGCCAAAGACGAACTCGACGCACTTGCAGCGGAGATTGAAGGAGCAGGAGCAGGCAAGGAGCAGAGCAAATCCAAGAGCAAGAAAAAGAAAGGAAAGAAAGACGATTTTGAGTAAGAAGTTTCTTTCCATCGTTTAATTCTAATGCCTGCATTGTTATAAAGCATGAAGAGAATTTTATTTTACAAAATTGTATTTATTATTTTACATATGATATGTATATTTCAAATATATCTGTAGCAAGAATTGTAAACCGTGCATAGTTCAATCCAGAAACGTAACATAATAAATTTTAAATTGTTGTTGTTTAGATGCAGAAATTATGTATGTAACATGGGCTCTTTAAAAGAATATGTAACCAAGATTTTCTGTTCAAACTTTTGTTGTCAGTAAGATTTTTAAAAATAGTTTCGAAAGAAGTCTCCTGTGCTCACCAAGGCTACTTTTCTATTGTTCCTATTTTATGTAATATATAATGCAGTTTATTTTAGTGATCATCACTTCAGTTTAAACGTCAATAATCATTATCACAGTTGAAAAGGCTTATGCTGCTTATGTTGTCTGAAATGTTTGGTATACAGAGTTTAAAAGAAAAAATCTTTTGTAGAACTGTATTTAGTTAATATATCTTTTATTTCAGGATACATTATCCTCAATTTACATTTAGTTCATAAAATAATAAATAAATTATTTGATTTATAATTTTATTCTTGCAGAAAAAAACATTAATAAAAATTTTATTTTGTAAATAAAATTTCATTGACTGTAAATGTATAAACAGTAGTGTACAATTACTGAAGACCTCTTTTGCTTGCAGTGAGGATGACATCCAGAAAGAACTGGAGGCGCTAACATTAGAAAACCAAGGAGGAAAGGTTAAAGAAGCAGAAAAGGTATTGTCATTTTTTGTGTAAGATTATAAAGTTTATCGCTTTGCAAAAACAAGTCTTGAACATCCAAAAGCATTGTGTGTGATGAGGCTTGTTAGGGCGTGCTCACACTAAGTACAGTTGCAATGAACCGCGCCGAAGTGTGCTTGTCCCCACCTCCACTCTCCCCAACGGCCTGCACTCACACTGCATTTTTTACCTTCCGAGATGGAGAACGCTTGTGTCATTGATGATGCGACTGTTCCGTTTAATAGAAAGAGAAGCGCACTTGCTCAGCACAGTGGACATTGCTTTAGTTATATCGTTTTGTATTATTTTTAGTCATTTGGGATGCAGTGACACGCAGTCAAATATTTTGCTGAACAGATCTACCATTTTTGATGCTCATAAATTATTATAAAAGTCCTTGTGCTGCATGTTTTAGGAGGTTTGCTGAAGGCTTTAATAAACTATGACAGTTCATGTTCATTGAAAAGTAAGAACGATTGATAAATCCATATGAAACAGTCCCTTAAAAGTAATGTCGGGTCTTCAGTTTCGGGCGTGCTTTGAACTCACACTACAAGCGTACCGCACCAAAGCCCAAATGAACCGCACCTGGGCACGATTTGGAGCACTCACACTTGTCAAACGAACTGGGAAATGCGCCCTGGCACGGTCTGGATAGTCTAGTGCAAGTGCACCCTTAGAGTGCAGTTTGACTGTACCTGTAATTAAAGATAAATAATCTTTGAATGACAACTATTATCACACTGATATTTTATACAATTCATGAAGCAATAAGTTTATATTAATTCGATTAAATATTAAACACAATCTTGTCCATTTTTTTCACATTTTGGCACCAAAAATTGTTCAGAACTGGATCAGAGCGTTTGTGCATATCAGAGCAGCACTGTAGTGTCTAGTTCCTGAATTAATCTGCTGTGATAGTTAATTTCCTCTCAGGCAATGATGTTCTTGCATTTTATTCACACCTTCATTAGGAACTCTGAAGTGAAGCAAGTCGAGCAGCAATAACATCAAATGTGGCTCTCAGCAAAACCAGCAAGGCATGAATCTTTGTTTTTGTTGTGTCCTGGGTTTCATCGAAACACAGATGTGCAGTAAATGTAAAACCTCTGTGATTAAAATATTACCTATTATCAAAGCTGAGAAAATGCCACCGGATAATCCAGCCAACATTAGCCTTCTGTATGAACATGTCTTGTAATAAAAAAAAAACTGTACCAGTGTTTTGAATGGCAAACATTTGCAATAAGTAGTTCCTATATAGCTAATTTAGTTCCCCTAAGGAGTTCCTTTAGCTAAAATTGTTTCTAGTTCCTCTGGTGTGAACACAGCCAAAAACTGGTACATGTGCCAATATTTTTTTGGAGTTATTACATTACCTTGATCTGAAAGCCCCCAATTACAGTGACTTGCTTTCTCTCTAAGTGAATTGACCATTTTGAATGAATAAGGTGGATTTGCATCACACCGTGTTTTGAATTGTCGCATGCAAAAGCTGTATTTAGAATAAAAGTCCTTTAATTCACAAAAAAGGCGATGCGGTGGCGCAGTGGGTAGCGCTGTCGCCTCACAGCAAGAAGGTAGCTGGCTCGAGCCTCGGCTTGGTCAGTTGGCATTTCTGTGTGGAGTTTGCATCTTCTCCCCATGTTGGCGTGGGTTTCCTCCGGGTGCTCCGGTTTCCCCCACAAGTCCAAAGACGTGCGCTATAGGTGAATTGGTAAAGCTAAATTGTCAGTAGTGTATGCGTGTGAATGAGAATGTATGGGTGTTTCCCAGTGATGGGTTGCAGCTGGTAGGGCATCCGCTGCGTAAAACATATGCTGGATGAGTTGGCGGTTCATCGTTGTGGCTTCCCCAGATTAATAAAGTGACTAAGCCAGAAAAAAAATGAATGAATGAATAATTCGCAAAAAAAAAAAAAAAATTAAGTTGCGTGAAATTGTTTTGGTCGTAGGTCAAAATTGTTAATGCAGTAATGAGAGATGGGAAACATTTGCAGAATTAACTCTGAAATAACAAACATTACATCAACTTGACCAAATCTCCTTTGTTTGTATTTTTTACTGTTGGTTACTAATATTACAGTCAGTTGTTCTGACAACTTAATGGAATTTCACCTAATTTTTAACTCACTAAAAACTTTAGGCCTTAAAAAGTCTTACATTTACTGAAATATACTGTTGTAGGTCTTAAATCATTTTAAACTGGTCTTAATTTTCCGTTGTCCATGTAAAGCTACACAACCATGTGAAGTACAACTAACAATCCATCTAAAACAAAAAATTTAACAAAAGTTACATTTATGAACTCTATTTACCAATGTGGTTTAATTATCTTCCTTACAATAACATTTGTTTAAAGGTTCTCCTTGTATTTAGTGAGGACACTGACCTGGACAGACTGTTGTGCATACATTTAGTTTATTATCACTTTTAAAACTAACGCTGAAAAAAGTGTATGTATATAACCAGGGCTTGACATTAAGTTTTTTGATCACCAGCCAGTGTGGCTAGTAAGTTTTCCAACATTACTAGCCACTCGCCATTTTCACTGGCCACACTTATGTTGTTGGGAAAATATATTTTATATGCATAAATATGACTTTGACATGCTAAAATTACTTGATTTAGATTTTGTGGAATGTCCACATGCCTCCTCATTCATGTCACTTTTTGTGTATGTTTTGTCAGTGAGCATGAGCAAATGGGTCATGGTTTCATAATGTTGTATTACAATTAGTTTTTATTTCACATGACTGTTCAGAGCTCAAAGGATTTTCCAAATTTATCTCTAACCACACTAAAAATAAATAAGTAATTATTTCTTAGCCACAAATTTTAAATA
The DNA here is from genome assembly GCA_903798195.1 of Danio kyathit. Taxonomy (NCBI): domain Eukaryota; kingdom Metazoa; phylum Chordata; class Actinopteri; order Cypriniformes; family Danionidae; genus Danio; species Danio kyathit. Next base: position 56,931,963 of record LR812519.1, read on the forward strand.
ATGTGTCAAAACAAGCAAAATATAGCTGTATACTATACATTTTATTTAACACAACATTTCTTAAAAAAACAGTTAACACCAGTTAACTACACATAAATGGGAAGTTAATATCCTATATCCGGTTTAAATAATGGTTAAAGCGAAAGCAACCGGTGCTGCTTACAAAAAGACCAATATGGAGCTCTTGAAAGCAGCAGGACTGTGAGTACATGAACATAACTTTTTGTCTAGTCTATTTGAAAGAGAACCGATCACACCAGTTGCGTTTCCAGGCACGGTTGTTTCAAGCAAGGAAACCAGAGCATGCACGTGTTTTAAACAGTCGCGCGCATCACATCAGCTGTTGGCGGGAGTGATCGTCCTCTCATCCGGTAATCAACCGGCTTTCTTTTGCCCGCACGAACACAATTGTATTTGTCAGTCATGCTGCTTCTCGATTCTAAGATCGCATTTGCACGAATATTGGGCCATCCTTATTGTCAAATCCTGCTTTTAAGAAAACTACAATTTTAAAAATGATTTTTAATCAGCCAAAGTGGCTAGTGGAGGTGGCTGTCTAACCCGCCACAGCTAAAATCTACCTGCATTTGGCGGGTTGGCAGATGTTAATGTAAAGCCCTGTATATAAGTACAGTTTGCTTGTTTTTACATATTTTTTAAAGTATGTGGCTAAGGAATAACTAGGTATGTTTTTTAATGGTGCAAGTAAAGATATTTTCCACTGGCCATGAGAAAAAACCCTTCGCATTTTGCCCTGTATAAGTCTGAAATTGAATTTATAATGGTCTGAAAAAGGTCTTAAAAGTTTGACTTGGTAAAACCTGCAGAAACCAAGATTTAAGGTTATATTTATTCTGCCAAGATAGCAGTACACTGCAAAATATTGTTTTATTATTTAGTTATCAAAAAGTTTTGTATAAATTGTTGTCATTGTCACAATCCCCTAGCTTCAATGCACACTTTCTTTTTTTCACCTCACTTTTGTAATGTTACAAATTTTGAGTCACAATATCAATTCCTCCACTTGTTTCTCATAGAAATCAGATCCAGTAGAAGACGCCGAACCTCAGCCCGCTCTGACAAAAGCAGACAAGAAGAAAGCCAAGAAGGGTAAGAAGGCGAATCTAGAAGATGAGGAAGGTGATGAAGATCAGGGTCAGAACGACATGGAGAACGAGCAGAGGACGAAAGACACCAAAAAGGTGGAGGCTCCCGCTCCTGCTCCTCCTGCTTCAGACTCAGAGGACGAGGGCTCGCTTTCCCGCTGGAAATCCAAGGCTAAAAAGAAAGGAGGCCAGAAAGCCGCGTCTGACTCAGAAGACAGTGAAGATAGCGGTGCGAAGAAGGGCGGAGCAGGAGACGACGATGAATCCGATGATGATTCTCAAGCCACGCGCAAAAAGAAGAAAGGAAAAGCCAAAGCCAAGCCTGACAGCGAGGAAGACGAAGGAGACGACTCAACCTTCAAGATGAAGACGGCTGCTCAGAAGAAAGCAGAGAAGAAAGAGCGGGAGAAGAAAAAGAAAGAGGAGGAGAGAGCCAAGCTGAAGGCTAAGAAAGAGAAGGAGGAAGAGGCTTTGAAATCTGCTGCTACGCCTTCAACAGAGAGCAAGAAGCTGGAGGAAGCTGCTTCACTGGACCTGGATGGAGCCGATGTTCAGGGAGAAGGTGAGAGTTTAATCTTTAATAGTAAATCTTTTATGTAGCAGTAATGCATAAAAAGTAACAGTAATATAATTTAGGATGTTACAGAAGGCACTTTGAGGTTTCAATTGTTTATAAACTTTAAACAACAGAGAAGCTTTATTAAAAATCCTGCCAAAATAAAAGTTTTATGGTTTCAATATGAAACAAAACAAGAAAAAACAACAACAATCATTAATTACAGTTTTGGCATAAATTTATCATAAATTCAGTATTTTCCTGTTGTTTTAAATCCATAACAACGCCAGTAGCTGCTGTTATATTATGATTAAACATCAAGGTTTCCGCCACATTCATTCATCCGTGGCGGGCCACCACGCCAAAATCCATCCCGCCACGGCTACATATTACAGCTTCTTATTTAAAACATTTAGTCGTGTTTTTTATAGCGGATTATAATCGCACCAAAACATATTAGAGGTAAACCGCGCAAACTTTTCTGTAACCGTAGTAGTGCTGTGCGCTATTTGTTCAAGGTGACATGCTGACTGACTCTCTGACAGACTGACTGACAGGTGCGTGAGTCTAGCAAACACCGCGTAGCTTTCAGTTAAGATGAACACAGTTTCCAGAAGTATACTTTATTGATAAAGGTCAATGGCTTTGCATACAATGACTTTATCTTGCTGGAGTTTATAGCTGTTTCGTTTTACTTCAGGACGCGTTAATGTCGGAAAACGCACAAAAACGCACTAAATCGCGCTTCAGCAGCGCTTACTGGAGAGCGCACGAGAAGATCTGCACTTGAACGTGTAAATTTGAGTGCGTGTAAGAAGTTCTGTGCTCGAACAGAGGAAATCGGCGCGCAAGCAAAGAGATTCGCATGCTCGTATTACATGAATGCTATCTCGACTTGTTATACTGCGTGTAATATTTGTCTTTGAAATAGTTGGCAGATCTGTGTAAAAAAAAAAGTCCTGCCGCCACTGCTGGAAAAAATCCTAGAGGAAACACTGAACATTATATACTAAGTAATACTATTATTAATATATAAATTAATGTTATTAAATGCTTTTTATCCCAATAGTATTATGGTTCTATTTATGTACAGATTTTTTTCCTCTTTTTTATTATATATATATATATATATATATATATATATATATATATATATAGTTATTTATAAAGGAATAAAACAATTATGTGATTTTTCTCAAGTTATTTTGCCTGTTTTCAGTTAAATAATTCACATTGAAAAGGGATAATATTCATAAAAGTATAGAACTTGCAGTGTGGTGAAATTTTCATTTTTGGTTGAACGGTCCCTTTAAGCACACATATTTACAGCCAGTGGTGTGCAAGTTACTTCCAAACTAATACATTGCAGATTACTTGTTACTGTTTTTTAACAGTAATCCCTTACCTTACAATATTACTGTCTCAAAATTGTAATATGTTACATTACTCTTATATTACTTTTTAGTTACTTTCACCAAAATAACTACAGAATTAGAACTTAACATTCTAAAATGACAAAATGTACTGCAGAGCATTTTACATCCAGTAATACTATAGTTGTTATGGTAACACAAGTGTAATATAAACAAATTACTCAGTGCTGTAGTTTTTTTTTTTTTTACAATAAATTGTATATTATACTATTCACCACACTTTACTGTAGTAAAACTACACTTTGTATTTCGTTTTATCAGATTACTATTTTTAATACTACAGTATGCTGAAGCATTCATTAACAAGTTGAAAATAATACTAGCCTAAAACATAGGCAGTATACCTAACACATCAAAAACACTAGTTTTTGTTATAGAATTTAGCTTAACCGTTTAGTTTTTTGTGTTTTGTTAATAAATAGTGTAGCAATATAGAAACCTTATCAACATTCTTGGGATAACAAATTTAACAGAAGGATCTCTGGAGAGAAAAAGCATGAAAGGAAGAGTTAACACAAGGCACAAATTGTGAGTTTGCATAATCTGATGGAGCGAGAGCAGATAATTCGCACGTGAACAGCCAGTGTTTTGTGTGCGTGAGAGAAGTTTTCCGTGCGAGCAGCGTATATTAAAGAGCTCACGAGCAGTTTTGTCCATGAACAGAGCAAAGAGATTCGCTCGCTCGTATTACATGAATGCACTTTCGACTTGTAATACTGCGCTTACGGCATTTGTCAGTGAATTAAAGCCATATGCGCGTACGTCCATCTTGCGAATGTACTGTCTTCTGCCATTTTCATCTATTTGCCGCTTTTCCGCTCCGCGTTAGGCCTTACCGTTACTGCGAACCGGGCTGAGCCAATAGCCTCAGACCTTGAGCTCAGAGGCTGAAATCATTCCGCGTTCAAAGTTAAAAGTTCCAATAGCCAGAGGGAGATTAATGACAACACACACGTATATTCACTAACCACGAACAGGAAATAGAACTTGCAGTATTTTATAGCATCTAAAAAGCATCCAAAAAATATAAAGTGCCTTTGCGCAACTAAGGGCATACTCACACTATGTACAGTTGCGTTGAACCGGGGCAAAGCACGCTTGTCCCCCCTCCTGTCTCCCCCGATGGCCCGCACTCACATTACATTCGGGCCTGGCCACGCTTACGTCATCGATGATGCGCTGTTCAGTTTAGGAAGAGAATCGCTCTCGCTCAGCACAGTGGAGATTTCTTTAGTTATATCGTTTAAGTCATTTGATATGCGGTGACACACAGTCAAATATTTCGCCGAACAGATCAGCCACTTTTGACGCTCATAAAGTCCTCGTGCTGCAGGAATTAGGAGGTTTGCTGAAGGTGCAGCTGTCGTGCAGTGAGGGGTTTGTGTCTTTAATTAACTACGACAGTTTGCGTTCATTGAACAGCACGAATGATTAATTAATCCATATGATACAGTCCCTTAAAAGTCATGTCTTGCTTTTAGTTTCGGGTTTAGGCACGCTTGCACTCACACTGCAAGCGTATCGCGCCTGAGCCTAAGTGAACCGCGCTCAGGCCCACCTCTTCCAACCGGGCCAGGGCCGGCCAAGTGAACCGTGCTTGAGCCCGGTTCAGAGCACTCGCACTTCTCAAACGATCCGGGAAACGGGCCTGGGCACGGTTCAGATAGCATAGTGTGAGTACACCCTAAAACCATGACAGCTAAGCAATCCTAGCTAACATAAAAGTATATTTTTCTTTAACTTTTTAGTAGCCTAAAAGAAAAAGGATAAGTTATTCAAAGTCATCGTCATTGTAAATATTCAGTACATCACCTAATCTTAAGCTTAAGTCTGTGTTGGTAATGTCTAAGCCAGAGATGTCAAACCTACGTGATCTCTGTTGCTTTATTCTCCAAATTAAAGGTGCAATAGGTGATCTGCCTAAATGTTAACCGGTTAGCATAGTATCTTTCAAATACAATCCCCCCCTCTGCTATCCAAAGCCACATCTCCTGAAATCGTGACCGCGCACATTAAAGATGACAGAGGCCCACTAGATCATGTGATTTGCCAGTTAGGAAACTTTATAGTAGTTCATAATACTACAATTCTGAACGAAAAACTATATTATATCTAGCACGTTTTCAGTTGTGTAGTTGGCAAGCAAAACTTGTTGTCACTTTGTCCTAAAGCAACTACTGTATGCTTTGTGGTTGGCAAGTGGCGTGCAGGAATTACACTTATTACTAAACCAAACTTACTAGGAGTGTAATGGATCACTGTTGATCCGTGATCTGTACGGATCACAACCTACGGTTCGGAACGCACGTGACCCGCGGATTAATAACTTTTTGAACTTGTTGGTTAATACAACATTTATAACAATCGCCTCTCGCATCATTCAAATCACTTGTATGAAAGCATTTTGGCTTCCCTGTAAAATATAATGATAACGGAAAAAGTTGTGGTGGGACCTACCTAAATGCTTTTTGCTATTAATTTAATGTGTTTTCTGTCACCGTTTGTTTAGCCTGCATTAATGCATTCAGTGTAAAACTGCACAATTAGACATTAAAAGATCGTCATCTCAGTTTAAACCCGCGCAACATGAACAATAAATGATAATGATTTGCATATGTTTATTAATCCTTCAAAGCGCTGCATTCAAATCTGCATCGAGAGAGATTCAGTTTTTACACTTTTTCAGTTCGTTACAAACAATTAAATAACACAGAAGTACTGAGAGAACAGTTTATAGTGCAGATGTAAACACTGATGTTTATGGTAAAGATTAAAATCACCGTTTAATGAAACAAGATGCTGGTGAAAGCAATTACATTGTGTAACCAACAGATGGCGGCAAACAAACATCAAAATTAAGTTTTATGTGTAAATTGTTGAATCATTAATTAAAGATAAATATGAACTGTTGTACAAGATTTCTATATTTAGCATTATCAGCAACAGTAGCAAAGATAATTTTTCGTATTAAATACTTTTCTTTTTTCAGTTGGTTCTTTCTTCATTTTTATTTTTTATTAAAATTATGGGTTCTTAGTTCTGTTTGTTAAAAGCAATGTTTTTTGCACTAATATTTTTGGATAAATGTAAAGCAAATGACATTTGTCTCCTCCCTTTTTTGCTGATCCGAAAAATGGTCCGATCCGTGACTCAAAAACCGTAGAGTGATCTGAACTGCAGATTTGTGATCCTTTACACCACTAATACTTGCATGCTATTTTAGACCGAATATTCAGAGTAGCGGTAAACAATATAGGGAGCACGTCACATGTTGTCATTTTTAAAAATCACCCAATGTGAATATAAAACCAACTTCACCTCAGTAAAGCAGACTAGGCGGAATAGCGCTATTTACGTGTTTTGTTGTTAAACTAAATAAAAATCTACATTATCGATGCTGTAAAAGGTCCCTTATGAAACTGAAAATAGTCACATCAGTTATTTGCCGGAAGATTTCAGTGGCTAAACAACACTTCTGTCCATATAACCCATTCGTAAAACAACACAATCTACGTCAGTTTGCGTGACTCAAATTTAGTTTTTAAACAATGACATTACGGTCTAAAAGAAATACTTCAGCCATGGTGTCATCCTTCCTCCAGCGTGCAAAAGTAACTCCAATATTAATTTGGTTTTGATTGAGCATTTTAGCGCTGTCACTCGTGTCCATATGACCGCAGCCCGCGTGAACTTGCATCCGTGGATCTGCGTGATAGGGTGTGCAGTTGTTCAAATCTACATTTGCTGACAGACAGTTTGGGCTACTTATCATTACATTATGGGAATTATCGGCCCGTCAATATTTGATTGGATGAACATTCTTTAGCTTTATGCCTTATAAATATAATAAAAAAATTTATAAGAATATAAAAAAAATACATATAAATACATTTACATCATTTACTTTAACCATTACTATTGGAATGTGAAGAGACTTTCAACCAGAACAACACAAAATGTTTCTAAAGACAATCACCTACTGCACCTTTTAATTGTTCTCTTCCCTCTGCTTTCGTACAGAGGAGGCTGAGGGGGACAAGAAAAAAAAGGACAAGAAGAAGAAAAAAGGAGAGAAGGAAGATAAAGAGAAAGACAAGAAAAAGGGTCCCAACAAAGCGACGGTGAGAGCTATGCAGGAAGCCCTGGCCAGAATGAAGGAGGAGGAGGAGCAAGCCAAAAGAGAAGAAGAGGAGAGACTGAAACGGCTGGAGGAGCTGGAGGCCCAGAGACTGGAGCAGGTCAGTTCCTGAAAGACACTCACTCTCACGGGTCATGGAAATTCTGGAATATCATGAGATTTTAAAAGAACTGTTCCAGATAGAGATTTTTTTTGTTTTTTTCTATGATTATATATTTTGATATTAATACAATTTCACAAGATTATTTAAATAAGTATTTTGGAATAAAAAAAAAGAACAAAAATACAAACAAAACAAACAGTGCTTTATGGTTTTCTTGAGTGTCTATCAGTATTGAGGTTCAGAAATTAATAAATCAATTATATATAATAACACTGTAAACGGTATCAACATATGAAGTGGATCAAAACCTTTCATCAAAGTTGTCCTAAAACTATTCAACAACAATTTTGTGAAATGTTTTTTGATTCTCTTCAAATGTTGACTGCTGTAGTCTTCATTATATAAATAATTAAATAAATTAATCTTTGTTAAAGCTACAAATTTGATAATTTCTTGCACCCAAATTTTAAAATTTTCACATTTCACAAAATATCTTTCACTTTGTTAGGGTTAAACTGTTTTCTGAACAGTGCTTTCTGGTAAATTATGAACCCATCTCAACATTTCAGATCTTGTGATGGGACTATTGCAGATTTACAAATTTCGATATCGATGCTGAAACTATATATTGTGCAGCCCTAGTTCCAGACATTGAAAGTTAGGGGTGTCAAAATTAATTGTTTGTTCGGTGCACCGCGATGCAGACACGGACAATTTGGTATCGGTTCAGTTATAATCATAACCGGTTATAATGTACTGATGTAAATTATCTCATACGCGCTATGTCGCCGTAGCTTACTTAAAAACGCAGAAACTGCTCAATTTCAATGCTTGTGTGTTTGCTAGACAGTCTTTCACTTACACTGAAGAGCAAAAGCCCCAATTTCACTGCAATTGAGAGAATGAAAGTAAACTCTCTCTCTCTTTCTCGCTCGTTCTCTCTCTCTAGAGAGAGAGAGAGAGAGAGAGCGCAGCGCGCAAGAGCCAATCGCAGCCCTTTCTGTTGAGCGTGCGACCAATCAAAGGGGTGTTAATGAACTTGGTAGACAAGGATCAGAAAGCGAGCGGGATATTTATATTTGTTTATTTGCTATAAATGCTCGTGCTGTTTAAAGGTAGAGTTTATATATCTGACTGTTTGTATTAAAGGACAAAATTGTATTACTAAAAGTATATAAATATATTTATACATTTTAGAAAATAGAAAATATATAATTGTGTATGGAAAGCATTGTCAATGCACCGAGATATCGAATTGAACCAAATCGATGGCATGATAATCGTAACCGAACCATGAGATTAGTGTAGGTTCACAGCTCTATTGAAAGTCATGGATTTTTTATAAATGTTTTGTCATGATTGTATATCTGTGACTTTTGATTGTCACTTTAAATTTTTGTTTCAATTTATACATTTTTCAGGGTGTTATAGAAAGAAAAGCTACATTTAAAGTTTGTAAAACTGCTCAGCTTTCAAACATGGGAGAGGGAGCACACAAACAATAAGCACCTAGCTAAAATCATTTTTATATTGTTATTATTTTAAAATGTATTAATATACAAGATCAAAGAGGCCTGTTTTTATTTGATGTCATGGCAATTCAGCTTTTTAGTCAATGAAAGTCAGGGAATTTGACATTTGGTTTAAAGTGGAACCCTGCTCAATTAGGGTAACAAATGATTATGGTTCATTATGTCTAAAATCCTCATCCACAGGAGCGTCTAGAGGCTGAAAGGAAGGAGAAGAAGAAACAAAAGGATAAGGAGAGAAAAGAAAGGCTGAAGAAGGAGGGAAAGCTACTCACTAAGGCCCAGAAAGAGGCTCGAGCCAGAGCAGAAGCCACACTGCGGGCGCTGCAGGCTCAGGGTGGGAACAGGACTCATTAAAATGATAAATAAAAATTAAATTTTTTATCTATTTTTAATTTTTTTTTGATGGTGTTGTTTTCTATCTCTCAGGTGTTGAAGTGCCATCCAAAGACGCGATGCCAAAGAAGAAGCCTGTTTACTCTGATAAGAGAAAAAAGAAGCCAACTGCACAAACTCCTGAAGGTTAGATCATGATTTGATTTTTTTATTTATTTATTAATTTTTTTTTAGATTTCTGCATATTTACTTGCAGCCGTATTAACAATTCCTTTGCTAACATTAGAAACGTCTGAAGTGACATCACCCACCTCAGTGACACCACAGCCAATCACGGTGGAGATGGAAGTAGACAAACCCGAAGTTCAACCAGGTAATCACTGCAACATTTTCTTCTTTTTCTAATTATTTTTCAAACTTTTCTAAAAGAAAAAATTAAATAATTGTAATAGTTAACTTGTATTGCAGTCATTAAAACATTCATTCAAACATTAAAACAGTCTTATCAAAAACAATTGAATCAGTCTTTTAAAAGTTCTAAACAAATGAAAAATAATAAGTAAATTTGCAGTAAAAATTTTTACTATAGTAATATAACATTACTGCGTAGTATCTAAATTTATTACAAAAATCTTCTAATCGGTGTCATTGTTATTAGTTGTAGTAGTTAGTCGTAGTAGTAGTTGTTGTAGTAGTAGTCGTCGTCGTCGTATTAGTAGTAGTTATAGTAGTTGTCGTAGTAGTAGTCATAGTAATGGTAATAATAGTAGTAGTTGTTGTTGTTGTAGTAGTAGTTGTTGTAGTAGTAGTCGTCGTAGGAGTGGTAGTAGTTGTAGTAAATGTGTTGTTGTTGTAGTCGTCGTCGTATTAGTAGTTATAGTAGTCGTCATCGTATTAGTAGTAGTCGTCATTGTTGTAGTTGTAGTACTAATCGTCGTCGTAGTAGTAGTGATAGTAGTCGTCGTAGGAGTAGTAGTTATTGTAGTAGTAGTAGTCGTCATCGTCGTCGTTGTTGTAGTAGTAGTAGTAGTTGTTGTTGTGGTAGTAGTCGTCGTCGTAGTAGTAGTTATAGTAGTCGTCGTAGGAGTAGTAGTCGTCGTAGTATTATTAGTTGTCGTCGTTGTAGTAATAGTAATAGTAGTAGTCCAGGGATGTCAAACTCAATTCCTGGAGGGCCGCAGCCCTGCAGAGTTTAGTTTTAACCCTGCTTCAATACACTTACTGGTAGGTTTCAAACAAGCCTGAAGGACACAATTAGTTTGATCAGGTGTGTTTAATTAGGGTTGGAACTAAACTGTGTAGGGCTGCGGCCCTCCAGGAATTGAGTTTGACATCCCTGTAGTAGTCGTTGTAGTAGTAGTAGTAGTCGTCGTCATAGTAGTTGTAGTAGTCATCGTCGTAGTTATAGTAGTCGTCGTCGTATTTTTATTAGTAGTAGTAGGAGTAGTTGTCATCGTAGTAGTAGTAGTCGTCATAGTTGTTGTTGTAGTGGTTTGACGACTACTATAACTACTATGATGATTAATACCACTACAACAGCTGCTACGACGATATTGAAGTAGTTATAGTAGTAGTCGTAGTAGTTGTCGTCATAGTAGTCGTCGTTGTATTAGTAGTAGTAGTCGTCGTAGTAGTCGTCGTCGTCGATGTTGTTGTAGTAGTAGTAGTAGTAGTCATCATCGTAGTAGTAGTAACAGTAGTCGTCTCTGTATTAGTAGTGTAGTAGTTGTCGTAGTAGTTGTAGTCATCGTAGTAGTAATAGTTGTTATAGTAGTAGTAATAATCATCGTTGTAGTAGTAGTTATATTAGTTGTATAGTATAGTATAGTAGTCGTCGTTGTAGTATTTGTCATAGTAGTAGTCCTCGTCGTATTAGAAGGGGTTGTAGTAATAGTAGTAGTAGTCGTAGTAATCATTGTCGTTGTAGTATTTGTTACTGTAAAATGTTATCATCAGTTCTACTACTATACAAAAGTAATATGTTTAACTCATTTTTAACTAATTTTTTATTTTTTTTTCTATGGCTTGAAATAAACAGAAATTTGACATGCTCTAGTACCATAACATGACTAACAGTGAATGCACACACTCTGATCCACTCATCTAATGAAAGAACAGTGCAGCATTATTGATGGAAAAAGAAAACACGAAGTCAAAAAGATTCAAACTATCAAACATAAATATTTGCTATATTCTACTGCATTTCAGTGTGCTGTTCTTTCGTTAGATGAGCAGATCACACATTCAGTCACATTACTGGTGCAGCAGAACTCTCAAGTTTCTGTTTTATTCAAGCAATTTCCATTGACGTAATGAACACTAGCAAGGATGGCTAACTCTACTTTGTAATGTTTTCATTGTAACAGTGAAGGAGCCAAAGGCAGAGGCTGCTGATCTGGACGACTGGGAGGCCATGGCCAGTGATGAGGAAAAAGGTGGATATAAAGCACTGTCTTTCAAAATTCATGAAGCTATTAAATAACGTTGTTAGGTGCTAATATGTCAGGAGTGCTGATCAGTGTATTTTCATGCTCGCAGAGATGAAAAAGGTTCACATCGAGGTGAAAGAAACCACTACGGCTGTGCAAAAACCCGCTGAAGAAAATGGCAGTGAGGAAGAGGAGGATGAAGATGAAGAGGATGACGAAGATGATGAGGAGGATGAAGAGGAAGATGGAGAGGAAGAGAGCGAGGATGAGGAGGACAACAAAGAGAGCAGCAACAAAACCACCACAAACAAAGCAAGAAAAGAGGCGAGCTCCGAGTCGAGCAGCGAGAGCGATTCAGACGACGACCGAACCAAAGAAGAAAGACTTTACGACAAGGCCAAGAAGCGTATAGAGGTACAACCAAACAGGCTTTCACATTATACAAAAATGTACAAAGTCGTTATTGTTAGAGCTGCAAGACTGTGGATAAACTGACAATTAGGGTTGGGTCGATAGACGATACCATCGTCCATTACCGATGGCCGATAGACATCACGATGCTGAGCCGGCATCACCGATCCTCCCACCCCCGTTGTAAACCCGCTCGCGGAAAATACACACTCAGGCCCCGTTTACACTAATATGTCTTAGTTTTACAATGGCATTTTAGAACGAAAATGATCCACATCCATACTGGCGTTTCATCCAGCATTTCTGAACAGCCCTCCGTCTGCTGAAAACGCACATCACGTGACCACACATACACACACTGTCATGCGCTAGACTGAGCTCCAGAGAGCAGTGCACGTCGGACAGTTATCAAGGATGTACTGCTGGATCGCGTCTCACTATAGTTGTTAAACGTGATATTTAATTAATTAATTAATCTAACGACTCTTCGGTCTTTTGAATCTATCAGGTAAAGTGTCACAGCGTCAGTACACTGTGGCGATCTTTCACTTTCACGCTTGTACTTAGTCATTTTAGTTAAACCTCAGATAGTGTTGGTTGGTTGCTGTTGGTTGTGCACCTTTTTTACCAACCAAGTTTGTCGACGTCATTATAATGACACAGATCACTCTGCCTATTCATGCCAGAGTCCCGTGAAAAAAGTGATTGACAGGTGGTAATTTGTGTGTAACTTATCTTTATTTATTTATGATTTGGTTATTGGTAAAACAATGACCATGCAGGTCAGGTAGTTGAAACGGTAGGCTACAAATGATGAAATCGTTATGAATTAATTAATTATTCATAAATTATTAATTCTCCTCCGCCTATGATGACCATGACATCGCCCAACCCTACTGACAATCATGAGTTTTGGTTTAGGATAGACCCTTTTCACATTTCCTGGTTTTTCAGTAGCGCAAGTCGTCATAGTTGAAAAAACTTAGAGCGCAGTGAATGGGAGAATACAACAAATAATTTTTTTACAATCTTATTTGCTGAAATAATAAAAGAAAAACTCCACGATGGTGTTATCAAGACTTTCAGAAAAAGGACAAAAATTGTGTGAGACTGATGACGGCAGTCAGAGGGGAGAATAACGTCAAATTTACAGTCCTGTCCCATAGACGCTGCATTAGAAACACCTCGCACAATCGGTAATTCGTTTTTTGTAATTTGAAGCAAAGATGATCTACTACATACTTAAATACATATAAATGTTCATTTGTTTTTTTTATCTAAATATTAAAAACTCTCAAGGATTTAAGATGCTGTTGACCGTTAAACAGTTTGTGAAAAGGGTCTATAGAGATCATGATTCTCACACAATAGCCTATATACACACCTAGTGTTTTTTCCCCTAGTGATAAACTTCCGATGAGAGGTTTATGTGACTATTTTTAATTTCATATGGTTCCTTTTACAACGTAGATGTTGTAATGTGATTTAAAATATAATCCGTTAATTTCACTTGTTAAGTTGTGACGTATCGGTGACATATGGAATACTGTTTCCGGGTCTAAGCCATTACTCATTTGAATTGAGAAAATATTTGACCACTTTTTAGTCCTATCACACATTAAAGTGAATTTTATATAAAATCATAGTGTACACAACATTCTCTGGATTTGCTGCATCTCAGACAGCAATATTTGAACAATTTATAAAAAATGTATCACTTTCTGGCCGTCAGATATTAGGCATGGTTATATATATTGCATTCATGATTTTCAAAAGTATTACATCGCTTTGTAAACGTTTATTATTACCATTTGTTGAGTCTCCCCATGCAGTTTGATTATGGTGATTGGACCTGGAAGCCACTTCACGTGACGTCACACTTAACAAGCGGATAGACTTAAGCATTCAAAGCAAAAAACGAGATGAAAAGCCGTTTAAACCATAGACTGTAAAAGATATGGACGTAGTATCCGTGACGTCACCCATAGGTTTATGAAGAACCCAAAACAAGCTACCAGAAGGCGTGGCCGACCGTTGCTATTTTGTTAGCGCGTCATCGCACCAACCCCGGGCATTCCATACAAGGGCAAAGAGGCAGAGCGTGAGCGGAGCTACAGACGCATGCTGGCATTCTGCTTACGGGCTTTCCTATGGGAGAAACGCTTAACACTTCATCATCTGCGACTCGTTTGTGTTCTGACCACATGTGATTGGTTGTACACTTTTCATTAAAGTGTTTAGACTTTTAAAAACACTGTTTCATAAGCAACGTCATAAGCGAATGCTTAGTGGCTCAATGCATTACACATTGAGCCACTAAGCATTGTGCTTATGATGTTTTTCAACAGGAGGAAAGTGCGAATTACTTCCAAAAACTTCAGATATAGTCTGTGTTAGTAAATGCAAGGCTAATTATGAAGTCCAGGCAGAACACTGTATGACAACGCTTCAGATGACTGTTCTAGAGCCTACAGCTAATAATCTGTCAGATTCTGGAGTGCATTATTCAAATATAAAAAAATAGCCCTGCAAAATCGTCTAAATACAGGGAGTCTAGAATTACTAGGCAAGTTGTATTTTTGAGGATTAATTTTATTATTGAACAACAACCATGTTCTCAATGAACCCAAAAAACTCATTAATATCAAAGCTGAATATTTTTGGAAGTAGTTTTTAGTTTGTTTTTAGTTTTAGCTATTTTAGGAGGATATCTGTGTGTGCAGGTGACTATTACTGTGCAGAATTATTAGGCAACTTAACAAAAAACAAATATATACCCATTTCAATTATTTATTTTCACCAGTGAAACCAATATAACATCTCAACATTCACAAATATACATTTCTGACATTCAAAAACAAAAACAAATCAGTGACCAATATAGCCACCTTTCTTTGCAAGGACACTCAAAAGCCTGCCATCCATGGTGAACGGATCAAAACACTGACAGAATCCATCAACATTGCGTGCAGCAGCAACCACAGCCTCCCAGACACTGTTCAGAGAGGTGTACTGTTTTCCCTCCTTGTAAATCTCACATTTGATGATGGACCACAGGTTCTCTATGGGGTTCAGAACAGGTGAACAAGGAGGCCATGTCATTAGTTTTTCTTCTTTTAGACCAGGGGTGTCCAAACTCGGTCCTGGAGGGCCGGTGTCCTGCATATTTTAGTTCCAACCCCAATTAAACACACCTGAACCAGCTAATCAAGCTCTTTCTAGGTATACTAGAAACTTCCAGGCAGATGTGTTGAAGGAAGTTGGAGCTAAACTATGCAGGACACCGGCCCTCCAGGACCGAGTTTGGACACCCCTGTTTTAGACCCTTTCTTGCCAGCGACACTGTGGAGTACTTGGATGTGTGTGATGGAGCATTGTCCTGTTTTTCTTGAAGGATGCAGACTTCTTCCTGTACCACTGCTTGAAGACGGTGTCTTCCAGAAACTGGCAGTAGGACTGGGAGTTGAGCTTGACTCCATCCTCAACCCGAAAAGGCCCCACAAGCTCATCTTTGATGATACCAGCCCAAACCAGTACTCCACCTCCACCTTGCTGGCGTCTGAGTTGGACTGGAGCTCTTTGCCCTTTACCGATCCAGCCACGGGCCCATCAAGACTCACTCTCAT
This sequence comes from Danio kyathit, assembly GCA_903798195.1. Taxonomy (NCBI): domain Eukaryota; kingdom Metazoa; phylum Chordata; class Actinopteri; order Cypriniformes; family Danionidae; genus Danio; species Danio kyathit. The sequence continues at coordinate 56,947,630 of LR812519.1, forward strand.
TTCATCAGTCCATAAAACCTTAGAAAACTCAGTCTTGAGATATTTCTTGGCCCAGTCTTGACGTTTCAGCTTGTGTGTCTTGTTCAGTGGTGGTCGTTTTTCAGCCTTTCTTACGTTGGCCATGTCTCTGAGTATTGCACACCTTGTGCTTTTGGGCACTCCAGTGATGTTGCAGCTCTGAAATATGGCAAAACTGGTGGCAAGTGGCATCTTGACAGCTGCACACTTGACTTTTCTCAGTTCATGGGCAGTTTATTTTGCGCCTTGGTTTTTCCACACGATTGCGACCCTGTTGACTATTTTGAATGAAACGCTTGATTGTTCGATGATCACGCTTCAGAAGCTTGGCAATTTTAAGAGTGCTGCATCCCTCTGCAAGATATCTCACTATTTTTGACATTTCGGAGCCTGTCAAGTCCTTCTTTTGACCCATTTTGCCAAAGGAAAGGAAGTTGCCTAATAATTATGCACACCTGATATAGGGTGTTGATGTCATTAGACCACACCCCTTCTCATTACAGAGATGCACATCACCTAATATGCTTAATTGGTAGTAGGCTTTCGAGACTATACAGCTTGGAGTAAGACAACATGCATAAAGAGGATGATGTGGTCAAAATACTCATTTGCCTAATAATTCTGCACTGCCTGTAGTTAAAACACTAATGGTTGGTTGTCAACACTTTTTTTTTGGTGTGACAATGTAATCGCTACAACCCTCATTTAAAGTGTCAAGTTCAAACTGTGATTTTGATCTCTACCGTAGACATCAATTATTCCCAGTACTTCTGTGACAATTTGAGTGTATGTAACACAGGAAAAATAATACTTGTTGAAAAGGCTTAATATTGAAGCCATCATGTCTGTTTGAATCTACAGTTAATCATAATCAAATGTTTATTAAGGAAATGCTAATAGTAATCGTTTACACTTAATATTGCATTGGTGTATGAATCAAAATTTGTTTTTAGTGATCATGAAATGTACTGTGTGCAGAAACGCAGGCAGGAAAACCTGAAGAACATCATTTTGGACAAGCTTCGAGCTCCTGTGGTTTGTGTGCTGGGTCATGTGGACACTGGAAAGACCAAAATCTTGGATAAGGTGCGTTTCAAAGTGCCTGACATGGACTTCAGCTCCTGTGTAGTTTTTTTGTGTTTAATGTTGTTTTGTGCTCGCTTTGTTTGTCCATCAGCTGAGACACACACATGTTCAGGATGGAGAAGCTGGAGGAATCACTCAGCAGATCGGAGCCACCAACGTGCCCCTGGACACCATAGTAGAACAAACAAAGATGGTGAAAAATGTGAGGTTTTATTTATTATTATTTTTTATCCAATAATTAATGTTCATTTTTTCCATTTGCCCATGTGATTATTTATAGTTAACTCATGTTTTTGTGGTATCAGTTTGACAAGGAACATGTAAAGATTCCTGGCATGCTCATTATTGACACACCTGGACACGAGTCCTTCAGGTACAAACTATACTTTTTTTCTTCTGATTAATTTGTTGTTGTTTTCTTTTCTTTCTAAACTTATATTATTAAATGTTTCTTAAATCAGCATATTAAAATGATATTCAAAGGATTGTTGCACTATACTGCTATTAGGTTTCATTATATACAGTTAAAGTCAGAATTATTAGCCCCCTTTTCATTTTTTTTTCTTTTTTAAATATTTCCCAAATGATGTTTAACAGAGCAGGGATATTTTCACAATATGTCTGATAATGTTTTTTCTTCTGAAGAAAGTCTTATTTTTTTTTTTTTCGGCTAGAATAAAAGCAGTTGTAATTTTTTTATGAACCATTTTAAGGTCAAAATTATTAGCCCCTTTAAGCTATTTTTTTTTTTATAGTCTACAGAACAAACCATCATTATACAATAACTTGCCTAATTACCCTAACCTGCCTAGTTAACCTAATTAAGCCAGTTAAGCCTTTAAATGACACTTTAAGCTGTATAGAAGCGTCTTGAAAATATGTAGTAAAATATCATTTACTGTCATCATGGCAAAGATAAAAGAAATCAGTTATTAGAAATAACTTAATAAAACTATTATGTTTAGAAATGTGTTGAAAAAATCTGCTCTCCGTTAAACAGAAATTGGGTAATTTCTAAATAAACAGGGGGGCTAATAATTCAGGGGGTTTAATAATTCTGAGTTCAACTGTAGTATAACATGTTATTATAATAAAATGTAATTTAGAGCATTTTTGCATAAAATAACAAAAAGGTGCATTATTATAAGAAATTATTGAATTTTTAGACATCCCAAAACCAATGTTTTAATTTCAGAAGGGTTAAGAAATCAATATTTAGTAGAATAACCCTAATCTCCAGACAGAACCAAAAAATAAAACTGAAAAAAGGTCTAAATGACATTGTTTTTGTTTGAATGTGATCGGACCTGTATAGAATAAAACAAATAACATTTTACTCAAAACCGTACAAAATAAATCGGGGAAAGGGAGAGCTTTCAAGTGGTCTCTTAATTTGTAGTATTTGTTTGTAGCTGACTGTTGAGAATGTAGCTGTATTTATCTTTGCCCACTATCTGCTTTGGATCTAAAACCAACAATTTGTTCACATGTTAATAACAAATGGCAAGGAGAATGGGATCTACATACAAAAAGCAAACTTCATGAAAAAAAAACAATAATAATAATTCTATGTTTCCATCCGGTGGGATCAGATTGTTTTTAGCCGTTGTAGAATCAGTCGCTCCAGGATAACACAAGTTTTTAATTCTTGAAGAAGATCCTCCCATTAATTATTATTAATATTATTACGTAACTCGGATTACTTGTAATGTTGCCCCAAAAACTGCTTATATTGTATTTTTGTTTTTCGTTGACATATGAAATTGTTCTGATTTGTTTGAAAATTTATACTGTTGAAGTCAGAATTATTAGCCCCCTTTTTTTTTTTTTTTTTTCTGTTTTCAATATTTCCTAAAGCAGGGAAATTTTCACAGTATGTCTGATAATGTTTTTTCTTCTGAAGAAAGTCTTGTTTTATTTCGACTAGAATAGAAGCAGTTTTTAATTTTTTAAAAGCCATTTTAAGGACAAAATTATTAGCCCCTTTAGGCAATTTTTTTTCCGATAGTCTACAGAACAAACCATCATTATACAATAACTTGCCTAATTACCCTAACATGCCTAGTTAACCTAATTAACCTAGTTAAGCCTTTAAATGTCACTTTAAGCTGTATAGAAGTGTCTTGAAAAATATCTAGTAAAGTATTATTTACTGTCATCATGGCAAAGATAAAATAAATCAGTTATTAGAGATGAGTTAATAAAACTATTATGAATTAGAAATGTGTTGAGAATCTTCTCTCTGTTAAACAGAAGTTGGGGAAAAAATAAACAAGCAGTCTAATAATTCAGGGAGGCTAATAATTCTGACTTCAACTGTACTGTATATGAGTGACATTTGAGAAACTGTACACTTCAAAAAATATTTATACTTATATATATATATATATATAAATAATATAAAATATTATTTTTCAAACAAATCGAAACAAAATTTCATATGACAACGTAATAATATTACGTTGTTTAAGTAGTTTTACTTTTACATTACATTACTTTTAAAAAATTAAGTAATAATATTTGAGTTATTTTTTAAAATTGTTTTTGTTTGAATAATTTGATTTTAAAAAGTAAATTGCTGAATTAAAATTGATTTAAGAGAATCCGTTCATTGTTTTGAACACATTGAAGAAAAGGAATTGTACTTGAAAATGGTTTGTAATCCACTAATAAGACAAAAAGCACAAAAGCAGCAAACAAGGTAAATAAAGAAAAAAAACCTGCAAGTTCTGAAAAAGATCAGGCCTCAGCCTGGTAAGAAAAAGTAGCGCAAAAAAGATTCAAAGGTAACGTAATGCATTCCTTACCATAAAAATAACTAAGTAATGCAACTAGTTACTTTTTAGCAGAGTACCTCAATATTGTAATGCATTAATTTACAAAGTAACTTTCCCCAACATTGAAAATAAGTACCAAGGTCACCAGGTACAATCTTAACATTTACATTCATAAATATTTATGCTTAATCAGATCCTGCCATACAAAGTTTTGTTAAGGGTAACATATCAAAGATCAAAGAGTTCTTAAGGGGAGATTCCAGATACATATAAATAAAAGCACCACAATAAAATTTAAACTTTCCCCAGTATGAAGAAATTTTATAGGATTGTTGTCGGTGCATTTTTTCGAAGAGATTTTTAACAGTGTTTAGATTTTTTGGTAAAAATAAATTGTAATACCTTATTATAATCTGTCTCTATTATAGTTTTTAATTGCATGTTTATTATTGAAATGTTCTTGCCATGAAAATAGCCTTGGTTGCTGACATGGCATTAAATAAAAAAATTCATCCTCATCATCATCATGTCTCTATTGTACATTTTGAAGCTGGCATGGCGTAAAACACACAAACAAACTTGTATTTTTCTGACTAAATTGTGCTTTTTTAATTGGATGTTTTTCTATAGCAATAATATATTTCCGTCTCTCTCCGCTTCAGTAATCTGAGGAACAGGGGCAGCTCTCTGTGTGACATTGCCATCCTGGTGGTGGACATCATGCACGGTTTAGAGCCACAGACGCTAGAGTCCATCAACCTACTGAAAGAGAAGAAATGCCCTTTCATAGTAGCACTTAACAAGGTATCTGACACTGACTGCTGATGCCTGTACTCATGATAACAGCAAGTGTTTGAATACTAATGTGTCTCTCTGTCAGATTGACCGTCTGTACGACTGGAAGAAGAGTCCAGACACAGATCTGGTGACAACACTAAAAAAACAGAAGAAAAACACCAAGGATGAGTTCGATGAGAGGGCGAAATCTGTCATTGTGGAGTTCGCTCAGCAGGTCTGTTTTTTTTTTTTTTTTTTTTTTTTTTTTTAATGATAGGTTCCTCATTTATTTAGACGCACTATAATAAGCTTGCATCAATCCAAGGTAGGGCTGCACGATATCGGAATAATCGTGATATCGGATATTTCTGCAATTAAATATTGAGATATGAATAGTTTCACAAGATGGTTTGAATTGCTCTATTTGACTGTTTTCTGGGGAGTTTTAACATGCAGGTACAAAATATCTGCATTTTTAGATCTGCATTTATAGTTTTGTTTTCACCTTCAGAGAAAAAGGTCAAATTTATTAAAAAAGCTTTTCTTTAAAAAAGCAAAATGATCTGCCATTGGGGCAAGTAAAATAATCGTACTTTCTCTTTGAAATGTAAATATTTGGACCTTGGCAGTTCGTGGGTCGTTCACCTGGGGCCTCATGTACAAAGACTTGAGTTCATACTAAAACATTGTGTACGCACAAAGCTGTAAATGTGCGTACGCAGTAAAAAATTCAGATGTATCAAACACTGTGTACGTGGAATCCCACGCATATTCTCTTTGTACATCTAAATTAACGTGAAACTGAGTGCACGTGCACGAGCGCAAAACCCCTCCCTGCCTCCCCCCCCCTAATAAATATGGTAATGACTCTACTTTGGTAAAACCAAACGAAAAAGCAATGGCAAAAGCAAGCAAAAAGAGAAACTTCACAGAATGTGAATTGGAGGTGCTCCTATGGGAGGTAGACCAGAAAAAAACGGTGTTATTTGCCCCTGCGAGAGGGGAGAAGATTTTGTAGTGTCTGTTTAGGCTAAGTGCAGATAGCACACCTCGTTGGAATGAGCTAGTTGAGTGATTACCGCCCATCACCGTTTGATTGACAACATAACTAAAGAGAGCGGCAAACAAGAGTGGCGTAGCTCGTAAAGCGCATGGCAACACGTTTTGCCTACTCTTCATCACGAGGAAGACAAGTAGGAATCATTAATAAGTGTATGTATTATGGAAGAATCAGATTCATAGAACTGAACTGGATTGGAGAGGTGTTATATCCAAATCATATGCATTATAAGTTTGTAGAAGTTATACATTAAAAATACCCTTAAATATAAATTTATTACTGCTTCAGTGAACCTGAACAAGTATATTAAAATCCATTAATTTTCACTAGTTGTATTAGTATATTTTTTCCAAAGAATGCTTTAAATGCTTAAAAAATAAGTTAAATCTTTGTAGACTAGAAATATATGTTCTGTATATCATTTATTGGAGCCTCATCCCAACCATGCTGTTCGTGAGGATGAATTAATCTTGGGTTGACCAAGGCCACCTTGCTACAATATTTGTTAAGCGCATTTGAGCACCACATATTATTTGCACATTTATTGAATGGAAATGTTTCCGATTCACGTTGGCAAATTCATCTTCAGATGGCGCATTTATAGCAATGTGCATGCAGTCGATCGCTCCGATTACTTTGGGAAAAGCGGCGATCGCTGCAAATTGCGCTTTAATGTTTGGCTGGTCAACTGCGTGGTGTGGAAACCTTATATACCTGCTAGACATGCGGATGATCCCGTCCCATACAGCTGCCATTGCATGGCTCAAAGATACTTTGTAGTGTGCAATTTAACACAGTTGCCTCTAGGAGTCGCCAATGGAAATAAAACAAACACACACAAGAAATGCACGTACGCCAGACATGAAGTTGGCGTGGACCATCGCACATTCCCACGTTAATTTCATCGTTAGTAAATCCAAACGTGAGCGTGAAATCTGGCGTACGCAAAGTTTTTGTGCATACGCAGCATTGATACATGAGGCCCCTGGTCTTTTCCCCAAAGCAAAGACATTTTCCAAAGACATCTGTTTCTTACTCATTTCGCTAATTGTGGCTTAAATTTGGGCGCTCAAGTGACCGAGACGCAAGCGAGAGTACGGCCATTTTTCAAAATAAAAGACTTTTCAAAATAAAAGATCGTTCAGACTCCGATAATAAATAAAATGGAAACATTAATGATTTCTTGTGCAGCCTTGTACCAATTGATCCATTGACAGGTGGTTGAGGACCACCGAGCTAGGGGATAAAATGAACTAAGGCAACATGGTCATCCTCCTAATTGTCCACGGCTAAGAAATGTTTAAAAAAATGACGCGACCCCCCACGGAGCTCGCTGAGGCCCCCTGGTGGGCCGGAACCCCTCCCTGTTGGAAACCACTGGTGTAAATGATAGACTGATCAACAGTTTGGACTATTTGACCAATCAGAGTAGAATAGATTTTGGGAAAGGAGGGCTTTATCGAGATTGATGGTGCAGCATATGAGGAAAAAGTGTTCCAAGTGACCTTGGGTTAGGACTACACTCTTGTTTCAGCATCGATATCACAATGTGCGCATCCGCAATGGTCACATCGCAAGGTATGCAAAATGTGTGTTATGTGCTGGAACATCTGTCTTCGTTTTAGTTCTTTTAACCCGCCCACTGCCACTTTAGCCAATTATATATTTTAGCCCCCTAGGTTGCCTTGTTGAAAAACCGCATCATTCATTCATTCACAAAGGCTCATTTACAGGTCATATCATTTGCATTGATTTTATCAGTCCATGCTAATAATTGTGAATGCACATTTGCTTTTCTCAACATTTTGGCAAAACAAACCCTTCCAGGTCTCCGCTACAATTATAGTGTTTGAGGGTGAAAGGAGATGTTCAAGGACAGCCAATCAAAACCATAAACTGACATTATGCAATTTTTTTTCTTTTTACAATCCTTTGTGAAGTTTGTGCAGGATGTAAGAAATTACTGACAACTTGATTCATGCACTTCGGAATCTGTTCTTGATTTTGATAACCACTATTTATCATGCTCTTTGAAACTTTGCAGCCCTTTTATATTCACAAGCAGCAGCATGAAAATTTTTAATGAAAAATAATCTCAAGAACGCATAATTGGGGCACTATGAAGTACAGTCAAGTTTACTCCTCTTTTTAAAGTGGGCTGAAAATGTTGTTACTTGTGTGTAATGCCTTGTATGTCGTTCAATCCTCAGGGTCTAAACGCTGCTCTCTTCTATGAAAACAAAGACCCTCGCACATTCGTGTCCCTGGTTCCAACATCAGCTCACTCAGGTGATGGGAAAAATTCTACGTTCAGATGTCAAGCCACTATTAGAAAGCTCTATTCTAAACAAATGGCAGGCAGAATGGGATCAGTGCTTTTTAAAATCTTGTTTTATACAAGATTTTTTATTGGACACATGAGACTCACTCATGGACATTTACTCAAAAGAGAAGTTGATCTAAAATGTCAATATTTGCAATCGGAACCAAATTGTTAAACATACTTTTGGATTGTCTTATTTTTTTGTTGTCTGGAGAGACTTTAAATGAAATATTTTTCAATGTTAGTCATTTAAAAATGGTAGATAATTTTTTTTTCATTAATTTATTTATTTATTTATCGAAAGTAAATCTTAAACAAATGTTTAACTTATTTTATGTATATTTAATGCCGTTGATATCTTTATTATTAAAAACTTTTTATTATTGAAAAGTGATATTTATAAACTGTCTAAATTTGGTCTGTTTTTTGCCATGACATAGCCAGAGAAGCTGATATGGCAATAAACTCAAAACTCTCTCTCTCTCTCCGTCAGGTGATGGGATGGGGAACCTCATTGCCCTCTTGGTTGAGCTCACTCAAAGCATGCTGGCCCGCCGACTGGCTCACTGTGATGAACTTAGGGCACAGGTCATGGAGGTAAGAGGTTAAAGGGCAAGCTCAAATTGCAACCGTCTCAGTCTGACTGACAATCACAATAGTTTGAACCTAAATGTGTTTCTTTTTTGTTTTATTTTGTATGGATCTAGATGTAATATAACCTTCTCTGTCCATCTCCTGTATCCTCAGGTTAAAGCTCTGCCTGGCATGGGTACAACGATAGATGTGATTCTGATCAATGGTCATCTACGGGAAGGAGACACTATTATCGTCCCTGGAGTGGACGGACCAATCGTCACACAGATTCGAGGGTTGCTCCTCCCACCCCCACTGAAAGAGCTCAGAGTGAAGGTCTCATGAACAGTTTATTTATTTTGGTTATGTTTAGTTATGCCAATATTTGTTACTCCATGTTTTTTAGGAGTGCTTGTGATCATTTATTAAATTGAAATAGTAGCACAGTCAAAGATCTATGGAATTTTTAGTCACTGACAGAAATGAATTGTCCAAAGGAAACATGTATACAGCTGTACGGTGTTCACAATGCACAACGGTTCTGCTCTGGCTTTATTTGGAGATATTTTTTATTAGCAAAATGGAGCTGAAACAGATTAGATTTAAATGTAAATATCTTCATTTTAACTAGTTTTAACTATAAGATTATAGTATAATTTTGCTAATATTCAAGTAAAAACACTTTTGCTTGTATGGTTTTGTTGTACTTTATCACATTATAAATATTAAAAACAAGACCTTATTTTTTTTACTTCATATTCCAATTTTTGAACCATAAGCTCTGTTTATTTTGAACCTGCTCCTGATAATGCAAATTTAATTTGATAGTTTGCAAAGATGCAACAGCAGCTTGTGTTGTCCTGTTTCCCTTTGTAAATCTAATGGCTCATTTCCACTGAGTGTTACGGTATGATTTGGTACGCTTTTATGGCCATTTCCATTGTCAAAGAGTACCAAAAAGCGAACCCTTTGCAAAGGGTACCAACAGGCCCAAAGGGTACCATAAGGCGGAGCTAGACGGGTAGTTGAACGCTATTGGTTTACAGAGAAACGACACTCGCAGAAGCAGGAGAATGAAAACAAAGGAAACTCCATTTTTACTATGTTTACTACTGAAGACATTAAAACCAGATAATATTAGTGCAAAAAGTAACTTTTGGAGAAGTTTTTAAAAATACCGTGAAATTAAAGTAAAGTTTTTTTGATGTTAGTATCAGTATTATTAGCTTTTAGAATATCTATAAGCTAGTGGGCCCCAAAACTGAGACAAAATTCACATTTAGAAAATATGAAACTGATATAAACATGTAAAGCTTTGTTTTGTCACACCTAAATGGATCAACAGTTTTATTCATGTCACCTCATACTTCAGTCTCTCATCAAATCATAGCCAATCAAATGCTCTCTAGTATCTGCCATGCCCCGCCCCCTGCAAGATGCTTTTCATTTGATTCACTTGAGCTCAACCACTCACCAGCAGAGCTATGATATTGGCTGTTTTTAAAAAGGGGAGAAGCTAAACAATGTCCCACCCTCTCATTGTTTTTCAGTTGAGATTACTTCAAACATCTATTAAAATTGCATATTTCAAAGCACTTTACAGGACTTTTAATTCTGATGGTATCAGTTTGTTTATGTTAGTCATTCAGCAGTTCTCATTTACTAACTGAAATTAAAGGATCATGTGACCACCATTTTTATACATTTTATTTTTTCCTCTTTCTCGCTACAGAATCAGTATGAGAAGCATAAAGAAGTGAACACTGCTCAGGGAGTGAAGATCCTGGGAAAAGATCTGGAGAAGACTCTGGCAGGTCTGCCTCTCCTCGTCGCTCATAAAGAGGATGAAGTCCCAGTGCTGAGGGTAAAACCTATTTCTTTTCTCTTATTATCTTTTCTCACTCTATCACTAATCAAGTCAAGCGTTAACAGTGATTCTAACCCGCCCTTCATCCTGATGTTGAATGATTGCAGGATGAGTTGGTCCGGGAGCTGAAACAGACTCTGAATGCCATAAAGCTGGAGGAGAAGGGTGTGTATGTGCAGGCCTCCACACTCGGCTCTCTGGAGGCTCTACTGGAGTTCCTGCGTACATCCAAAGTGCCTGTAAGCTTCCAGAAACCACACACACAGTTTCAGAGAACACAATTCTTACCATTTACCAATTAAATACCATTCATAGAGTGTTGAATTTTGGAAATTTTAGATTTAGTATTTGAATATTGAGACTTATACATTATCTGAAAACTGAATACATAAGCTTTCACTTGGTGCCAATAGCCTTGTGTTTAGTTTCATCTCTTTAGGTTTTCCTGTCAATAATCTCCACTTTCCTGTCCCATTAAAGATAAAAAAAAAAAAGCTTTCCATTATTATATGGTTTGTTAAGATGAAACAATATTTGGTAGAGATACAGCTATTTAAATATCTGCAACCTAAGGATTTTAAATAATCTGAATATTGAGAAAATCAAATAAATCACCATTGGTGGTGATCTGTCCCTCATTAGCATAGACAGCCCTAAGTGAGAAGCAGCCGTCTGCCATAAATTTTTTTAGGATGTGCAAACGAACAGCGTAATCTCTCTGTAGACTATTATTGTCTGAGTCACTTTTTTGGGGCATTTTCATTTTTTCACAGAGATAACATTAGTCCTGTTTTGAATCTGCCGCTATACTGACACACAGGCGTTTGTAGCTCCGCCCTCTTTCAAATAAAAAAGAGTACAATCGCATTTGAATTCAAAGCGACAGTCACTAAAACAGCACAATATTTATTAAATTCTAAAAGTGGCAGTTTAAAAGATTATTTGTGAGGTATTTTGAGCTGAAACTTCACATTTACACTCTAGGGCAGGGGTGTTCAAACTCAGTCTTGGAGGGCCGGTGTCCTGCGTAGTTTAGCTCCAACTACCTTCAACACACCTGCCTGGACATTTCTAGTATACCTAGAAAGAGCTTGATTAGCTGGTTCAGGTGTGCTTAATTGGGGTTGGAAGTAAAATATGCAGGACACTGGCCCTCCAGGACCGAGTTTGGGCACCCCTGATCTAGGGACATCAGAGACTCAGAGAAAAAGTCTACGATTTTGATGATGCGATATATTTAGACTGGTTTAGTGGTCCAATGTCACACATCTTTTATTGAAGGATATTTACCATATTTTTACAAATTAGCAGCTTTATTGAAATGTTTGAAGTAGGGATGCACCGATACCTTTTTTTTTTTTTAGAACCGATCCGATCTCAATACCAAAATTCTGAGTATCGACCGATACAGATCCGATCCCAATACTGTACCATTTATTTATTTTTTTCCTAAGCGTAATACAATCTCTATAGTTCTGGTGCTAAATTCAAATAATATTTTTTTTAGTAAAAATAACAGACTTAAAGGCCTACTATACATGGCAGAGGGCACAATCTAACTAAAAACATGATGCTTGCTGTAAACTAGGCTACATTATTTGAGCATTTGTTATGACATTGATCTGTTGTAGTCCAGCTTGTTTCCTTTTTTAATATAAAATATTTTCTTTGAAATCTGCAATAGCACTATTGACACTAATCGTTGGTAAAATAATCTTGTCAAATCTCGACGTGAGTGAGACAGGGAAAGTTCAAAACAAGGTCCGCTTAATATGCTTCAGTGCCAAAATACGAACTAGTCTGTTAAATAAAATATTAATAGAAATAAAATTACAGTTTCAGAGTTGCCTATATCAGGCTAAATAATTTTCTGTTAATGGCAATCCATATTGAGCCCGTCAGTTTCACTTTTATTATTTTAATAAACGACTGTGACCACAATGAGTCAGGCTTTACAAACTATTCGCAGCACTTAAAGTATTCTCCCCGGAAGAATAAACTCAGTCGGAAGGATAAGAGAACAGAAACTCAATGTGACAATAATCTTACAGAGCGGCGCACATCGCATCTGCGCAGCCAGTGCGTGAGTGAAGCGCTTGATGCATCACTGAGACACAACACGCAGCTCTCTGGTATCTGCAGACACTTCCAAAACAGCCGCAAAATGGGAAGAAATTAGTGCGTTAAGGATCTGTCCAATGTATTATTGAGCCTTTTCTAATTTAAAATTTCAGGTAGGCCTACTTTGGAGTAGAGAGGGTTATTACCTGCTCTTCTCACACAGTGTTGCGAATGCGATATGCTGATCTAACAGACACAGCGCAACATGATTTAGAAACCGCAATGAACTCCTTGTTGCAGGTCAAAATTAACCCATTAAATGCAGAACTAAATGCATTTCTCCACTAATTATTTACACTAACAAACAATTAGTCTTGGAGAGAGTTTTTGTGTTGTCATGAATGCGACACGCAGTTTGAATTGTGAATAAATGGAGAATGATTGACAGGCGCATCGACGGGAAGCGCTGAACTGAACATAAATTTAAGCACATGAATATTCATCTGTACTTCAGATTAAGCTGTAGAATGGCTTCAGTACATTTGTGATATAGTAGGCCTACATGACAACTTTCTAGTGCCATATAATAGGCTACCTTTATGGCTTAGTTGGCTTATAAACAGAATATGGCGCACGTGAAAGATCAGATTTGGATCGGTACCAGCTGGCCGATACCCGATCCTTCAAAAATATGCGGTATTGAACCGATATCCGATGCAAGTATCTGGATCGGTGCAACCCTAGTTTTGAAGTCTTTTACTATGCCAGCATGCAGGACTTTTATTTTGACAGTGATGAGAACAACAGCATCTGAGCATCTTGGATTCTGTTTGCATGTTGTTTAGATGTGGTTTTTTTCAATCTGCGTTTTAAAAGTGCGCTGTGTGTACAGCTGTAAATGTGGTCTGAAACATTTTGATATTGTTCTTAAATATTAACTGAAATGCAAATATATTATGATCGACATTTCTCTCATCTCGAATGCCAAGTGTTGTTTTTTTCTGCATTGAGCTTGTTGCAGTGTAATGAGTGTCTCTGGTTTTCCTATTTATATTCTCTCTCTCTCTCTCTCTCTCTGTCTGTCCTTCAGTATGCCGGCATCAACATTGGTCCTGTCCACAAGAAAGACGTCATGAAAGCGTCCACGATGTTAGAGCATGATCCTCAGTATGTGATCTGATTGATAATGTAATTAATCTGCTCCTGTGACATTTTCATAATTTTAATCACTTTCTCTCTCTCTCTCTCTCTCTCTCTCTCTCTCTCTCTCTCTCTCTCTCCCTTTCTCTTCCTGTAGGTATGCGGTGATCCTGGCGTTCGATGTGAAAATAGAGCGGGACTCTCAGGAGATGGCGGACAGTCTCGGCGTTCGCATCTTCAGTGCTGAGATCATCTACCATCTGTTTGACGCCTTCACCAAATACAGAGAAGACTACAAGAAACAGAAACAGGACGAGTTCAAGTAAGTCACTTATTTCCTCTTTTTTAGTTAAAGGCTAATCACCTAAAAATGAAAGTTTCAGTCATTTACTCTTCCTTCCTTCCATCCATCCATCCTATCATTTTATCTGTGTCTATCCATCTGTCCATCCATCCTATCATTTTATCCGTCTGTTCATCCATTCATCCATCCATCCATCCATTTTATCTTTGTCCATCCATCCAATAGTTTTATCTGTCTGTCCATGCATCCATTCATTCTATCATTTTATCTGTCCATCCATCCATCATCCATCCAATCATTTTTCTTTCTGTCCATCCATCCAATCATTTTATCTGTCTCTTCATGCATGCATCCATCCATCCATCCATCCTATCATTTTATCTCTCTATCCATCTGTCCATCCATCCTATCATTTTCCATCCTATTATTTTACTGCCCATGCATTCATCCATCCTATCATTTTATCTGTCTGTTCATCCATCTGTCTATCCATCCATCTGTCTATCCATTCATCCATCCATCCATCCTATCATTTTGTCTTTCTGTCCATCCAATCGTTTTATCTGTCTGTCCATGCATCCATCTTATCATTTTATATGTCTATCCATCGGTCCATCCATCCTATCATTTTATTTGTCCATCCATCCATCATCCATCCTATTATTTTACTATCCATCCATCCATCCATCCATTCATTTATCTGTCCATCCATCCTATCATTTTGTCTATCCATGCATCCATTCATCCATCCTATCATTTTCTCTCTGTTCATGCATCTATTCATCTATACATTCTATTATTTTATTTGTCCATCCATCGTATCATTTTATTCATCTGTCCGTCCATCCTATCATTTTATCCATCTGTCTGTCCATCCATTCATCCTATCTTTTTTCTGTCTGTCTGTCCATCCATCTATCCTATCGTTTTATCCATCTGTCTGTCCATACATCCATCCTATCGTTTTATCCATCTGTTTGTTCATCCATCTATCCTATCGTTTTATCCATCTGTCTGTTTGTCCATCCATCTATCCTATCGTTTTATCCATCTGTCTGTCCATCCTATCATTTTATCCATCTGTCTGTCCATCCATTCATCCTATCTTTTTTCTGTCTGTCTGTCCATCCATCTATCCTATCGTTTTATCCATCTGTCTGTCCATACATCCATCCTATCGTTTTATCCATCTGTTTGTTCATCCATCTATCCTATCGTTTTATCCATCTGTCTGTTTGTCCATCCATCTATCCTATCGTTTTATCCATCTGTCTGTCCATCCATTCATCCTATCTTTTTTCTGTCTGTCTGTCCATCCATCTATCCTATCGTTTTATCCATCTGTCTGTCCATCCATCCTATCGTTTTATCCATCTGTTTGTTCATCCATCTATCCTATCGTTTTATCCATCTGTCTGTCTGTCCATCCATCTATCCTATCGTTTTATCCATCTGTCTGTCCATCCATCCTATCGTTTTATCCATCTGTTTGTTCATCCATCTATCCTATCGTTTTATCCATCTGTCTGTCTGTCCATCCATCTATCCTATCGTTTTATCCATCTGTCTGTCCATCCATCTATCCTATCGTTTTATCCATCTGTCTGTCCATCCATCCTATCGTTTTATCCATCCTGTCTGTTCATCCATCATCTTTGATAGAAAAAATTTATTAGAAAAAACAATCAAAGAATTTGAAACAAATATGTACGATTTCCATAATTTTTAAGCAGAAACCGTTTTTAACACTTAATCTTAAAGTGAATGGAACCCATAGACTTCCATTCATACGCACGTGAATGCGTCAGACCAGAAACGCAAGTTTGTGCGTCAAGTTTTGCCGTTCACTGCGTTGCAAAGTTTAAGCTTGGTGAACTCTGACCTGCGAAATCGCACCACTTGACTGCGTGAGACCAATCGAAGATCAAAACATGACCTCTCCGGACAGAAATTTAAAATATGGACCAATTGCTCGCTTTTTGATCGTCTATTCATCTTGTTTAACCCCGCCCCTTTTCGCAGCGCCATACGACAGTATTTCGCACGCACAAACTCTAGTGTGATCGCAGCATAATAATTATGTAAACAAACTGATTTAAAGTGTAAAATTCTTTAAATAAATGAATGTTTGATAGTTTTTAATGCAGACTCATGCTGTAACAAATCTGTCAGTGAAAGTGTACAAAAATATTGGTACTTTAGTAATGTTTTTCACACCCATTTTTATTATTTGTTTTGTTTTTTTGTTAATTGACGCACAAGTCTGTGTTGTTAAAATAGTTTCAGATCATTTCTTCTGATCGTCTACAGTCTGTATACCTCCAAGTTTCTCTGTTTTTCAGGCACATAGCAGTGTTCCCCTGTAAGCTGCGTATTTTGCCGCAGTTCATCTTCAACTCCAGAGATCCTATCGTCATGGGCGTCACTGTGGAGGCAGGAGTATTAAGGACTGGTACACCGCTCTGTGTGCCCAGCAAAGGGGTGAGATTTTTACACATGACGGGATCAATAATGATAGAAGCCTCTACTGCCAGCTTTTAGCAGTTCAGCAGTTTATTTAAAGGCCAGTCAGTTTGTAAAGCTATCGTTTACATTTTCTCTCTTTCTGTGTCAGTTTGTAGACATCGGCATTGTGACTAGCATTGAAGTGAATCACAAATCTGTGGACACGGCTAAGAAGGGACAAGAGATCTGTGTGAAAATAGAGCCAATTCCTGGAGAAGCACCCAAGATGTTCGGACGACACTTTGAGGCTGTTGATTTCATTGTTAGCAAGGTATGCTTTCTACGTATGGAAATTTACTCATTACAGCTCGCATGGTGTCAAGAATATCACATTGGTTTTTAAAAACGTTATCAATAAAAAATACATGAATGAATGAATTTGATCATTAATTTAAATGTCATAAAATGTCAATTATTAGAATAATATTTTTTACATTTGTTTAAATATTTTCCAATTGATGTTTACTGAAGGACATTTGCTAATATATTTTCATTTTGAAGAAAGTTTTTTATTTATTTTTTATGAGGGATTGGAATTATAAAAATGTGTTTTTTAATTCTAAAAAGTGCTAACTATGGAAAGAATTTGATTGTAGTTTTTACATTAGTAAAAGGATCATCTGTAGCTTTGTGTTGGGGAAAATAGGAGATCATACTCACGTTTTGGGACTGCCCTAAGATCCAAGAATTTTGGAAAAATGTTCAAAAAGAAGTAGATAATCCCGATCCAGTAGTGTGCTTATTGGTTGCACTGTTCAAATAAATGTTTAATCAAGAAAAGAGATTTGTACTCAGTATATTATTATTATTATTATTATTATTATTATTATTATTATTATTATTATTATTAAAAAATGACTGCATGTCTACAAACGTCTACGTTTTTCTGAACAAGTGGAAAAGTATTACAAGATATTTAGATATGTACATTTAGAGGTTAATTAACCTATCACAAATGTATTTCAATGCAAGTACAATGTAACACAATGTACAAATGTATCCACTTTAAAGAATTTATGATGGCAGTATCTTTATTATTATTATTACTTTATTATTATTAACACTACTACTATGTTTTATTGCCTCATCTGTAAGGGGTTAAATTGTTTAATAATGTAGTATCTTGCAAAATAACAAGTAAAACATTGTCATCATGGAAAAGACAAAATCATTTTTTTAAAGCTATTATGTTTAAAAATATTAGGAAAAAAAACATTTTATCTGTTAAACAGGACCTAATAATAGAAAATAATAGAAATTTTAAAGGAGGACAAAAAACAATTTTGTCTTCAATATCACATTAAGGGTGCTTTCACATCTGTAGATCGATTATTTTGTTCTGAAAATACGGCAAAGTTTCTAAACAAACCAAAAGAGCTAAAACAAGTCACGTGCAAGTAAACTCTCCTCACATTGGTCAGAGTTTCAGGGTTTATTTTGCAGAGTCTTGCTCAGCTGTCATGTGTCCTTATTTTAATTTATGACGATGACCAATAAGATAAGCGAAAAGCTGCACTTTAATTTTGACACCCACAGACATCATCACCAAATATAAATCAGAGGTAAGACTTTGTCATACTCTACATAGCAGTTGGCTAGAATTATGCATTATAGACTTTACATTATAGAGAGAAATAACAGATAAACCAAGACTGCTTTTCGGTCATTTTTTTTTCTGACGGATAAACGGCAGTAGGAATGCCTCATAATTCTCTCTTCATATAGCCATACTGTATATATGCCTATTACACATCCATAATACACTGTGATATAGCCTGGTTCGGATCGTATTGCTTTCTCACTACAATCGATCCGCTCCAGAGTTCGTTTCAATCGAGCCAAGACCACCTCATTCAGCCGATCTCGGACCGATTGTTTTGGCGTGGATCCGAGCGCGATTGCTGGTTTCACAAATGCCAAACGAACCACGCTAACTGGGGAAACACGCCAGGTTCTGAAACAAAAGTCTAGGTGTGAAAGCACACTTAAACAAAAAAAATGGAAATGTTGTCTTGGATATTTATTGAAATTACGGTATGTTGCAGTAAAACACCATAAATACTTGACTCCAAAGTTACCTAAATGCTAAACATTATACTTGACCTTTTTTATGTTTATTTAAATTTGTGTAAAAGTTTACTGATTAAAAACTATAGATTTTTTCCCAAAATGCTTGTCATTTTCAGATCAAAACCAAAATAGGGTTACACTAAACCCAAAAGAGGGTTTAACTAAAATTAAAGTGATAATCTAAACATAAATTACTATACGTTTTACCATAAATTATCATAAATTAACAGTGTATCTATAAATAACACAAAAAACACCACCAAAATTTGTACCTCTTCTTCCAGTTAATGACGCATCTGTATATTCAGCCTGTTAATGATCTGCTTGAAATGTGTTTCAGATCACCCGTCAGTCCATCGACGCTCTGAAGAACTGGTTCAGAGACGAGATGCAGAAATCAGACTGGCAGTTAATCATGGAGCTGAAGAAAACCTTCGAAATCATCTGAACACACCTGTGACTGTGACTGATCTCAGATCTGAAACGCCCCCCTGTGCGCACACACACAACCGCTATACGTTGCACACTCCTGAAGATCACGGAGACATCAGTGTTGCTCATACATTACAGGACATTTGTACTCAGACACAGCCTTGCACAGTCCCATGAGGAGGACTAGTAATTGTGTGTGTGTGTGTGCGCGCATGGGAGAAAACTCACACCACTCCCTTTTCCCTTTCTTTTTGGGCAGTGGGGAGTGTTGGAGACAAAAAAAAGTTGAAAAAAAAAAAAAAAAAGCAAAGAAAAAAATGTTTTTCTGTGAGAAACTGAAACTATTACCACTGTTTTAAACAGTGACAAATGTTAGAGAATTGTTAGACAACCTTTACAATTATTCCAAACGTGCCTGTTCTCTTTGATCAATCCAATTTTTTTTCTCCTTCTTAAAAGTTGACTGTACGGCTGGATTAAACTTGAGCTGCTGATTCAGAGTCTGACTTTAGATTCAAATCAATGAGTGTGAAGAGAAGGCAGTGTTGATGTAAGGAATGACTGCTGAACCGGGGTTTTAGATATGGAGAAACGTTTCCTTGACAGTATTTTCATTTGCCCTGCTTTTTCTTAACCTTTTTGGAGTGCAGTTCTTAATTGGTCTCTTTTAAAACGGTCGTCCTCCTGGCCAGAGATGCACAGACTGACACTCGTCCTCTTTCGGGTTTGCTTTGTGCCCACTGACACCCAGAGTGTGCGGATGAACTTGGACGAAAGGCCCTTACCTTGCTCATTTTGAATATAAGAAAAATGTCAAAGAAATTAATATGTGAAAATCTACAATAAAGAGACGGCCTATTTATAGACACGCTGACTTTGACTTTTTGAAGTTTTGGTTGCAGATATCTGTCTGTCTATCCATCTATCCATATGTCTGTCTGTCTTTATCTGTATTTATTCATCGATCTATTTATCGCTCTTTATCTATTTTTCTATCTGTCTATCCGTCTGTTTGTTCATCGATCTATCCGTCTGTCTATCGGTCTGTATTTGTCTAATCTACCTATTCATCTATCTATCTATCTATCTATCTGTCATCTATCTATCTATCATTTGTCTGTCTATCTATCTGTCCATCAATCTATCCATCTATCTATCTGTGTCTGTTTGTATTTATCTATCTATCTGTATCTATCCATCTGTCTATTTATTTATCAAACTATCCGTCTATCTAGCTGTCTGTATTTATCTAATCTATCTATCCGTCTTTCTATGTATATTTGTCTATATCTATTTGTCCATCTATCCGTCTGTCTGTCTATTGCAGGGGTGCTCAACTCTATTCCTGGAGATCGACCTTCCTGCAGTTTTCAGTTGCAGCCCATGTCAAACACACCTGCTTGTAATTATCAAGTGCTCCTCAGTTTCTAATTAATTGGTTCAGGTGTACTTGATCAGGGTTGGAGCTGAAATCTGCAGGAAGGTCGATCTCCAGGAACAGGGTTGGTCTGTTCTGTGTATATCCATCTATAGCTATATGTCTATTTGTCTGTCCATCTATCTTTCTGTCAGTGCTCAATCTATCCATCTGTCTGTTTGTCTGTCTATCCATCTATCTGTCTATATCAATCTATCCATCTGTCCATCTATCAAAACATCTATCTATCCGTCCATCTATCGAAACATCTATCTATCTATCTATCTATCTATCTATCTATCTATCAAAACATCTATCTATCTCTATCTATCTGTCTGTCTGTCTGTCTGTCTGTCTGTGTCTGTCTGTCTGTCTTTATTCATTAATCTATCCGTCTGTCGGTCTGTATTTATGGATCTATTTATCCATTTGTATATCATCTGTCTGTTTATCTGTCCATCAATCTATCCATCTGTCTATTTATTTATCAATCTATCCGTCTGTCTATATATCTGTCTGTATTTATCTATCTAATCTATCTATCCGTCAATCTAAGTATATCTGTCTGTCTATCTGTCCATCTATCCATCTGTGTCTATCTGTCTCTGTTTATTCATCTATTCGTCTGTCTATCTATATATCAGTCTGTATCTATCTATCTATCTATCTATCTGTCTATCTATCTATCTATCTGTCTATCTGTCTTTATTCATTGAGCTATCATTCTGTCGGTCTGTATTTATCTAATCTATCTATACATTTAATCCATCTGTCTGTCTATCATCTATTTATCATTGTCTATCTATCTATCTATCTATCTATCTATCTATCTATCTATCTATCTATCTATCTATCTATCTATCTGTCTATCCATATTTATCGATCTATCCGTCTGTCTGTCTGTCTATCTATCTGTCTGTAGATATCTATCTGTCAATCTATGTATATCTGTCTATCTATCTGTTTATCTATTCCATCAATAGCTATCCGTCTTTTTGTCTATCCATTTATGTCTGTCTATCTATACATCTATCTATCTATCTATCTATCTATCTATCTATCTATCTATCTATCTATCTATCTATCTATCTATCTATCTATCTATCTATCTATCAAAACATCTATCTATCTATATCTATCTATCTATCTATCTGTCTATATATGTATATCTGTATATATCTATTTATCTATCTATCAATCTATCCATTTATCTGTGTATTTATCTATCTATCTATCTATCTATCTATCTATCTATCTATCTATCTATCTATCTATCTATCTATCTATCTATCTATCTATCTATGTCTATCTATCTGTCTGTATGTCTGTATATCCATCTATCTATCCATCCGTCCGTCCGTCTTTGTTTATCTGTCTATCCAATCTATTCGTCTTTCTGTCTGTTTATCTGTCCATGTATATCCGTCTATATCAATCTGTCTGTTTATCTAGCCATCAATCTATCTGTCTCTATACATCTGTCTATCTCTATCTGTCTATCAATCTATCCGTTTATCTATGTGTATTTGTCTAGCTATCTATTTGTTTATCTCTATCTATCTATCTATCTATCTATCTATCTATCTATCTATCTATCTATCTATCTATCTATCTATCTATCTCTGTCCATTCGTCCGTCCATCTATCCATTTGTCGTGACTGAAAATGCCAGTAGCTGTCACGCTATTTTTACTCATGGTGAACGGTGAAATGTACATTAAAGCATGAAATGAATTGTATTCATAAAGTCATTTTAAAATGCATTTCACTTGATCCTCATACATGTAACATTTTAGAAGTGTCCATATTTCATTAATTTAAAGCCTGTTTTAATACAGATAGACTTGATAGTTGTTTGGTTTGCTTGTGATAAATTAAGAAGTTAAAGGAAAATGTAATTACCTGAATTTTTCTTCAAGTGCTCTGGTCCTCTAGTAGCCGTTCTACTTTTTAAAATGTAAAATAGAATTACTTCTGGCCAGTATTAGACCCTGCCATGCAGAAACTGCTCTCGTTGTTCAGTCTGATTTGAGATAAATTAAAATGCATTTCAAAAGACGGCTGCGGTGTGTAGATAAAGACAGGGAAACGGTATATTTCAAGAGTTTAGAACAGAGGTGCCCAAACTAAGGCCTGGGGGCGAAAGTTAGCTCGTGCTAACCTTTGATTTGGCCCACCATCCCATCTGAGAAGAAAGGGAGAATAAGGGAGATGTTTTAGAGATTGTCATTTCAAATTTAATGCAACCCTTTATTTGTTTGTTTTACTGTTAAACTGAAATTTCATGTTTCAATTTAAATGCTGTAATTTAGGTTAAAATGTACAAACTGACAGAGGACAGTGCAGGGATTTTGGTGAGCAAACCAAGTCAAAGGCAGATTCTGCTTGACTAGTATTGAACTCCACTGTGTTATAAATATGGCAGTAAAAGCATGAACAAACACATGTTATAATTTAAAAAAAAAAGTTATACTGCATTAGTTAATACACTGTAAAAGAATATTGTTTGCCTTAAATTTTTTAAGCTGAATCAAATTAACCTTGAGTTCACTGAACTTATATTATGTTAAACTGGCTTAAAACAGCTTGCGTAACTTATAAGATTAAGTTAGAACACGATTAACTTCGTTTAATATGTTACAATGAACTAAAACATATGCTGTCATGGCTAATTGATCATAGAATGTTTTACAGTGTACGATTCAAAGTCATTAAATATTATGAAATAAATTAGAAAATTCCCCATGTAAAACAGTTTGGTATATTTATCTTCAGCCCACGGCTCTCAATAAAATTAAGTTAGAACATGATTAACTTTGTTTAATGTTACAATGAACTCAAAACATATACTGTCATGGCTAATTGATCATAGAATTGTTTGCAGTGTACGATTCAAAGTCATTCTTAAAGGTGCTGTATGTAAGTTTTTGACTCTTCTAAAGCATAAAAATACCATATATGTGTGCAGATATTTAAGAAACATCCCAAGTAAACATACTTGTTTAACTGAAAAACAATGCTGAAGTCAGATATTCTGCTTTGAAAATGTTTTTTCCGTGCCGGAACGCTGTCTTTGTTTAGGTAAATTCAACCTGGACAATGCCAGTTTAGCCAATTACATTTCAGCACTCCGGGTTGCCTTGTTGGAAAACAGCGTATTTCATTCATTCATTCATTCATTCATTCAGAAAGGCTCTGAAAGCATGCGTCCGTGAGCAAAATGGACAGTATCAGACATCGAAATGAGACCGATTCAGTTCCACATGAGGTTATTAATTAGCAAATGATATAAATATTGTGAATGTAAACATTAGGTGAGCAGGTTACATTGTAACCCTGTGTCCTAATAACATGCTTTGTGACGAGATACACAGTAATGAGCAGTTTGGCTGTTTGCACCAGACGAAACACGGCAGAAATGTAAATACAGCCATTCAGAAGCACAGAATAAGCACTCACTCATGAAACGATAAGGTTTAGAATCTATTCAAACTCGCATTGTTTGCATTTAGCACTGAATAAAGCACACAAGATTTACCTGAGGTGATCACTGTCATAGGTTTCACATGTTGAGCTGTGAGAAATAGAAGCCATTTCATATATATCAATTCGAGGTGTTGGTTAGAACCAAAACTACTTTTAATATGAAAAATATTCCCTCTGTTGCGTGTCGTTGCTTTTATTTAGAACACAGTTTTAAATCACTCGCTCCTGGGGGGTATTCCAGAAAGCAGGGGGGTATTCCAGAAAGCAGGTTATGTGACATACCCGGGTAAGTTTGAGAGTAAGTAAGTGGATAACCTCAGATTTGGTTCCAAAATCGGAGGTAACTTCTGGGGTATGGTAAGTAGTCATAGCAACTTACTCTCTGAAGATAACCTGCTCGGTAGCAGGTTATGTTCCAGAGTTAGTCTGTTTCTGAGAGTTTACTGAGCATTGCGGGCTCTTTTGATGAAAATTTTGATGGACGTAGAAGCACAGATATACAGTTTTTTTCATCGTGAGAGGGTTGTAAGTGCATAGTTCTTTTCATAACCAAATAAATATTTGAATGAGCGTTGTCGTTTTTCAAAAGAGTCATTAATGTATTTAACAAACCTTTTCAAATCAAACGTGACAAATCGCTACGCAGATCTGCGCTTACCATGGTTAACATACCGCTCAGTGCAGCTCTTTGTTTTTTGCGTCAGGGTATTTTACTGTACAATGTGCCAATAGCGTGTCCGTCTGTACAGTATGCCTGGCTCTAAACTATTTTATACACTTTTGTACAGTTCATCGGCCATAAACTAGCATCATTACTCAAATGTGTTAGAGCGCGGCAATAGTGTAGTGGGCAGTGCGCCCCTAAAGTACATCGGTGCTCACAGCAGAGTGAGTTCGAATCTCACATTGAGATTTTTTTTTTCTCTTCCTCTCTCTCTCTCTGCACCCCTCACATTTTTTCTGTAGCCTATATATAATATTATAAGAAGTGGCAGCTTTGTCTTTTCTATGAAAATATATTCATATTTAAAGATGTAGTCGTTCATATGTATACATCTATTCACACAGCACACACACACCCTTGATACATTTTTTTAATATCATTTTTTTCTGGGTTTCCAAATGCTATTGGGTGCAATAATTGCAGCCTCTTTCCATCAGTCAATAAAGGACACTGATAATATGAAACATTTTTATCATTTTTAATATTAACAACTTAATTTTCTGTCCTTAATCTGTTGGTGTTACAACTATTAAGCTCATTACTGCTTCCACTAACAATAGTTCATATGTGATGACCCCACCTCATCACCTGGTTGAGGCTAAATGTCCAGGGTCTGTACATGATACCAGAATTTTCAGGGAGTCTTCATTATGACACACATTACAACAGGATCCATTTGATTTACACAATGTTTTTATTTTATTTTATTGACTATATTTGTATTATACACCTCAATCATTACTGGGCACTACATTGGTTACTTGCTGGAGGACAGAGGATACCCTTTTTGTATATGATGACACCCTACCCTGCACTCAGCCTGACCCAGAGGAACCCTCAGTGACCCAAGCAGACCAATGAGATGAAAGAGTTCTAAGAGAAATGATTTGTTAAATTAATTAAATAGTTTGGTCTGAAGCACTGTTAATTTCTTTATTTCCTGAAATAAAATGAATGATTAGATTTTTACCTTGCTTTATACACACACACACCTTTCAACATGTAACATTTTTTTTCCTGTACATTTCTCACTTTAAGGTGATGCTCATGTGACTTTATTTGTCTTTGAAGATGGACCTTATACAGCTACTTTAGAAATAAAATAAATAACAGATTGTTTTGTGATACAATAGTGAAATTCAAATATGGAAAAGTGCAGACAAATTCTTGCACTGTTTGTTAGTTAAGGCAGAAGGAACTTCGTCTGCATGCAAAAAAAAAAAACATACAAAGAATCTAAATTTACCTGACAACAATCAATTACAACTGTGACAGATTGTGTGGTTTAAGGTCAAATAAATTAACCATCTCTCCTCAGCCTCCTTTCTGTTAGCTACAAGACAGAAAGAATATTCTAGAGTGTTTAATACAGCTCCAGTAATCAAATATTACCTTTTAAAAGAATGTGTCTGTGTTTAATTTTGACTTTGGACAGAGTTCTTCAAGCTCCAGAAGAATAACAATTTCTGTAAGCCTTATATAGTCAATACACATTATTATTGTGGCCTTAAGAAATTAATGGCAGGACAATTAAGTGCATGAATGGTTACACAATTAACATACTCAAAAAGGATGTTAGAGTTAGCCTACATTTAATTTTTCATTACAATAAAGGGAGGGTGGCATGTGTCATTTATTAAACTAATGAATTTTCTCTTATCATTATTATTTTTTCTCTATTTATTATCTTATATTTATTTCCTTCGTTGATGCAGATGTGTATTGCTTTTTCTTTATAATCGGCCTTAATTCCTCATACGCCAGCATTAAAACCTCCAACTCCCCCTCTGTAAAGTGCGTTGTCTTTTTTTCTCACCGTGACTTTCTATGGTGACTCGTGAATTCGGCGATCTACTGAAAATGCCTTCAGGTATGTGCCGTGCGCGCGCATTAACCCGCGGTTATCTTCAGGAGGTTGATTGAACTAACTCTCATCAGCTGTTTTGGAACTGACATACTCACAGTAAGCAGGTTTTGGGTTAATCAACCGAGAGTTCAGGGTTTAGCAGATGGTAAATTAACCCAGCTTTCTGGAATACCCCCCAGGTTATGTGACATACCCGGGTAAGTTTGAGAGTAAGTAAGTGGATAACCTCAGATTTGGTTCCAAAATCGGAGGTAACTTCTGGGGTATGGTAAGTAGCCATAGCAACTTACTCTCTGAAGATAACCTGCTCGGTAGCAGGTTATGTTCCAGAGTTAGTCTGTTTCAGAGAGTTTACTGAGCATTGTATGCTCTTTAGATGAAAATTTTGATGGACGTAGAAGCACAGATATACAGTTTTTTTCATCATGAGAGGGTTGTAAGTACATAGTTCTTTTCATAACCAAATAAATATTTGAATGAGCGTTGTCGTTTTTCGAAAGAATCATTAATGTATTTAACAAACCTTTTCAAATCAAACGTGACAAATCGCTACGCAGATCTGCGCTTATACCATGGCTAACATACCGCTCAGTGCAGCTCTTTGTTTTTTGCGTCAGGGTATATTACTGTACAATGTGGCAGTAGCGCGTCCATCTGTACAGTATGCCTGGCACTGAACTATTTTATACACTTTTGTACAGTTCATCAGCCATAAACTACTGAGTATCATTACTCAAACACGCTAGAGTGCGGCAATAGTGTAGTGGTTAGTGCGCCCCTAAAGAACAACGGTGCTCACAGCAGAGCGAGTTCGAATCTCACATAGAGATTTTTTTTTCTCTTCCTCTCTCTCTGCACCCCTCACTTTTTTTCTGTAGCCTATATATAATATTATAAGAAGTGGCAGCTTTGTCTTTTCTATGAAAATATATTCATATTTAAAGATTTAGTCGTTCATATGTATATATCTATTCACACACACACCCTTGATACATTTTTTTAATATCATTTTTTTCAGGGTTTCCAAATGCTACACAGCAAATTGTGAGGTGTTGAATTTCTGGTGTAAGCCCCTCTAGTGTTATAGTGTTAAAATCCAAGTGTGCATTTACTGCTTTTAACGCTGATGTGGGTTAAATTGTGACTTTAACAGTGTGCATTTCTGGTGTTGCTTTTCCATACTCCTCATCGGTGTTAATTGCACATACGGGAACTTGAGGTGACTGAGTCAATACGGTCCGCATTTGACGATTACATTTTCATTAATGGCGGCTCCTTAATTTGCTGGAAACTTGACATAAAAGCAAACAAAAGATGAGTCAGAATTTTAACATTTTAGAATTAAGAAGCCGATTTAGCAACTTTAAGATCCGGGATTGTGGGGATATATGAATCATTGCAGCATTAGCCACATTAAAGCCACCTGGTGTTGAGGTACGTCATTTTCCTCATTTAATAGCATAAGCTGCAGTTTTTTACTTTTACATACAGGCAGGCTACTTGTTAATTACACAAATTGTCCGAAATACTTTTGTAAAACACTAATTTTGCGAATAATTTAAAATGATTTTTGGCGCGGGATTCTACACCGCTTCCGTGTATATTTTACATACAGGACCCCCTCCTCCTGAGTCTTCAACATGCTCATTTGAAAATTAACGGACAGCGGAGCGAAGTTATGCCAGAAGCAGCTTTTCCGCTCTTTTAATGCCGAAACAGGTGAGTTTTTTTGTGTACGTTTTACCTAAATGTTAACTTAGTCATTAAACAAAGAGAGTATTGCAGAGTGGTGTAACGTTATGTTTTCTGCCTTTACTGCGAATGCCTTATAAAATGTCACTCATAAATTTTGTTTTAGTTTACCTCTCTTCACAGATGCTTAAAATTTACATTTTAACCGTCTAGTTTATTAGTTTGTGCGGAAGTGGGGTATGTTGTTAAAACTTATTGATTAAATTATCTAATGTAATCCAGTTTATTATTTAACATTGCAAATTGTGTGGAATTGACCATTTTACACGCGGTGCAACATATCTGTAAGTGATTCTAGTCGGGCATGTGAAGAATTAGTGTCATTACATGTACAACGTTAACAGCATTATTTCTTTTACGTTTGCCGTCAGCTAGTACGTATAATTTCGAAAGATTTTTTGAGGCGGGCTAATGTACACTAATTCAATGTTCTTTTTTTCAAACGGAGACTCGACGCCTTGCTTGTCACGTTGGAAAAGTTACGAACTAACGTTATGCATGAAGCAAGTACGTTAGATACTAGTTTATAATAGTTTAGTGCAACGTTATGTCTGCGGCTGTGGTAAATCTTTCATTAATACTGCAAATGTGACTGATAATCTGTTATTAAATAATAGTTTTGTCGTCTTTCTCATGCATTGAAACCTGGGAAAGACCATTATAACAATGTTTTCATTACTGACGTTATTTTTCGTCGACGTTTGAATGGAAAAAATACTTATTGACTAACATGTCTATGTTGTTCATTATATTTCGACTTAGAATCCTGCACTTAGTCGAGTTTTGTGCCAAAGTTTTAATCTGGCGTTTTTCTGTGACTTGTGCAACCATTGCAAGAATCGACAGAATAATAAACTCCCTGTAATGTGCAAAGATGGATGTCTACTTTTACATGTGGTAAACCAGAATTAGAATTTTGGTGAGGTACATTAACTGAAAAATAGAAATCTGAAGTACGAACTGCATGCCTGCTTTCATATCAAGTTGATATTGTCATATTTATATTGTCATACTTTTATTTGAAGAACATTGATATATTAATGTTGTTCTTTTTTTTTGTTTTTACAGTGTTTATTACCAAACTCTGGTATAATCCTATATTTTATTTCCAAGCAGACAGATTGCTGTTTAAAGTTGAGTAGCAAGCTCCTAAGCGATACATAAAGCTTCCAGGATTTGCATATGATGCTCTTATACGGGAAGGTAAGTTTTCATACAATTTTTTTGATATCTGGCATTTTTTTTGTCTTTTGGCTAATGTCTATATATATTGGTTCACCCTATTATGCAATGAAATTATTGGAAAGCAATGGGTTTAATAAATATAAAGTTGCATAAATAATTTTTTGAATAAAATATATTTATTTAATATTAGTTTATGTTTGTTATTTTATAGATGTCACTATTCGTCACGGATTATGATACACACTTATGTCCAGTAGGGGGCAGGAGTGCACTTTTTAAGTGAGTTTGCCTGTCACCAATAAACAGGCTAATGCACAAAAACGCTGGATGCCAGCCGCCATAAAATATAGTTATTTAACATAAAAGAAGCAGTGTCCAGAGGATCTGATATATAGCTGGTTCATGGGGGTTAGCTTGACCAACGTGATGAAAAGAAACTTTTTATTAGCGTTTACTTTACTAAACCCATTGCATTCCAATAATTTAGTTGCATAATAAACCTTTATAATTTGCTGGAGCATTCCTAGCATTATCTTTTTATATGTTTTTATATTTAGCATAATCAATTTTCATTATTCAACAGATGTAATTCCTCTATTAATCGGATTATTTTTATTTCATAAGCTTATTAATTATTATTTATATGATAAATAATGATCATCCATTTAAACTCTATTGACTTTTGAGAAGTGTTATTTGGGTGTTTATGCATGCATCGAGTTTATATTCATATGCGAGAGTTTTTGGGCGCATATGCATGAATAGTTTATATGTATATGCGAGTGTATTTGCATGTAGCGAGTTTATGTGTATGTGGAAGTATACATGCATCAAGTTTATATGCAAGTTTCATATATTTTGTACATCCAATAGCATAGGTGTAAATGCGAGTAAGTCATAGCTATTGACCAATCGGCAGAAAAAAGTGCGTCTCCATCTCGTGCATGCCCACACGTTGAAATCTCTTTTTTTTTTTTTTTTTTTTTTTTTTTTTTTGGTGTTTGTTTTTTACAAATAAATGCCTTATTTTGTTTTTTACTAATATGATAGTATGTGTACTATGTGAGTTTGTACACAGCATGGGTCTGTATTCCTTGTTAAAGCTAAAACTGCAGAAGCAGCACTCATGCTATTTTCTGTAATAGAGTACACAAATTTCTACATTTTACATGCTCAATTTTTTTTTTATCTTCTTAGGAACATTCCACCAAAGGAAATATGAATTAAATATGCTTTTGGAATAGTGACTCTGTTCCCCTCCCTCAAAGATCCCTACTCCAAAAGAGGCTATGTGAGTTGTTGTGTTTTTTTTTTTTTTTTAAATAAACAGTGTCTTTTTAGTTTAACTAAATAATTTTCTATTTATTGCAGAAACATTTTTATGATCCAGAAGATAACTCTTGATACATTGTCTGGAGACTGAAAACGGTTCACCGCAACAGTCGAGTCAGTAGGACCAGCATTCCAGAAGGCATCTCTGAGAGCAGGAGCCCTGTCGCTTTTTTTACAACGGAGATGCAGCTAGAGGGGGATCGCTGCCAGGAAGCCATTTTATTTCTAAAACACTGTTCTGATCCAGAGCAAGTGGCTGCAAATATGAAATCTACATTCCAGTATCGCCAGGAACTGATCCGCAATCCTGAAAAGTCGTCATTCGTTCTCACTTTATTCTCTGGGTTTCTTGACACAAAAGGCCTGGTATGTGCTGCACCAACTGGTGATGGTTTAAAATTGATTTCAATCTGTTGATGTGACATGACATTTTTGTTTTAATCTATATAAAACATTAGGTGCTTCAAGACTTCGAGTTGCTGTTTGGAGTGAAGACTTTAGCAAAGCTTTTGGAAAAGTGGGGTTGTTCTCTAAAACACAAAGTTATTGGAGAAGCCAAAAACCTGACCCAGTCATTTCTTCTGAGTGGTCTGATCGAGTCTGCAGAGCAATGTAAAAGCAGTCAAGGAGCTACAGGTAGTTATTTATGTATCGCAATAATTGTCTGTGTTTCTTTTATGGCTTCTAGGCTTTATTATAAGTGATTTTATGTCATGCACTGAAATTTTGTTGACTTAGTTTATGTAGATTGAAAAGAAAATCATGGCCCATGGTAGGGCTGTGCGATTAATCAAAATTGAATCGAAATCGCAATTTGAAATGTTGTGATTATCTAATTGCAAGAGGCTGCAATATGAAATATATTGTATTTAACTTCCCCCACCCCCAGAGCAAATGCGTGACTGCCGTCTTACTAGCCAGTTGAGTGAGTACACTTTCGTTCTGCCCAATCAGAATTGCTCAACCGAACTATGCGGAACACCAAAATCACAGACACCAAACAAAACTGTAAAGGTACAGTTTATATATCTGACTGTTTGTATTAAAGTACAAAATTGTATTACAAATAATATATAAATATATTTATACATTTTAATACAAGAAATGATGTGCTGTGAAGAAAATATAAAATTGTATATGGAAAGCATCGTCAATGCACTGAGATAGCGAATTGAACCGAATTGATGGCATGATAATCGTGACCGAACTGTGAGACCAGTGACACTCAATCTAGTAGCAAGCAACAGCAAAGTACAATTTCAGAGATGTTTCCCAATATAAATTAATATCTTTTAACTAACACTCCCTGCATTTTAGCAGTAAGAAGCTACAATACAGATTATTGAGCTGAAGCTTGACTACAAAGTTAAATCGCAAATCAAAAATATAAATAAATCGCAATATCTGTCAAAAAAAAAAGTATAAAAAAATAATCGCAATTACATATTTTCCCCAAATTGCACAGCCCTAGCCTATGGTGTTTTCTGAAAGGATGTAATTTATCTTATGCATTTGTTTTAAAAATAATGGGGCATGGTGTTTTTCTTTTCTTGACTTATAGAGTGGGACAGTGACATGTCTTTACTGTTGTTGCTTCTCTCTCTCCTTCCACCACCTTCAAGTGGAAAGAAGAAAATTGTCAAGATCAATGTCCAAGAAGCATTAAACCCCATAGTAAGGTTCCACAAGGTATGCTTTGTGTTTGTGTCAGACTAATTAGTATTCCAAATGTTCTAAGATGCAAGTTAACAATGGATAATAATTTAACTAGTGTTAAATGATTGTAAAAAAAACGCATTAACTGTTACATGACAATTTTTTGCAAAATGTTTAATTTAATAAACTAGGCACATTTTATTATTAACAATGATTTGAGTTGTTTAGTGTCATACTGGCATTGTATAATGAGTGGCATAAAATAGTCTTAAATAACAATAATGTTTATTGCAATATATATTGTACAACAAAAATTAAATTTTGTGGCTAAATTCAAACATGTTTTTTGCTACCGTGTTTGGAGAAAATATGGTTGATTGGTGTATCTGTATTTCTTAGTTGTACATCATACCCTCTTTTGTAAGATACTAATATGCCTTTTTGTTGTTTTGCTTTTTTTCAGTCCTGTTGCAGTTTCGATGATGTGCTGAGAGCAGAACAGACAACACAGCCATACATCTTGGCAGTTGAAACTTGGAGGAATTGCATCCATGACTATTACATCATCGTGGATGGACAACCTATTCCTTGCAAGGCGATGTCCTCTCTGGCTGCTTTTGATGAGCTTTTCAAAGCACATTATTCGGCATTTCATATGATGCTGCTTAGCACAGTATGTACATGTTTCTTTAAACAACGGTTTACAACATTGATGTTGGTGTCACCCATGAAAGCCCTCGTGTCCGGGATCTTAGGGCCAAGATTCTAAATTAAGACACTACTGGAGAGCTTAAAAATGTTTAGGTGCTTTGTTTGGAAGTTGATTTGGAGTACAGTCAATGAGCTAAGACGCCATGTAAAACTTTCTCATGTTTTTTATCCTGGCAGAAGATTACAGTTGGTATGCAATCAGGATGAATGTTGTCTAAGATTTGTTTCATATTTAGAGGTTTAGAAAACATCTCCAATGTAGGGCACAAAAGTGAGCTCTCTGACATGTCCTTATTTAAACCCCCCCTGCTACTTCTGTTGAAAGTGGACCAGCATCTGTACCACAACCTATCAACTTAGTTTTAGGAAATCTAGGAACATCTTCGAACAGTGATGAAGTTGCGAACTCAGAAAATATGTGCATCAGTTTCTGTGCAGCCAAATTACAGAGTTGTGGAGTGGAAATTGACAATGAAAGTGATGTAGATCTTCTTTACTGAATTACTGATATAATTGTTTTTGGCAGTCAGTATTTTTGCTGGCTTGTGAATTTGAAACTGTATGCTTTGTTAAACATCTTCATGCATTTAAGGTCAAGGAGGAGCTTTGTAGAAAAAACTCTCTTTTGAGTGTTGAAACCTTACGTTTGGAGGAAAATGACTATAGTTCCTATACATGTTTTCATATGAACCACTTTAGTGGTGGCAAGATGTGATGGCGCATTGTTCAAGTGATGGCACATTGCTAAGGCTTTCCTGTATGTTTATATTT
This sequence comes from Danio kyathit, assembly GCA_903798195.1. Taxonomy (NCBI): domain Eukaryota; kingdom Metazoa; phylum Chordata; class Actinopteri; order Cypriniformes; family Danionidae; genus Danio; species Danio kyathit. Next base: position 56,981,524 of record LR812519.1, read on the forward strand.
AAAAGATGCCATTTCTGTGCTCTGTAAAACGTCTAAAATTGCTTAATGGTCAGCATTTTTAGCTGGCTTATGAAATTTAAAGTGTGCATGCTTTTGTTGAACATTTTACCAATTTCAAGGAAATCGCCCTTTTTGAGTGATTCTTGTGGTTTTAATCCATCTGTTCTTTAATTAACTGTATGCAAAAATAAGTTTTATCTCTGTTTTTATGAAGCTATTCTGTTCAGGAATGGGGCTTTAACTCATGTTGTCTTTAGGTTTGGCAGTGACAAGTGAAAAAATAGTTTTCACCCCATTCTCAATGTGACAAATATTTGTCTATAGAACCACACAGATTTTCAGGTATGAAATGCATATTCTGTGACATAAAGTGATTTAATGTTTACCTTTGCCTATGCTATGTATTTTTAAGAAAAATAAATTCTGTTTTGTAATTTTCTCCATGATTCTTTAATTGATGTGCTTAAACTCATTTTAGTAAGGCTGTAACAAAGAGTTTGTTTACATTTTTATATTATTATTATTATTTCATGTTTAGTGTTAAAACATTAAAATATACTATTTTCTTTATGAATTTCGTGAGGAAAATGTTAACTTTTACTCCTGTCAGTTTAAAGAAAAATTGAATTTATGCTAAATATGACCTGGCAGTGGTGATAGAGTATTTAATCTAGTGTACAGTTTTTACACTCTTAGTGTAAATGTATTTACTCTGCTTAAGTGTATATATTCAACCCTTTTTAAAGTGTAACTTATACACTCGCCTGGTGGGACTCATATATACACCAGAAGAGAGTGTATTTTAACACCTGTGGAGTTATATGTACACTGGACAATTTGCCCTGCAGGTGTTAAAAATGTTTAATGTGGTGTGCATTTTTACACTCTAAGTGTAAAACATTTTACACTTCAGAGGTGTATATATTCAACACTTTTGAAAGTGTAACCTGGACACTTTGCTGGTGGGACTCATATAGACACCAGAAAAGTGTTAAATTTAACACCTGTGGTGTAAAATGCACACTGGCAATTTTGCTGTGTATTGGGTGCATTAATTGCAGCCTCTTTCCATCAGTCAATAAAGGACACTAATAATATGAAACATTTTTAACATTTTTAATATTAACAACTTAATTTTCTGTCCTTAATCTGTTGGTGTTACAACTATTAAACTCATTACTGCTTCCACTAACAATAGTTCATATGTGATGACCCCACCTCATCACCTGGTTGAGGCTAAATGTCCAGGGTCTGTACATGATACCAGAATTTTCAGGGAGTCTTCATTATGACACACATTACAACAGGATACATTTGATTTACACAATGTTTTTAATTTTATTTACTATATTTGTATTATACACCTCAATCATTACTGGGCACTACATTGGTTACTTGCTGGAGGACAGAGGATACCCTTTTTGTATATGATGACACCCTACCCTGCACTCAGCCTGACCCAGAGGAACCCTCAGTGACCCAAGCAGACCAATGAGATGAAAGAGTTCTAAGAGAAATGATTTGTCAAATTAATTAAATAGTTTGGTCTGAAGCACTGTTCATTTCTTTATTTCCTGAAATAAAATGAATTTTAAAATGAAAAATGATTTTTACATTGCTTTATACACACACACCTTTCAACATGTAACATTTCTCACCTTAAGGTGATGCTCATGTGACTTTATTTGTCTTTGAAGATGGACCTTATACAGCTACTTTAGAATTAAAATAAATAATAAATAAATAAATAAATAACAGATTGTTTTGTGATACAATAGTGAAATTCAAATATGGAAAAGTGCAGACAAATTCTTACACTGTTTGTTAGTTGAGGCAGAAGGAACTTCGTCTGCATGCAAAACAAAAAACATACAAAGAATCTAAATTTACCTGACAGCAATCACTTACAACTGTGACAGATTGTGTGGTTTAAGGTCAAATAAATTAACCATCTCTCCTCAGCCTCCTTTCTATTAGCTACAAGACAGAAAGAATATTCTAGAGTGTTTAATACAGCTCCAGTAATCAAATATTACCTTTTAAAAGAATGTGTCTGTTTAATTTTGACTTTGGACAGAGTTATTCTAGCTCCAGAAGAATAACAATTTCTGTAAGCCTTATATAGTCAATACACATTATTATTGTGGCCTTAAGAAATTAATGGCAGGACAATTAAATGCATGAATGGTTACACAACATACTCAAAAAGGATGTTAAAGTTAGCCTACATTTAATTCTTCATTACAATAAAGGGAGGGTGGCATGTGTCATTTATTAAACTAATGAATTTTCTCTTATCATTATTATTTTTTATCTATTTCTTTATAAGAAATTGCTTTTTCTTTATAATCGGCCTTAATTCTTCATACGCCAGCATTAAAACCTCCAACTCCCCCTCTGTAAAGTGCGTTGCCCTTTTTTCTCACCGTGACTTTCTATGGTGACTCGTGAATTCAGCGATCTACTGAAAATGCCTTCAGGTATGTGCCGTGCGCGCGCATTAACCCGCGGTTATCTTCAGGAGGTTGATTTAACTAACTCTCGTCAGCTGTTTTGGAACCGACATACTCACGGTAAGCAGGTTTTGGGTTAATCAACCGAGAGTTCAGGGTTTAGCAATTGGTAAATTAACCCAGCTTTCTGGAATACCCCCCTGTACTCAATCTGGCATCCCGCGTTTGTGTCTATTTTGATCCAGGACTGCAATACCTAGTTCAACCACTGGGTGTCAAACTTACATACTGCACCTTTAAATATTATGAAATAAATGAGGAAATTACCCATGTAAAATAGTTTGGTATATTTATCTTCAGCCCATGGCTCTCAATGATATTTGGTGTTTGGCAGTGGTGTAAAGTACTTGAGTAAAGGGACTTCGTTACTTTACTTAAGTATTTTTTTTGGCTACTTTGTACTTGTACTGAGTATCACAAATATAAGCAACTTTTACTCTTTTTTTGACTACATTTTTGATTGAATATATGTACTTTTTACTCCACTACATTTGAACGGATGCTTACCGTTACTCATTACATTGTGATTGTGCACGACAAGTCGGCATCTTTATCTACCACAGCTAATTTGTTGGGCGGATGAGGCGATATCGCCATCTGCAGGGTGCTGAAGGTACTGTATGCTATTTATGAGCTAAATCATGTGAACGTAATTTAGCAGCTTGCATAATACCAGGTGTTTAATTAGCAACATGGCTGCAGCCAGTGATGAAGCCGAAGCTTGAATTTATATGTAGTTTACTAAGTTAAAAAATAACACTGCTCCTCTTTGTTTAATTTTTTATACTGAGAAAACATCTTAATCAATTGAAAAACTACTCAAAATAAAAAATATTGCCCCCCTCTGATACTGAGAGATGAATCATATCAAAGTCAGCTCTGATTTTTTTTACTACGTTTTACTACTTTTTTTTTTGATAAATTGTTTGTGCCTGTTTTGAACATTTGAGTTTGACTGAGACTTTTTGTTCTATTTTTTTTTTTTTAAATATTTGGTTCTGCCATTTTGAAACATTAAGGTGTTAAATTTAATTTATATGTTAGGAAAATTAAACCTTTCTTGGTGTTCTTTGAGCCTACATTCAGTATGAGTAAAATACTTAAGTTCTTCTAAAATCGAATACTTTAATACTTTTACTCAAGTCTTATTGGAATTGGTGACTTGTAACTTGTAATGGAGTAATTTTTACAGTAAGGTATCTGTACTTTTACTCAAGTATGGTTTTCAGGTACTCTTTGGTGTTTGGCCTTTCATACGAAAAAGTTTGGGCACCCCCAAGTACAACCTTTGTTATGAAGAATCAGTGCGTGTGGCATAAAAACCCGGCAGGGGGCGCCAGAGGTTACATTTGAATTTCAATGATATAATATTGGCATCAGCTATTTATTTTAATAAGTGTAGACTCATTCCCTCCTCTTACAACTAAAGTTTTCACTTTCATGCCTGTAGGACTCAAAAAATATATAATAAAATAATTTCCCCCAGCTGTGAACGTGTGTTGTTATAACATTGGTAGACTCACTATTAAAATGGCTTTTCGTATGCTGCTTAAATGCCCGATATACATCAATGTGCTCGAGTCTTCAGTATTCAGTGACCCAATCCGCTTGAACTGGGTGTCGTGTGGCGGAATAAAAAACAATCGTAGCTTGTTGATTTTGGTTTGACGCGGGCTGACATCCTGCCAGATGAAAGAAGAGGAGAGAAACCGGACCTGCCAGAAAACCCTAAACAAATCGTCATCCCGAACATCCAGGGAAAAGGAGGGATCAGAGCCCGAGCTCCAGATATATTATCCTCCTCATCCTGATTCCTGCGGCGGACACACGGGAGATCTGTCATTTCACACACACAAACATTCGGGGTTGCTTATGGATTAATCGCTTTTTAACGCATATGAGGTCATGAATTCGGCTGAACAGACCATCACATGGTTAATAACCCTGGGTGTCCTGGAATCACCCAAAAAGACACTATCGGACCCCGAAGGCTTTTTGCAGGCATCCCTCAGAGATGGAGTGGTTTTGTGTAAACTGCTGGAACGGCTGCGACCCGGTTCCGTTCACACGGTAAGCCGTTGGAGTCTTCGTGTTAGAGTTAATAAATGACCACAATTACACAAAGCAGCAGATGTTTTGTCGGTCAGGCACATTATGATGACCATTGTATTTGTCTCCGCGCGCGCGTTTTGTGTTCCCTTCACGCGCGCACACGTTTAACGTTAGCACTGGGTCACTAGCTACTAGCATGCTGTTTTTCTGTTAGCTTATATATTTTAAATGACATTATGTTAACAGTCGAGTGAAAGAGTGTGGCATATATAAAGGAAATCCCGTATAGTGTGCAGTGAATGGGGTAAGAGTGGCATTTTAATAATCTGCAAGGAAAACACTCGTCATTTACTGTAATTAAAGATATGTGGTGGTAAATATATCGACGGATATTTATCTTGGGATTCGTCAATGTGTGAGTTGACCGCCATTGAATGTGTGTTGAGAGAGGAAACGGCAATGTCCGGTTTGTGAACGAGTTGTTCTTTTGAGTCGGATCTTTTGAGTGAATCATTTGAGCACCTGTCTGAGTGATTCGTTCACAAACCTTTGCTACACATATTTCTCACATCTTTTTAAAAAGATTAAATTTCCTTTTCCCCCACACAGTTTTATTTTCAGATATATGTCAAACAAATAATGTCGTACAAAACATTATAAAACAACAACATTAATAGACTAAATCTTGCACATATTCGAATTGCAAACTGAACACTGGTCAATGAAAATCAATACCTTTAGAAGAGCAGATATGCTTAATTTGCAGTGTTGGGTAGGTCACATACAAACTGTAGTCTACTACTGATTATAAATGACATGGAAATTGTAGTTTATACTAGATTACACGTACCTGGACTACTTCAAGTTACTTTTGACCTGATTTGTTTGTCGCATAGATTTGAATAAAATCTTGTACCACATTGATATGAAAATATTAAATAACAGAAGATTCAGTTCTTTGTTATAAGTAACACAAAATGCATAAATTGAATGTTGGCTGGCCTGTGTGTTTGATTTTAATCAAAAATAGCAAGAACCAAGTTGTTATGCGAATAATATCATGTAGTAGCATTTTAAAATGTCATTTTTTTGGAGTATTGATTGTGTAATCGTTCTCCCCGCGTTCACGTGGGTTTCCTCTGAGTGCTCAGGTTTCCCCCACATGTCCAAAGACATGTGGTACAGGTGAATTGGGTAAGATAAAATTGTCTGTAGTGTATGTGTGTGAATAAGTGTGTATGGATGTTTCCCAGTGATGGGTTGCGGCTGGAAGGGCATCCGCTGCGTAGAAACTTGCTGGATAAGTTGGCGGTTCATTCCGCTGTGGCGACCCCAGATTAAAGAGATTAAGCCGAAAAGAAAATGAATGAATGATTATGTAATCCAGATTACTAGTACCCAGCACTTTTTATTGGGATGTCAGGGTCCTGTTTTTAATGAACTTACTGAAAGAACAGATTCACTGAAATATCATCACTAGAAAAGAACCCCATATATTTAGCAGCGTCAATTTGTGAACGTTCACTTTTTCATTCATTCATTCGTTCATTTTCCTTCAGATTAGTTCCTGATTTATGAAGGGTCGCCAAAGCGGAATGAAGCTACTCAGCCACTCTGGCGTATGTTTTATGCAGCGGATGCCCTTTTTACATTCACTTTTTATTGTTAGACAGTTTAAAATATTAATAGACATATTAGGAAATAATGGAGTGATCCAAAGCCAGTTAGTGTTACGATACGGGAATTTCCAACTTCGATATGATACTTTGAAAAATATCGATATTTTATATTATTTTCGATACCGTGGGGAACTAATTCCACAACATAGGCAATTCACTTATAGCGCATGTCTTTGGACTGTGGGGGAAACTGAAGCACCCGGAGGAAACTCACGCCAACACGGGGAGAACATGCAAACTCTACACAAATGCCAACTGACCCAGCCTGGACTCGAACAAGCGACCTTCTTGCTATGAGGCGAAAGTGCTAACCACTGAGCCACCGTGTTGCCCCTGACAAGCATTTTAAAATGTCTTTTTTTTTTGGTGTATTGATTATGTAATCCAGATTACTAGTACCCAGCACTGTTTATTGGGATGTCAGGTTCTTATTTCTAATGAATTTACTGAACTGTTTGAAAGAACAGATTCGCTGAAATATCATCACTAGAAAAAGAGCCTGATATTTTAGCAGCGTCAATTTGTGGACATTCACTTTTTCATTCATTCATTTTCCTTCGGCTTGGCACATGATTTATCAAGGGTCACCACAGCGGAATGAACCGACAACTACTTTGACATGTGTTTTTTACGCAGCGGATGCCCTTCCACATTTTAATATTAATAGAAATTTTAAGAAATAATGAAGTGATTCAAAGTGAGTGTTGTCACGATATCGGAATTTACAACTTTGATACGATACTTTGAAAAATATCGATATTTGATACCATTTTCAATACCGTGAGGAACTAATTCCACAACATTAAAAGTATGCAAATGACATAAAAATGGAGGGGGAAAAACAAACTAAACCATATAATGCTTACTGACCTTATTCTTAATGTACAAGCGGCTGCAGCCCATGGAATCTTTTTGGCTCGAGATTTCCGGTCTCATTCACTTCCATTGATTTTTAGACGTTAAGAACAGCTCATTCTGCTGCTTAAAGTTGCAAACTCATATTTTCAAATTATATTGTTCAACTTTTCATGTATAATCATGCCAACAGGCGACGCGGTAGCACAGTGGGTAGCACGTTCGCATCACAGCAAGAAGGTCACTGGTTCGAGCCTCGGGTCAGTTGGCGTTTCTGTGTGGAGTTTGCATGTTCTCCCCGCAATCGCGTGGGTTTTCTCCGGGTGCTCCGGTTTCCTCCACAAGTCCAAAGACATGTGGTATAGGTGAATTGGGTAGGCTAAATTGTCCGTAGTGTATGTGTGTAAATGAGTGTGTATGGATGTGTTACGACTTCAAACCAGATGGCAATAACAACTTTTGGTAAAGCAAAATTAAGTACCAAAACAAAACAAAAGAACGGGAGGCAGATTAAAACGAATAACAAAACAGGAATGCAAAAAGCCTCTCCCCGGCGTCCCACTCGTCGTCTTTTTAAAAACATGGCAACCACTCAGATTGGCCACAGAAGCCGCCACGTCACCGAGGATAATAATGATTGACTGATCTTAAAGCCAATACCAATTCGAAAAGGTTGAACCTGTGAAACCGAAAGAGAGAGACAGAGAGAACAGGTGCGCATGTGCGCAAAAGAGAAGGAGAGAGAGAGAGCGAAAGAGAGACACACACACGCAAAATTCCCGGAGCGTAACCGGATGTTTCCCAGATATGGGTTTCTGCTGAAAGGGCATCTGCTGTGTAAAACATGTGCTGGATAAAGCCTGGTTTATACTTCTGCGTCAAGTGATCGGCGTGACCCCCGGCGCATGCAACGCGCGTAGCTGTGCATTCATACTTCTCCGTGCTGTTTCTGTTGCTCTGCAATAACACATTCGAAACGCTAGTTGGCAGTGAGGTGTTTATGTTCCTCTGTGTCGTGTTTCTTCACTGGTGTTTTGTTTTTTCTGAACGCTTCCTTAATGTACAAGTGGTTCAAACTCGCACATTTTGAGGCAGGAACCGGCGGACGTGCAACAACTATCCATCCGGAGCTCCTTCACGTGACTCCACACTTGTAAACAATCGCTCCATCCATAGATATTTATATATCTATGTGCTCCATCGGGCTCGCACGGCTCTCGGTCCCGCACGCACTCGTCAGCGCTACCAAGCCGACCAATCACAGAGCTTGCGCTACGCGTCTTTGCGATGTGTAGTTACATTTTTTTGTGAGGTGTGCATCAGCGGCTCCGACGGCCACGGTGAGGGCTATGCGTCCAAGCGTAGGCCGCGCTGTAGCACACGCGTGCGCTTGACGCAGAAGTATAAATCAGCCTTGAGTTGGCGGTTCATTCCGCTGTGACAACACCGGATTAATAAAGTGATTAAGCCGAAAAGAAAATGAATGAATGAAGGAATCATGCAAATACTTGTTTGTAGAGCGAGTAGTTTGACCTTTTTCTGTTGTTTATTATTCCTAGTCATTTTTCTCATGGGTAACCGAATTCGCAAAAACAAGCGCAATTCCGCATTGCAGAATAAGGTCAATACCAGGTACATCAGCAGTCCTTAAGTCCAAAAGGCAACAAATTACCCACATAAAAAGCTAAATTAGTGTAATCTCATATTTAAATACATCTGATGAAAACAAGTGTTAAAATCGTAATATTATTATTAATTGTTCATCTTCCTTCATTGTTCAGATGAGAAGAAAGTGTAAAGTCAGTATCGATACTAACCAAAAGCAAGATTGGATCATTTGAACTATTTTAGTATCGATATATATTGATATCCGTGTTGGTGTGGGTTTCCTCCGGGTGCTCCGGTTTCCCCCACAGTCCAAAGACATGCAGTACAGGTGAATTGAATAAACTAAATTGGCTGTAGTGTATGTGTGTGAATCAGTGTGTATGGATGTTTCCCAGTACTGGGTTGCAGCTGGAAGGGCATCCGCTGTGTAATACATATGCTGGATAAGTTGGCGGTTCATTCCGCTGTGGCGAACTCTGATGAATAAAGGGACTAAGCCCAAGGAAAATGAACATATGAATAAAAATTGGCTGTAGTGTGTGTGTGTGTGTGAATGTGAGAGTGTATGGGTATTTCTCAGTAATGGGTTGCAGCTGGAAGGGCATCCGCTGTGTAAAACATATGCTGGATAAGTTGGTGGTTCATTCCGCTGTGGCAACCCCACATTAATGAAGGGACTAAGCCGAAAAGAAAATGAATGAATGAATATATATAATGTAGGTGCATCATGGTGGCGCAGTGGGTTGCACGATCGCCTCACAGCAAGAAGGTCGCTGGTTCAAGCCCCGGCTGAGTCAGTTGGCATTTCTCTGTGGTGTTTGCATGTTCTCCCCGTGTTCACGTGAGTTTCCTCCAGATGCTTCGGTTTCAGTTAGGTGAATTAGGTAAGCTAATTGTGTGTGAATGAGAGTGTATGGGTGTTTCCCAGTGATGTGTTGCAGCTGGAAGTGCGTCCGGAGCGCAAAACATATGCTGGATAAGTCGGCGGTTCATTCCGCTGTGGCGACCCCTGATTTATAAAGGGACTAAGCCGAAAAGAAAATGAATATGTATAATGTATCATATCCACTTGCTATAGTATAATTAAAATGCGGATGTATTCAATTAATAATTCATAAACATTTGATCGATCGTATCTGCCAGTCTCGACGGCGTAAAATGTATTTAATTTATAGACAATAAAATTTGAAGCTGAAGCTGATATGATCTCAGTGATGTAATCGCTTTAAAAAGTCTCTGCTGTCCTAAAAGCCTTCGGTAAAATATTGGAAAGCACTCAAATCAGGCTCCATTGTTGGACAGTCTGTATAGTATATAAACAACATGTCGCATAGTTACAGTCAATCATGAAGATATTAGACTTTGCTCCGACAGGTCAGATTTGCCTGTGCCAACATGCCCCTCTCGCTGAACTCAAGCGCGAGCTATTAGCGCACGTCATTTCCGCTATTCCTTCGCCAACTTCCCTGAGAAGAATAAGTGGTTTTTGCAGGAACGGGGCGATGACCTGTGATAAAAACAAATGGCGTATTCGCAGAAGTTTGTGTTTATTTTTTGACAAACCTGCTTAAACATTTTATTGCACGACAGAGGAAATATCTGTTCGCTTTATTGTTGTTTTTTTTAGATATACCAGGACCCGAGGAAGGACGAGTGCTTGAGTAATATCAGAGAGTTTGTGAAAGGCTGTGCATTATATCACATTGAGGTGAGTGCTGCATTATGCTTTATTTAGTCTTTCAGTTCATCTGCATGCTTAATTGTAGTTCGGATCAATGATTCAGCGACTTGTTTGTTTGGTGTGAAGCAAATCAGGTCGCCAGACTGAGTCTCAGTTGGGAGTTGGGAACACACTAATCCTGTGTGCTTTGGGTTTTTTATCAGTAATAATAATGGGATTTAGTGTTACTGATACATCTTGACTTGTTTGTGAGCTTGATATTTCATTAAATGTTTTATTCAAATTTGCAGAGCTGTAGTAATGTCAAGTTTGCATAAGTAATCCCAAACATTGAGGTAAAGTCGGTTTTATATTCACACGTTCAGACTTGCTCTGTATATAATATATAGTAATATCATTTCAGAAAAGTATTCTTTGCAAATTCTAAATAGGGAAATCATATTAGCAGCAAATGACTAGCAAAGTACAACATAGTTCACAGTCAATTAAATAGTTCTAATGTTGTTTTGAAGTCATACTAACATGTTATTTCAGATCAAATATTCAAAGTACCTTGGTAAATAATATACAGTAGGGAGCATGTCACAAGTTGTTACTGAACGAATGTGCGAATATAAAACCGGCTTTACCTCAATATCCCAAACTTTGTATTTAAATACAGTTGTGAAAGTCAAGATATATTTGTTTTTAAAATAGTCATCCATAAATGCTTTATTTAAGAGCGTCTTGGTCTGCATTTAGCAAAAATAAAAAATCACACTACACACTTTTTTAAAAATATATAAATATATCTTTTACTTATTTATTTTTTAATTTTTAAAATACTTTTATTGTTTCAGAAAATTGTGATACACGCATACTGTATTAGTAACCAAATACCAACCAAAGAACACACACACTCCATCCTGACAGAGCCATAAAAATATACACATGCAAAAATAAATGCATAATAATAGTAATAAAATAATAATAGTAAATAAATAATAAAAACAAGTTTATATATATATATATATATATATATATATATATATATATATATATATATGTATATGTATATATATATATATATATATATATATATATATACACATATATATATATATATATATATATATATATATATATATATATATATATATATATATATGCGTGCGTGCGTGTATGTATGTGGGTATATATATACAGGCAGTGCAGAATTATTAGGCAAATGAGTATTTTGACCACATCATCCTCTTTTATGCATGTTGTCTTACTCCAAGCTGTATAGGCTCGAAAGCCTACTACCAATTAAGCATATTAGGTGATGTGCATCTCTGTAATGAGAAGGGGTGTGGTCTAATGACATCAACACCCTATATCAGGTGTGCATAATTATTAGGCAACTTCCTTTCCTTTGGCAAAATGGGTCAAAAGAAGGACTTGACAGGCTCCGAAAAGTCAAAAATAGTGAGATATCTTGCAGAGGGATGCAGCACTCTTAAAATTGCCAAGCTTCTGAAGCGTGATCATGGAACAATCAAGCGTTTCATTCAAAATAGTCAACAGGGTCGCAAGAAGCGTGTGGAAAAACCAAGGAGCAAAACAACTGCCCATGAACTGAGAAAAGTCAAGCGTGCAGCTGCCAAGATGTCAAGATGCCACTTGCCACCAGTTTTGCCATATTTCAGAGCTGCAACATCACTGGAGTGCCCAAAAGCACAAGGTGTGCAATACTCCGAGACATGGCCAAGGTAAGAAAGGCTGAAAAACGACCACCACTGAACAAGACACACAAGCTGAAACGTCAAGACTGGGCCAAGAAATATCTCAAGACTGATTTTTCTAAGGTTTTATGGACTGATGAAATGAGAGTGAATCTTGATGGGCCCGTGGCTGGATCGGTAAAGGGCAGAGAGCTCCAGTCCGACTCAGACGCCAGCAAGGTGGAGGTGGAGTACTGGTTTGGGCTGGCATCATCAAAGATGAGCTTGTGGGGCCTTTTCGGGTTGAGGATGGAGTCAAGCTCAACTCCCAGTCCTACTACCAGTTTCTGGAAGACACCTTCAAGCAGTGGTACAGGAAGAAGTCTGCATCCTTCAAGATTTTCATGCAGGACAATGCTCCATCACACACGTCCAAGTACTCCACAGCGTGGCTGGCAAGAAAGGGTCTAAAAGAAGAAAAACTAATGACATGGCCTCCTTATTCACCTGACTTGAACCCCATAGAGAACCTGTGGTCCATCATTAAATGTGAGATTTACAAGGAGGGAAAACAGTACACCTCTCTGAACAGTGTCTGGGAGGCTGTGGTTGCTGCTGCACGCAATGTTGATGGATTCTGTCAGTGTTTTGATCTGTTCACCATGGCTGGCAGGCTTTTGAGTGTCCTTGCAAAGAAAGGTGGCTATATTGGTCACTGATTTGTTTTTGTTTTGTTTTTGATTGTCAGAAATGTATATTTGTGAATGTTGAGATGTTATATTGGTTTCACTGGTGAAAATAAATAATTGAAATGGGTATACATTTGTTTTTTGTTAAGTTGCCTTATAATTATGCACAGTAATAGTCACCAGCACACACAGATATCCTCCAAAAATAGCTCAAACTAAAAACAAACTAAAAACTACTTCCAAAAATATTCAGCTTTGATATTTATGAGTTTTTTGGGTTCATTGAGAACATGGTTGTTGTTCAATAATAAAATTAATCCTCAAAAATACAACTTGCCTAGTAATTCTGCACTCCCTGTATATATATATAAAAATGTCAATTTTGTAAAAAACATTAAGACAGTGACTGTTCAACACGTATACATTCCAATGAACGCTAACAATATATTAAAAATAAGTCATAACAAGCGCAATGCACGTATTAATAGTTAACTATTGTTAAACACTTACACAGCATGATCACATTGTTTGGTATTACTCAATGGTCAGTTCATTCTCTTTTTTTTTTTTTTTTGAACTTTATTTTTATACATTAAAACATTTTACAGAACAAAACATTCAGTGACAGCAGCGATTATTAAAAAAAAAAAAAAGGACAGAGAGAAAAAAAAAAAATAAAAGTAACCCTAGATGTAAATAAAAACAAATTTCAGTTTCAAAGGAGCTGGAAATACTATGTCCTGTTCAGATATAAAGTAATAGGTGCCCATCTTTGTTTAAAAATATCTAGTTTCAATTGAAGTTGAGCAGTCATATACTCCATTCTGTATATAGATTCAAGTTTTTCTATCCATTGTACTATTGTTGGAGGGTGTGGCTTCATCCAATTTATTGTTATAGTCTTTCTTGCACTTAGTAAAAGAATATGGAGTATATATCTCTGATTTTTATTATATATATCCTGGGGTATCCCTTCAAGCAAGAAAAACATGGGAGTAAAAGGTATATCTAACTGCATCATTTTCATTATCTCAATCTTTACCCCTTGCCAAAATGCAAGTATCTTCGGACATTCCCAAAATATATGTGCATGATTACCCACATTCCCACAACCCCTCCAGCATTCCTCTGACTGTGGACTGTTAGCATATTTTGAAACCATCAATGGTGTTCTAAAAAACCTAATTTTTGTTTTCCAGTCAAACTCTTTCCAATTATGGCTATTGATCCCCTTATGACATTCTGAACATATGTTTTCCCAAATATTATCCTCAATATTTTCATTAAGTTCGAATTCCCATTTTGCCTTAATATGAAGGGTGTTATCTGTTGAATCCAGAATTAGTCTATTGTATATGTGTGATATGTGTCTATTATGTAATCCTTTTTGTTTTTTTATATCAATAAAATATTGTTCCACATTAGTTGGGACTTTTTTGAATATTTCCTTTTCTTTATGATTTGTAATATAGCTTCTTAATTGTAAGTATCGAAAGAAATCACTTGATGACAACATAAATTTGTCTTTAAGATCAGAAAATGAATGCATAATGTTTTCATTAAATAACTGATCAATTATCATAAGACCCTTATCGCACCATGTTTTAAAAGTGACATCCCATTTGGATGGTAAGAACTCAGGGTTATCTGCTATAGACATAACTCTAGATACGGTTGCCATTCCTCTTAGTTTTTTTTTTACTGTTGTCCAAACTCTCAGAGTTTGTTTAACGCACATATTTTTAATTTTAATCTTTTTCTGAGATTGTTGTGTCATAAAGGCTAATGCTGAAAGAGGAACATTTGGTACAGAACCTTGTTCCATACTCACCCATCCCCTTTCAGCATCATTGTTTATCCAGCTCACTATAGCTGTGAGCTGAGCGGCCCAGTAATAATATCTCAAATTAGGGAGACGTAGCCCTCCTTTATCTTTTCCCAAAGTTAACGTTTTTAATCTTATTCTGGGTCGTCTGTTCTGCCAGATGAATCTAGATATTAGTTTTTCTAGCATGTTAAATGTGGATACAGGAATCCATATGGGTAGGGACTGAAATAAAAAGAGAAATCTAGGTAAAATATTCATTCTTATTGTCTCAATCCTACCAAACAATGATAGTGGTAGCACCTCCCACCTCTGTAAATCCTTTTTAACCGCGTGAATTAGTTTGTCATAATTTGCCTGATACAGCTGTGAAACTCTGGGTGTAATGGCAACTCCTAAATATGTAAATCCCTGTTTTGACCACCTAAATGATGCTCTGTTATTTAGTTCTACCGGCCAGTCTCCAGTAATCATAAGTGCTTCTGATTTAGTGGAGTTTATTTTATATCCAGAGATGGATTCATAAATTTCAAGACAATCTAAAACAGCTGGCATTGAAGAAATTGGATTCTCAATAAATAATAATACATCGTCAGCATAGAGAGCAATCTTTTGACAGTCTCCATTCTCATCTGTAATTCCTTGTATATGTTGATTGCATCTTATACTTTCAGCTAATGGTTCAATGCTTAGGGCGAACAAAACAGGAGACATAGCATCTCCCTGTCTCGTTCCCCTTCCCAAATCAAAAAACTCTGAGCAGTGACCATTCACCCTAACTCTCGATTTAGGATTTTGATAGAATATTTGTATCCATTTAATAAATGTGTCATGAAATCCCATATATGCTAGTGTTTGATTTAAGTATGCCCAATCCAATCGATCAAACGCTTTTTCTGCGTCTAAACTAAGTAACATTGAAGAAACCTTTCTCTTTTCTGCAATCATCTGTATATTTAGTACTCTCCTAACATTATCAGTACCATGGCGTCCACTAACAAATCCTGTCTGGTCTGGCTTTACTAATTTTCTAATATGTGTTTGAATTCTCTCTGCTAAAATTGAAGTTAAAATTTTTAGATCCTGGCAGAGTAAACTTATGGGTCTATAACTTGTACACTGAGTCGGATCTTTTCCTGCTTTATGGATAACTGTTATTACTGCCTCTGCCCATGACTTTGGTGGATCTCCTTTCTCTAATGCATAATTATACATTTGACATAGAGTTGGGGTTAGCTCATTTATGAAGACCTTGTAAAATTCTCCAGGAAAGCCATCTACTCCCGGGGACTTACTATTCTTGAGTTTTCCAATACTTTTCTTAATTTCCTCCTCTGTAATAGGAGTGACCATTACCCCAGAGTCCCCATCTGTTAGTCTGTTAAGTTTAATAGAATCCAAAAATGTTTTAATTTTTTCTTCCTTATCTAATTGTTTATCTTTTTCATATAATTTTTTATAGTAGTCTTTAAACGCATTTGCAATTTCTTTAGGTTGTGATGTTGTTATACCCGTACATGGGTGTTTAATTTTTGGGATAGCTCTACTAGACTGGGCCTTACGTAACTGGAAAGAAAGCAGCCGACTTGCCCTATTACCAAATTCATAATATTTTCTGCTTGTATATCTTAGAGCACCTTCTGCCCTATAAGTCAGTAGGTCATCCAGTTTTTGTCTATTTTGCTTCAACTGCTCTAGAAGATTTTTATTTCCGGTATTTTTATGTTGATATTCTAATTGTTTTATTTCCTTCTCAATTTCCATTTGTTTAAATTCCCTTTGCTTTTTTATTCTGGATGTAAGTGCAATGACCTTTCCTCTCATTACTGCTTTAGCAGCGTCCCATAAGATAGACGGAGTAACAGATCCATTATCATTTGTTTTAATATAATCTTCCCATTCCTGCTGTATTTCTTTTTTGTGTGTTTCATTATTCAGTAATGAAACATTGAACCTCCAATATTTAAACTGATTACATTGTCCCAAATGTAATTTTAAAACAACAGGGCTATGATCTGACAAAGTAATGGGCTCTATGTTGCACTCTATTACTCTGTGCATATCAGTTTTTGAAATGCAGAAAAGGTCCAGTCTAGAATAGCTTCCGTGTGTTTTTGACATAAATGTAAAATCTTTCTCTTTTGGACGGAGATATCTCCAAATATCAATCAGCCCCAGTTCACTCATCATCCCCAAAGCTGTATTTGTTTTACGTGACAAGGGTCTCTTTTCTATTGGAAGCCTATCCATGTACGGGTTTAGGACACAATTAAAATCTCCACCTATCACTAAAATCCCTTCTGCTTTATCTGCCACAAGTAAGGAGATTTTCTTAAAAAAATTTGGGCAATCTTCGTTTGGTGCATATAAATTTAAAAAGGTTATTTTAATACCGCCTATTGTCCCCACCACCATGACATATCTTCCATTTATATCTTTAATAATTTTGTCCTCTGTGAAGTAAACAAATTTACTAATCAGTATGGCCACCCCCCTTTTTCTCCCTTCACCATATGATGCACTAAAGACCTCATCCACCCATTCTCTTTTCAACTTTAGATGTTCTTTATCTGAGAGATGAGTCTCCTGTAACATTGCAACACCACATTTTAATGTCTTAAGCTGATTCAATATTTTTTTCCTCTTCACCGGTCCCGTAATTCCCTTCACATTATAGCTAACACAAGTTAAACTTTCCATGACTGTTAATTAGATTAAGTGCTCCTTTGGATTTACAAAGCCAAAAACCACTAGCGTTACTGTCTCTATTTAAGTGTATACCTGAAACATAATGGCTGCTGTCAAATAATAAAGAAAAATGAACTTGAACATCGAACTGAACTTCACATCCCGCTGGTTGCGCTTCCCATGATAAAAAATCGACCAGACATAAATATAAAAAAGCAACCAGCTCCCGGTTGAAAGTGGGCAGAGAGTTGTGACTCGATCTCCCTGGGAAATAAACACTTCGCGTGTGTGCGACCTTATTACTCCAACATCTCCTTTGAAAAGGTCGCGGCCTGGCGGGCGAGTGTAGTCCACTCATGGAATGTTATAATGTCCGCCATTATTGAAAAACCACCAATATGTCCTAATGTAGTCACGGTATATATCAGTTACATCACAGTCTCGTTATTTGTCCTCACGGTGGAAAATATAAGTTCTTACCTTAAATCTACAACAAATGATAGGGAAAGTATAACAGTAATTATAATCCTTGCCAATATGTTTGTGAAAGCGATATCACATTTTTTAGTCGGAAAAGAAAGCTTTGACATCCACATCTGACAGCGTAGCTTGATTAATCCTACGACGGCCACTTCTCCGCATCTGCCACTGCACTTTTGACAGCTCCATCTCCAGGGCGTCATGTTCCTCCACCGGCATCTTGATCCCGAGTTCCCGAAGTGTTGGCGCAGCATCCGTCAGGGTGTAGAAAGTTTTGTCGCCAGAATCCAGGCTGATCTTCAGTTGAGCAGGATAGAAGCTCCGTGCCCTTATATCCTTAGCTTTGAGTTGTCTGATCACATCTCGCACATGAGCCCTTTTTCTCTGCAGATCAGGAGAGTAGTCATTGTCGAAATAAATTCGTTTGTCCTTATATATGACTTGTTTTTGAATCCAGGCCTGGCGTAAAATCGCTTCTTTCACTGGAAATTCCGTGAATTTTACCACAATTGATCTGGCTGATTCTGTACTTTTTGGCTTGGGAGCCAGAGCTCTGTGAGCCCTTTCAATTTTTATGTCACCGTCGGGCAGAGAGTTCAAAGTTGAAGTGAGTAAGTCTTTTACGAACTCAACGATATTCTTCCCTTCCTCACTGTTTTCAGGTACTTGATAGATTCTCAAATTATTCCGTCTTAGTCTGTTTTGTAGATCATCGCACCTGGCGGATAGTTCTACCTCCCGTAGCAACAGGTGTCGAATCGCTCTCCCGTGTCGCATTACAGAGTCCTCGTTGTTACTAATGCGTTCTTCGGCCTCAACGATACGCGTTTCCAGCTTTGATATTTGGTCTTTCAGTTCTCCGACTGAAGTTTCCAGTCTTGTCAGAGACTCTTTCGTTCCGACGTGACCCTGTTGATTTTCTTTTCGCAGTTGTTTAAGTTCACCAACCAGATCCGTAATGGCTGACTCTGTGTGTGCCCGAGTCTGAATAGGACTCGGCGATCGTCTTTTTTCGTCTCTCTCCCTCAAGTTATCATGTTTTGTCCCAGATTTAGCGTGCCTACTTGACGAGCTCATCTTTATGATGTAGATGATGTTTTATTTACCGTATATACTTAAATTTAAACTGGTTTTACAATAAATTCGCGGAGACCACGTTTTCCGATGTCTATCCAGTCATGGCGTCACAGGAAGTTCCCGGTCAGTTCATTCTCATCTAAAAAACGACTGAGGAAGTCCCAAATCTTGTGAAATATGTGCATTTTTTTTTTTGTTTGATTGAGTCAGTTAGTTTTTTCATTGCTATACAAGAAGACATTACCTTAATCCAGTGTCATGCTACACTCGTGAGTTTTACTGCTAAGTTTGGGACTTATATGAAATAATAAATGCCTATACTTATGGCTTATTAATAATCTCTGATTTGCATGTATAAAGCAGAATGTGGACTTTAATCTGAAAAACGAAGACATTTAGCTCATCACTATTTATTTACTATTCTATTTATATTTTTAAATGTATTTATTTTACAAGGCACATAGTTTCTGACAGATAATCTTGATTTTGTTTATGTTAGATACATTTTAATATCTTTACATATCTTAACAGATGAAGCTGTCTGATAATATATTTGACATTTTACAATAATATAAATAGTCAAGCTGCTAGAATGTGCTTTATAGTGTGTATTGCTTTAAGCGAGTGCACTTAAAACATAATTCAGTATTTCAGGATCTGAGTGATCCTAAACTCTTTCTGTTCAGTAATTTTCAGGGTGTAGGCAATTGTTAATGGGCGTTGCACATGACAGCCCTCAATGCCAGGTAAAATTTATGCTCTAATCGTCCAGACTTGTTTCTCAAGATAAGAGCATTGCTCATGAAAATTGCTGTGCATTGTATTAAAACAGTTTTCACACTGTTGATATTCTATAGCAGTTCACATGTTTGCAAACAAAGTGTTTTTGCAGCTCGTTCACCTGGCAAATCTAATAGGAGTTGGTGTGAGATTTAATCAGATCCTTCACCCACACACTGTTTTTGTTGTAGTTGGAGCCAATGTTACTATTAAACCTATTTTTATGTGTGGATGTTGGTTTCAGATCCAGCTCTGTCCATTTTTACATTCCTGCAGATATGCATGTGTCTGTTTGTACAGGCGGTTGCATGTTGTTTCATGAAAAAGCATGCGATGCAGCACACAGTATGTGGCCATAAATTATTCACATTACAGTGCATGATTTGTCACATGACCTCTCATTTAGTGCACTGGCTATCTAATGAAGTTGTTTCAGATGTTTAAATGTCATGCTGTTTATCCAGATGAATATTCTGTCAGTTTACTCAGCCTTGTGTTCTTCCAAACCCATATCAAATGTGTTCATCTGCAGTAGACAAATTATGTTTCTAATCAAATCTGTTTTTTTTTTTACTCACAACCTCTGCACCAAAATCCAAGTCTTCTGGAGAGACATGATAGCTTGTCATTTTGGCATTTATTCACATATAAACCTTGATCAGCCAACAGTGTAGGTTTGCACCGTTTTATTTTAAGTTTGACATAGTTCAACCCAAAATGAAATCTTACTCAGATTTATTCACTCTGAAGTGGCTTTAGCCTTTATGAGTATCTTTTTTCTGTTGAATACATTACAAAGACAATATTTAGAGAATACAGGAAACCAGTAATTATTGACATCCATAGTAGGACAAGAAAATACTATTGAAGTTAATTGTTACAGGTTTCCAGCTCAAAAAAACAAACACGTTTGGAACAAATGGAGGGTTAGGATTAGGAAATGATGACAACTTTTCTTTTTTGGGGGGTGAACTATTCTTTTTATTGATTTTTGAGAATCAGTTAGTTTGTTTCTTGTGTTTCTTTTTTGTGTGAGCTTCTTCAAGAACCAATCAGGTTTGTTCTTGTGTGTCAAATAGGTACGGTTGAGCTTATGTTTATGCCTGCTGATCAGTGTTTGTGTGTAAATAAAACCTTTATTAAATCTGTTCATCACATAAAGCAATTACAGTACATCCGGAAAGTATTCATAGCGCTTCACTTTTTCCACATTTTTATGTTACAGCCTTATTGCAAAATGGATTAAATTCATTTATTTCCTCTAAATTCTAGTGCATGTCAAAGCACAAACCAAGCATGAAGACAAAGGAATTGTCTGTAGACCTCCGAGACAGAATTGTCTCGAGGCACAAGGCAGGGGAAGGTTACAGAAAAATTTCTGCTGCACTGAAAGTTCCAATGAGCACAGTGGCCTCCATCATCCGTAAGTGTTAGATGTTTGGAACCACCAGGACTCTTCCTAGAGCTGGCCGGCCATCTAAGCTGAGTGATCGGGGGAGAAGGGCCTTAGCAGGGAGGTGATCAATAACCCGATGGTCACTCTGTCTGAGCTCCAGCATTTTTCTGTGGAGACAGGAGAACTTTACAGAAGGACAACCATCTGTGCAGCAATCCACCAATCAGGCCTGTATGGTAGAGTGGCCAGACGGAAGCCACTCCACGCTTGGAATTTGCCAAAAGGCATCTGAAGGACTCTCAGACCATAAGAAACAAAATTCTCTGGTCTGATGAGACTAAAATTGAACTCTGGAGTGAATGCCAGTTGTAAAGTTTGGAGAAAACCAGGCACCGCTCATCGCCAGGCTAATACCATCCCTACAGTGAAGCATGGTGGTGGCAGCATCATGCAGTTGGAACTGGAAGACTAGTCAGGATAGAGGGAAAAATGAATGCAGCAATGTACAGAGATATCCTGAATGAAAACCTGCTTCAGAGTGCTCTTGATCTCAGACTGGGGCGACAGTTCATCTTTCAGCAGGACAATGACCCAAAGCACACTGCCAAAATATCAATGGATTGGGTTCACAACAACTCGGTGAATGTCCTTGAGTGGCCCAGGCAGAGCCCAGACCTAAATCCTATTGAACATCTCTGGAGAGTTCTGAAAATGGCTGTACATTGTCGCTTCCCATCCAACCTGATAGAGCTTGAGAGGTACTGCAAAGAGGAATGGGCAAAGATTCCTAAAGACAGGTGTGCCAAGCTTGTGGCATCATATTCAAAAAGACTTGAGGCTGTAATTGCTGCCAAAGGTGCATCAACAAAGTATTAAGCAAAGGCTGTGAATACTGATGTACATGTGATTTTTCAGCTTTTTTATTTTTAATAAATTTCCAACAATTAAAAAAAAATCTATTTCCACATCGTCATTAAAAAATGTGGAAAAAGTAAAGCGCTATGAATTCTTTCCGGATGCACTGTAAGTCTATCCTGAAGACTTTTGAAGATGTATTTATTTTGTGATCCCTTTTAAAAAAGTTTTAAAAGTTTTTTGGCTGTAAAACAAAAAATCTAAATCTTTCTGAGAATGAGTTTCGAAGAAGATAATCAACTGTGATTTGGATGTGGAGTGACAGAAGTTTTGGGTGGAATTGCTGTTCTGTCAGTAAAAGCTTTTATAAATTTTGATTTCACATTCTTAAGGGAACATCTTAAGGGAACACTCCACTTTTTTAAAAAAGACTCATTTTACAAGTCACCTTGGGTTAAACAGTTGGTTTTTATCTTTTTTGAATCTGTTTATGATATTAATGGTCTAATCCGATTCAATAATGTATGCTAAGCTAAGCTAAAAGTGCTCCCACCAGACCCAGATTCCAGCTGAATTGATTAAAAAATGGACAAACTCAACTGTTTCGTACCGGGACGCATCAAGCTGACGGTCGGCCATTGGGCTTTGTTGGTCTGTCGGTCAGGTTAATTGGTTTGGTGTGCCTCCTGTCGACATAACATCTGAGCTCAATGGCCCAATTCAGCTTGTAGAATTGGTGTCGAGCTGTCGGCTGAAGAGAGCGCTCTGACTGGTGGTTATTCAGCAACAAATCAGAGCGTGAGTGTGACAGTGATGTAGGAAATAAACAATTCAAGCCAAGTGTCACGAAGAGGCCGGCTGTAATTTTGCTACATCTTTCCAAATATTTGCAAACGAAATGGATTATTAGAGTATCAGACATATTTGCACGAGTTAATTCCTTTCTATGAATGTGAGTTACAACTACTGCAATAATGATAGTAATTCTGCTTTGTTTATGCTTTGTGTGTGTTCATTGAAGTTCATTGTTTCAATGAGAAAACAGACTACAACTAGGGGGCCAAGCGGAAAGACACATCATCTTGTGCAGAGCTCTCGTTTTAGCCGGTTTTCGTCCCTTTGGTGTGTTCACATACATCGTTTTGGTCCAGACGTGTTCCAACACAAGAGTTTCATTTGTGTTAGTTTGCCATTAGATTGGTGTGTCCAAATCTAGTTTTTTTTTTAAATTAGCCTGTTTGTTTTTAGGAAGTGTGAGAGTAAGTCACGAACAGTTTTCCCTGCAAAATAATTTTTCGAAGTTGTAAATAAGAGATGATTTGAGTAGATTTTACAAGAAAATTTGGTAGATGCCATTTATTAATAATTTCCTAGTGAAATGTACGGTAGCATGATCAAATATCAGATCTTTTCACCTATGGAAATTCTGTGTGTGTGTTGCTCTGTGCAGCATTGGTTGCTCTATATGAGTGTTGCTCTGTGGGACGGTTATATTTCTGTGTGTGTGTTTCAGGGTTGCCAGTGTCTTGGGTTGTTCTAGCCAGCTGTGAGAGGTTCAGACAAGCCCTCTATTGTGGTGAATGGAGTTGTGTGTTTGAATGGGCAGATCTGCCAGCTCATTAATAGTGCTGTGGGGTTTGGCACAGGCCAGAATGAAGAGAGCCACTCCACACTAAAACTGCTTTTTCAAATGGCATGGCTGGGTGGCTGGTTTATAGAGAAAGAGCAGGAGAGAATTTAATTCCACTATAGATGATGTCATGTAGACTTAGATGTGTGTGATGATTGTTGGTGGTGCTTGAGTGTCCGGGATTGGACTTTAGGCCTGTATCAAGTACTGAATATTAATGAAATGTCTTTGTGTCTCTATTTTTAAGCAGCTCACCCAATTCATTTGAGCAAATAAACGTGTTTTTCATAATTCAATAATAGGAGAAATTTTTCCTTCGTCAGTTTTGCTAGTTGAATCATTGTTAATGATTTATTTTTATTATCGTTTCTGATTTTTATTTTGCTAAATTGCCATAGGGTAATAATGTGAATTTCAAGGTACGTTTGCACAACAATTTGAGCAATTATGATTTGGAGGCCGATAGCCCAGTGGCCCCCCCAACCTTTTTATCATCACAGACCGGTCAACATTTAAAATTTTTACCGCACCCTGTGGGGGGGACGAGCTGACAAAACATTTATTATTTATGGAGGAAATTAAAAAAAAATTTGTTTGGGTGTTCTGTGTTTGTCTGAAGTAATTAGTCTACCAAAATGTGCATATTCCATACAAAGTATGAAGCTGATCGGTCAGTTCTTGTCATGTGATTCGCGGTGCGCTCGTGGTATTCTCTCACACATCGCTCCCGACATGGTTATTTCCTCCATTGAAAATAAGGAATTTGCACACGGAAAAAAACGTGATATGTAAACGGCCCATAAAGCCACCGTCATTTTCGATGTCCAGCAGTTGATCTTCTTTCACAGACATGCTGCATTAGACTACATTGCTTGGCAGTTCGCGGGTCCTTCACTGCCCTTTCCCCTTCGCAAAGAAACTTTCCAAAGATGTCTGTTTCTTACCCATTTTGCTAGCATGTGGGTTAAATTTTGCCACTCAAGTGATCGAGATATAACCGAGAGAATACAGTCATTTTTCAAAATAAAAGATTTTTCAAAATAAAAGATCATTCAAACTCCGATAATAAATAAAACGGAAATAATGAATGAGTTCTTGTGGGGCCCAGTACCAATTGATCCACGGACTGGTACCGGTCCGCAGCCTGGGGACCACTGCAATAGCCGATATATAAGCTGATAAATAAAATTATATATATTTTCAAAATATTTTTTTGTGTGATTGCAAAAACAAAAGGTAAATACAGAGAACAACTGATTTTTACTTTAAAACCTGAACAGTTTGAACTGATCTCTAAAATTTGGTACTGTATCAATCAGCTATTCTTTTCTATTGCCAGATTTCTTTTATGTAAATAAAGTGTACTGCCTAGAAATAGAAAAGTGCATAAAGCAACAAAATCACTAAACAAACCAAAATCAAAATACCAGTAAAATGATAAAACAGTGGTGGGGATCAATTATCGGAAGTGGAAGCAGAAATAATACATCATTTATCGGCTTAAAGATATCTGTGAGATAACATTAAAAATGGCATTTATCGGCCGATACCGACATGGTTGCCAATATATTGTGCATCCCTATCATTTTTGGAAGTTTTTGGGAGGTTTGAAAATATACATTTTTGGAAGCAAATTTCAAATTGCACATTTTTAAAAAAAATGATACCATTATCGTCTCTGTGAAAACTAGAGAAATATAGTTCTGTAAGAGCTGTGAGCTCAATTGCATGCCTATTATTTGTTCAGTGTATAGGCACACATGAGTACTTCAGAGGAAAACAACAATAGCAGATTACAGGACTGTATTTGTGCAGTGGTGTTTCTTTCTGGCGTTTATTATACAGTAGGTTGATTAGTTAGACAGCATTGTAGTCTTTATGTGGCTTCAAACTTTTAAAGACAAATATTTATTTTCTTTAGTAAAATATTACAGTTTAAAATAATTGTTTTTGTATTATTCTAATATGTAATTTTCAGCATAATTATTCTTGTCTCTATTGTCATTAGATTTTTCAGTAATCATAGTGCCAGCGTGATATATTTGTTTCAGCATTATTTGATGAATAAAGGGTTAAAGCAACCGAATTTATTAAAAAAATATACATCCTATTCCTAACATTTATGATGTAATGTTTAAATACTTTCTGTCGTGTTTTTTTCTGTGTAATCTTGCTGAATAAATATAACAGTTTCCATTAAGTTAAACTTAAAATATGCGCACCAACTTTTTTAACTATCATTAGTGTAATTATTCATTCATTCATTTTCTTTTCGGCTTATCCGCCAACTTATCCAGCATATGTTTTACGCAGCGGATGCTCTTCCAGCTTCAACCCATCACTGGGTAACACATACACATACACTCATTCACACACATACACTACGGACAATTTTAGCTTACCCAATTCACCTGTACCGCATGTCTTTGGACTTGTGGGGGAAACCGGAGCACCCGGAGCAAACCCACGTGAACGCGTGAACATGCAAACTCCACACAGAAATGGCAACTGACCCAGCCGAGGCTTGAACCAGCGACCTTCTTGCTGTGAGGCGACAGAACTACCTACTGCGCCACCGCGTCGCCTCATTAGTGTATTCTGTTTATGAACTAATGAAATCATTTCCAAATTAACTTCAAAATGGAACAGTTAACAAAATAATATTATGTACTATGTATTATGTGAAAATAATATTATTACTAGTCCATCTTTCATTTTTTGCATAACCCCTTTTTCACACAAAAACAAGCCCAAAACCACCTCAATCGAGCTTAAAAACATTTTTGCGAATATTAAGGGATTTTTTTTAAAATCAGAATTTGGTATTTCTATCACTCGTTTCTCATGCATTACTTCAAAAAGTGCATTGATAGAAACCCAGCTTATAACACTTTTTTAAAATATTGGCTTCCTAGTTAACTAAAGGTCATTTCCCCAAAATGGTTTTCTAGATTCTAATAATCCTAGTAAAATGCAAACGAGTAGATTCAACAGAAAGCATTTTGTGAAGTCCAAAACAAACAATATGAGCTTCAGGGGTAAATAATGTATGTGTGCTCTTTGGATAAGGTATGCAAACAAACAATCAGTCCAAAGCACTCGTAAATAAGAAAGTGAAAATAGTTTAAAAGTAACTTTTTTTTTTACTTATTTTTCCCGAGTGCCTTGGACTGATTATTTGTTTGCATGCCTAGTAGAAAACATTGCGTATGGATGGACAGGGGACACTCTTCACATCTCCATATATATTTCCTGCATCTTTTAAAAGGTTAAAGTCAGATCAGGCCTGTTTTGGGGAGGTTGCTTTTTGCTCGGGATTAGCTTTGTGTGTCCAGATGGCCCAGAGAGCTGCAGGTAGTCTGAGAGCCAGAAACCCACACACACATCATCCTAGTTGATCAAAATCACATTTTCATATTCCCTCACTAAAGCAGACTCATCTTATAGAGTATCTTTGATCATCATTAATGTTTTGCATATGTGGCATTAAATGACAAGCCTTGATATGTAGACCCGAAGCTTCTCGTCATGCTTGTCAGCGCCAGTCATCATATTTTGCTCCTTTGATTTGCATTTCATTAATAGAAGTGTTTTTCCTGCTAGTGGATGTGGAGGCTGTTGATTAATCGTTTGATCAATTTTAGTTTTAAAGGGGGGTTGGTCACTTCAAAAAATATGGGACTTTATATTATTTCATTTGTTACCGTTTAAACGTCAAATTTTATTTAAAAAAATAAAGTAATTTGTCATCAAGGCTGCATTTGTTTGATTAGAAATACAAACGGTAACCCTTTACAATAAGATTGTATTAGTTGATGTTACTTAATCCATTCACTAACATGAACAAACTAATGTTAACATGCATGAATTTAAATGTTAAAATGCATTATTAAATGTTGAACTATGATTAATTAATGCTGTACACGTATTGTTCATAATTAATGTTAGTAAATACATTAATATTAACACTTTAGTTTAGGTCACAATTTATGCTATTAACAAACCATTAACTAACACTACCAGCGTAATACACTGTTAGTAAGGTAGTAGTTGGGTTTAGGTTTTTGTGCAGGATTGGAGATGCAGAATAAAGAGATTGCGATGACGTATGATGACGTGTGCAGGTTCTGTAGTGCTGTCCCAATTCTTAGGGGTAAATTTTGAAGCCCTTCCCCTTCACACTCGGTTTTAAGAGCCATGGGGAAGGGGTACAAAAATAGAATTGGGATTGGGCCTTAATAAATCAAATAAATGAATAATTAAATAAGTTAATTAATTAAGTTTATTTTAAAATACGGTTATCTGTTTGATCCGAGATTAAAAAATCTAAAGTTTGTACTTTTTTCTCTTTATTTGAGTTGTTTTTTCAAATGTGTAATTGCAGCTGTTTTCCCTCTGCAGGTATTTGAGGCCAATGATCTCCTTCAGGGCCAAAACTTCTCCAAGGTCTTAAATTGTTTGGTTGCGCTCAACAAAGCAACATCAGGTGAGAGATGTCTGACATGCCTTCACTTTCAAACGCAAAAAAATTTAGTTTGTTAATATCAGTGCTATTATGACTGTAGCTGTATTTGTGTAAAACTATTTTCTGACTCTGTATTGGTATATTTCGAAGACAAACATGTTCCCAATAAGATTAGATTAGATTCAGCTTTATTGTCATTACACATGTACAAGGCAACGAATTGCAGTTGAGGTCTAATAACAGGTTTAATTTAGATGCAATAGAAACAAGTGCGTGATATAGGTATAAGTTAAAAGTGCAATTATAGAAAAGTATGGGTAATCGATGTTTCCTTTAGGATTTTTTCCAGCTGTTGCAGCAGGCCTTTTACACAGATCTTCCATCTACCTATGCCGTTTTTTCAATGACAAATGTCGTGAGCGCAGTATTACAAGTCGAGATCGCATTCATGTAATACGAGAATCTCTTTGCTTGCACAAAACTTTTGCACACCCCCTCAAATATACGCTGCTCAAGTGCAGATTTTCTTGTGTGCTCTTAAAGAAACACCGCTGAAGTGCGATTTAGTGCGTTTATGTAATGAGTATGTCTCCAACATTTATTAGGTTCACTAGGAATATTTATAAATGTCTCCAATAGACATACAGAACGGCATTGATGCGTCCTGAAGTAAAGTGAAACGGCTATAAACTCCAGCAAGATAAAGTCTTTGTATGCAGAAACATAGACCTTTATCTATAAAGTATAACTATAGAAACTGTGTTTATCCTAACCGAAAGCTACGTCGTGTTTGCTGTCACTTTAAAGTGTTAAACAGATAACACACAGCACTACTACGGTTACAGAAAAGTTCACGCTGTTCTAATTCGCTTACCTTTTAACACGTTTTGGTGAGATTTATAACCCGCTATTTAAAAAAAACGACTGAATGTTTTGAATGATAAGCTGTAATGTAGCCGTGGCGGGATGAATTTTGGTGTGCCGCCCCACCATGGAAAATGAATGTAGTGGAAACCATGGTAATATCTACAGATGGATGTACTATGAACAAAATATACAAGTCATGTTAACTATAATCAGATATATTTACAAATAGATGAACATGCTGTACAAATTGCTATTAATAATCAGGGATAAGCAAATAGAAATGAACAAAACATACAGGTTGTTATTTGCTATAAATATATATTATTAAATATATATATTATGCATTTACAAATGTATATGTGCAGTGGGTAATGTACATTTAAAAATGGGTATGTACAGTGTAGTGGAATTATAATGTGCTATATTAAGTGTGCAATGGTTATGTGGGGTGCAAGTTATGGGGGTAGTGTAGTAATGTATAGGGTGAGCCAATAATCTCCTTAATCTAGATACTCAATTGTAAAGTTAAATTGTAACTGTAAAAAAACAACTTTTGGAAAAAATGTAATATCCCCACCTAAACAGTGAAGTAAATGTGTGTTGATGAGTATTTTCTGATTGTAGAGTCCGGTGGAGGGAGTAACTCTGTGTGCTCTCGTCAGTCGTCTTCTCTGCGGATCAAGTCCTTCGACTCGCTAAACTGTTCTTCCACTCACAGGAGATCATCCAGACACAAGTTCAACCAGTACCGCAGTCTGGTGAGCCTCACAACCATTTCACACACTTGTGCCTTGTTTCAACTGAGTGGTACAGTACAGTACGGAACGGTTCGGTACGAGTCACTTTTATCAGGTTTGTGTCATTGGTGCCATTTGTCATACCCTTTGTGTAGGCGCGGTGTACGACAGAAAGATGCAGTCGAAGTCATTCTCAATTGAAGTTCACATATTGTATGAGAAGCATTTCTTAATAAAAAAATGCTTTATATACATAAATACTTGTGTATAAATGTTAATTACTAACCTTTATATGAACAGGATTTGATTGTAGCTGCAGATCAATGATAATGCAAAATATTCTACTGTAACATCTGCGATTATTTAAAAAAAAAAAAAAAAATCAAACATTCATGAACACATACAGAGCCTCACAATCTCTGAAATGTTACCAATTTGAAAGAAATACCCAAAACATACGTTTATTCTGTTCTTATTCTTGGTTTTGTGGCTGTACATCAAGACAACGACAAGATTTGTTTGAGGCCGGGTCGACCATGGCTTGTTATTATATGTTTATATTTTTACGGTGTAATGTCTCGGCTGTGTATTTAAAAATGGCACTTCCTGTGCTTTCATTCCCCTGGCGTATTGCACATGCTAGTGATGTTTTTCAGTATACCAATAGCATTCAGCTACGTGTCTAGCTCCACCTTTTGGTACCCTTTAGTTGTGCTAGGGTACCCAAAATGTGGTGCAGTACGGTTCGCTTTTTGGTACCTTTTGACAGTGGAAACAGACATAAATGCGTACTGAACTGAATTGTACCGTACCACTTTGTGGAAACAAGCCATTATTGCACAATGAAGCCCCCAATATAAATCTAAAATAGAAGATTTCCAAATAAGAAGACGGAGCCACATAGCCACAACTCAGGCACGTCACAGGTAGGGCTCAACACATGCTCTTTTTTTCTCATGTAGAAAAAATGCTCCTCAAATGAATGAAAATGCCTCCACCAACCCCCTTCCCCCCAACAACAACCCCCCCCCCCCCACCCCCCCCACCACCCCCCACCCCCCTTACATTGCAAACGCCGCTTTCCCGCTCTTCACTTCGCGATCGTTAAATGCAGAACTGCTATGACTTTGTTTGTCTGGCAGAAAAAAGACATATACACCGAGGATTAGGCATGGAACGATAACCGTTTTCAAGGTATACCGCTGTTTAGAAAAGTCAAGGTTTGAAAACCGCCAAAATTTTCAGTAATCCTAAGGTATGTGTAATTTATTTTAATTTTTTTTTTAAAGAACTGTAAAGAACTTTGTTTTTGAAACTAATGAAAACAACAGAATTATCAATTATTCATTTTCATTATTTAGCCTGACATTTTTACTGCTCCAAAATATTTTAGATCTTTCAAAAAATATAAAATATATTGTTTTCAAAGTGGGAAATTGATTTTTTTTTTACCTAGACATTTAAAAAATATATATTTCATAGCAGTAATCACAATACCGTGATACCGTGATAATTGTATCCAAGGTTGTCATGTCGTCAGAATATATACCAGCCCATGCCTACCGAGGATAGAATTTTTGGGTGAAATATTCCGTTAAAATCTGTGTGAAATCAAAATCAACAATGTTTATTTAGCTAAAACACATTGTTATTCTTCAGGTGAACAACTAATCTGTGCAAGTTAATCTACTGATTTAAAAAAAATTTTTTTATTAATCTTTAATCAAAGTCGGACCATTTGTTTCCATTTTGGCAGTCCTTCTCAATTTAGACTTGATCAATGACGTGTCATTGCTGGGGACGTGGCTTAAAGTCAGCTTCAGGGGAAACATTCCTTCAAATAAGTTAGAAAATGACACCATAAACAAGTGTCAACAAGGCAGTAATAAATTTACATTTACTTAATACAACAGTTAAACCAAAAGACTGATGAAAACTTGGGATATTTTCACAGTATGTGATGTGCGGGAGAAAATGCTATGCTTTTAGATGCAAAATGGAGCGGGTGGTCAACCTATCAGCTTTCGTATGTTTATTTGGCAGTATATAAACCTTAACATCAGGGTTTTTAAACTTGTCCAACGTGAAAAACGTTACACAGCTTTTCAATATTAAATCAAGCAAAAATAAATCGTATGTTTTTCAAAAAGCGAAGATTACGCAACGTCTCCGCGCATTTATTCTAATGGGTTGTTTTTCCCCACAGTACAAAGGGTAGTGACGTTATTGTAGGCATTCCCGACTATGCTGTCCTGAAGTCTATTCTTAACCACTCCTCTCTTACCGTTAGTTTGCTATTAGGGAATGATGCGCCCTACACAGTTTCGTTTCAGTTAGAAGTACATCAACATACTAAAGTAAAAGTCTCCGCAACATTTGTATGACAAACTTAAAGGCCTATAAATGACTTCTCCTTAGCAATGCTGTATGTAAGAGTAATTGTGTAGTAATTCAAGAGTAATTCAAGGTGCTGTTGAATTATTAGTGTGTAACTCTTAAATGGATAAACGACTTGAAAAACAGTCAA
Organism: Danio kyathit; assembly: GCA_903798195.1. NCBI lineage: Eukaryota > Metazoa > Chordata > Actinopteri > Cypriniformes > Danionidae > Danio > Danio kyathit. The sequence continues at coordinate 57,013,610 of LR812519.1, forward strand.
TTGAGACCTCAGAGAAATACGACATCCGCATTGAAACTAATTGTCTCTTTATGTTTCCTGTGTAGGATATGTCTGAAAACAATGCCCCTCAGGTGCTGGTGAAGGCACGCTTTAACTTCCAGCAGACCAATGAGGACGAGCTGTCCTTCAGCAAGGGTGACATCATCCAGGTGACACGGCAGGAGGATGGCGGCTGGTGGGAGGGCGCTCTCAATGGCAAAACCGGCTGGTTTCCTAGCAACTACGTCAAAGAGATCAAAGGCTCTGGTTAGTGTTTGTTACTCTCAAACCTTCAGAAGTTTCAGTTGCAAACGCTACAGCTTTAAAACTGGCTGACATTGAGAAGAAAATTGATCTAGACTCTTGCAAGACCGAACAAGCAAAGTGACGGGGTTTTGTTTTACTCGTACGCCTTTCTCAGACTGCCAAAAATAGCAGAAGAGATCAGAGAATTTGGTAGACCTGATTTACCTGCTGACTTTCTTCTGTGTCCTAGTGTTAGCATAATGTTTTCCTGAAAGACCTGCTGAGTATGTGTGTGTGGATCAGAAAGTTGTTGCGGACAGCTGTGTGTTAGGCTGTTAACACTTTTAGCCAGCTTAAAATATTTGGGCAATATATTTTTTTAAAAGCTTTGGACCTTAGTAGAGATGGTAAAATCTGCCTGGCTCCATTAAATGGGCCTTTGAAAGTAGATCTACAGGCTTAATGAAAATGTGCCAAAAGAGAAGTGAACTGCTTCTCTCTGAAAATGCCAAAAACTGTAAGATTATGTGAGCATTACAGGCTTATAATGGAAAACTATGTGATCATCCACATGGATACATTGCAGAAAACTTAAGATTTAAAAAAGTAAATTGGTAGAATACTTAATATGAAGACCCTTTCGTAACAACAAAACCTTCTGTTCTGTTTAATTAAATTTGATGTATAACCAAGGCTCAGCAAAGAAATATTTTAATCAGGGGATTTATTTGATCATAAATCATAGCCGGCAGCTAGCTTTCTGCAACTCTCGCATGGTCGCCCACTGAAGCTAAGCAGGACTGCACCCGGTCAGTACCTGGATGGGAGAATACATGGGAAAGCTAGGTTGCTGCCGGAAGTGGTGTTAGTGAGGCCAGCAGGGAGCGCCCAACCTGCGCTCTGTGTGGGTCCTAATGCCCCAGTATAGTGACGGAGACTCTATACTGCTCAGTGAGCACCGTCTTTCGGATGAGACGTTAAACCGAGGTCCTGACTCTCTGTGGTCATTAAAAATCCCAGGATGTCCTTCGAAAAAGAGTAGGGGTTTAACCCTGGCATCCTGGCCAGATCTGCCCACTGGCCTCTGTCCATCATGGCCTCCTAACTCTCCCCATATCATAATTGGCTTCATCACTCTGTCTCCTCTCAACCAATCAGCTGGTGTGTTGTGTGCGGTCTGGCGCAAAATGGCTGCCGTCGCGTCATCCAGGTGGATGCTGCACACTGATGGTGGATGAGGAGATTCCCCCCAATGTGTAAAGCGCTTTGAGTGCCCAGAAAAGCGCTATATAAATGTAAGGAATTATTATTAAGGAAATTATTAGTAAATACTGCAAGAACAACATTAAAATGATTACGGTTCAAAATAGCAAATTTCTGGTTTGATATATTTAAAATGTAATTTATTCATCTATCAAAACTGAAATTTTTGGAGCAACTTTCCAGTTTTACGCTTAATATGGAAGCTTCTTTCCCCAATATAATAATAAAAAAAAACAAATTTAATAATTTTTAAAAAGTAAAATGTTTTCAAACTTTTATCTCACAATTCTGAGCTTTTTATCTTGCATTTGCGAGTTTGTATTTCACAATTCAGACTTTTTAAAAAATATTTCACAGAATTACCAATAAACGTTTAGTATGTTTACATAGACACCAGTAATCCGATTTTAATTCAATCAAAACTACTCTGATTAAGAGTCTACCATGTAAACAGCGACTTTTGATTAATCTAATTAAAGTCATAATCGAACTAAACTGAAATTGAAATACAGATATTTGGAGTATGCCGATTTTAGTCGCATTAATGAAGTGCAGTACAGACATGTAAACACCTTAAACTATTACCATCATGTAGAAAGGTTTAGTGATTGTTGAATATATCGCAAAGTCCACAAAATTTTGCAGATCTCACATTTTTTTCTGAAATGCTCTAGATTTTTCACAAATTCGGAGTCTAGATGCTTTCTATGACGTCATCACGACGGATTCAACCAAAACATGCCATGTGGATGCAAACAACTCTCGCTAAGCCATTATTTTACATTTTACACACATCAGTAATAAAAAAAAATCTGTAATAAAATATATACAGTTGAAGTCAGAATTATTAGCCCCTCTTTGTATTTTGTTTTCTTTTTTAAATATTTCCCAAATGATGTTTAACAGAGCAAAGAAATTTTCACAGTATGTCTGATAATGTTTTTTCTTCTTGAGAAAGTCTTATTTGTTTTATTTCGGCTAGAATAAAAGCAGTTTTAATTTTTTTAAAACCATTTTAAGGTCAAAATTATTAGCCCCTTTAAGCTATATTTGTTTTCAATAGTCTACAGAACAAACCATCATTATACAATAACCTTGCCTAATTACCCTAACTTGCCTAGTTAACCTAATTAACCTAGTTAAGCCTTTAAATTTCACTTTAAGCTGTATAGAAGTGTCTTGAAAAATATCTAGTAAAATAATATTTACTGTCATCATGACAAAGATAAAAGAAATCAGTTATTAGAAATGAGTTATTAAAACTATTATGTTTAGAAATGTGTTGAAAAAATCTTCTCTCTTTTAAATAGATATTGGGGAAAAGAATAAACGGGGCTAATAATTCTGATTTCAACTATGTAATAAAGATTTTGTACTGTGGTATATTTTTTACAGCAAATCAACACAAAATAATCCCGCAAATATTGCCGCAAATTTTCGAAAAAGCCTCAGCAAAATCAATCATTTTAGGCTGCAGAAATCTAAAAAAAAATCCCACAAAATCTTGGAGGGACGGGTAAATGTCTTTAAGGTCATTGTTAATGAGTATATTGCATCCAAGCTTAATGAAACTAATACAGTAATTTCATATTAAACCCAATATTTAGAATGGTAATGTATATTTTAAATAGCCGTCCCCTCCACAGCCTTATCTCAGTTATTGCAGGTTGTAGTATAAACACAACCCCTGACCGTAATTATCCAGCCCAAACATAAATAGCACACACATCCCATGATGCCAAGCAGATGCTTCCCTCTCATGTGTGGGGAAACAGCCTTAATGTGTGTTCAAACCAGCTTCAATGGAAATAAGTCAGGATGACATCAGAGCTCGAACATCCAGGGCTTAACAGGAAGGAAACCCCATCATACAACAAAGACAGGAAATGCAGCAGTCAGAAGACACCACTTCCCCTTTCCTCTGAAAATGGCTTCACACTCCAGTTTATTTCACTTTCCAAGCACTTAGTGATCCAGACTCTTTTATGGGATTTACTTGTGTTAAATGCAAGCTTGTAGTGGACATTTAATAGTGTATTGATTTTATGCCTCATCTAAAAATGTCTGCCGTTTGGAAGAGAGGAATAGTATAGCGTACCTGATACATAATAGTTTTTTTAGGTTCAGGTTTTATAGGCAAAGGAAAAAAATGACATTTATGTCTACAAAAAAACACTATTGTTTGTAAATAGTTTAGTATTATTACAATGTGTAATTGAGTAATATCACACAAGCAAGCATTCAGCTTGCATAGCGCTTTTCACAATAAGTATTGGTTCAAAGCAGCTTTTTTCCAAAAGTTGCACATTATTGCATTACAATCAATGAAAAAAAATGAGTTGTTTATAGGGCAGACATTATATATAAACATAGTTAATCTGCAGATATATCATATACACTACCTGACAAAAGTCTTGTCGTCTATCCCAGCTGTAAGAGCAACAAATAATAACTTGACTTCTAGTTGATCGTTTGGAAAAGTTGCAGAAGGGAGATTTTTCTGATGAATCATCTGTTGAACTGCATCCCAATCATCACAAATGCTGCAAAAGACCTACTGGAACCCACATAAACCCAAGATTCTCACAGAAATCAGTCAAGGTTGGTGAAGGAAAAATCATGGTTTGGGGTTACATTCAGTATGGGGGCGTGCAAGAGATCTGCAGAGTGAATGGCAACATCAACAGCCTGAGGTATCAAGACATTTGTGCTGCCCATTACATTACAAAGCACAGGAGAGGGCAAATTCTTCAGCAGAATAGGGGTTCTTCTCATACTTCCGCCTCCACATCAAAGTTCCTGAAAGCAAAAAAGGTCAAGGTGCTCCAGGATTGGCCAGCCCAGTCACCAGACATGAACATTATTGAGCATGTCTGGGGTAAGATGGAAGAGGCATTGAATATGAATCCAAAAAACCTTGATGAACTCTGGGAGTCCTGCAAGAACGCTTTCATTGCCATATCAGATGACTTTATTAATAAGTTATTTGAGACATTGTAGAGATGTATGGATGGAGTCCTCCAAGCTCATGGGAGTCAAACACAATATTGATTATTTTTCCACTGCACCATGACTTTATATTCTATACTGTACATTATTTCTGTTAAGTGACAAGACTTTTCTCTAAGCAAAGTCAGACCTTACTGTTCTAATGAAATAATTAAAAATCAAGTCATGATCATATTTTATTTTGGTAAAATAAGCGTAATCTAGAGGCCTTTCATATAAGCCACTTCTGATACCAAATAATCAACTAGAAGTCAAGTTATTATTTGCTGTTCCTAAAACTTTTGTCAGGTATAGTTAGTGACGGTTTCCTTCCAAATAAAAGGAGGGCTATATAAACAAACATATAAAACAAAAGTATTTCTAACAAAGTGCCTGGTGCATAAAGAGAGGAAGAGTGAATTCAACAGGTGGTTTGTCAAACCTGCATGTAACCTAAACCTGCATGTACGTAAATATTAGCTTGTTAGTGTGACCACACAATTGATAATCGGTTTTATAACACAGTAATAAACTACTTGGTAATATTGAGTGAGTTTCATTTTAGATACGGTGCTATGTTTTAGGTTGTAAAAGAAAAAGTGCATTTTAATTAATTATTTTCTAAAATGTGGTTGATTCTATATCAAATTTTCAAAAGCTATAAAACAATATTTTTCCCATGTTCTATATATTCTTACTACTGATTGTATGCATATGAAATAGTGAGTTTTTACAGTTTTAATGTATCCATGTGTAATAATAGTAAAAGTTTAAAATGCTATTTCTTTTCATCTATTCACCATTCGTAGATGACGTTGACGTTTACTGTTAGAAATGCCTATAGCTTTTGTTTGAAATTGATATCGTTTGAATCAAAGAATCAATTGATTAATTGAATCAAATTTGAGAGCTTGTGATTCAGAATTCTGTTTTTTTTTCTGTTTTCACTTTTTCAAACTTGTTTGTAAGTGAGTTTTACACCGATGTCATATGTGTAAGCATAACTAATGCCTCATGGAGATCAAACTCTGGTTTCCACAGAAATATTGCATAGCACAACTGTTTTCAACTCTGATAAAGTGAAAACATATTCCAATGTTTATTTGGTGCTCAAGAAATGTTTTTCGAAGGGTCGTGACTAGCTTTATTTCCATCCACTTATTTTTGTGCAGTTTGGGATATTGCATTTTAACTTTGCTTAATGGAAACGCCAAGATGCGCGTGAATTTTGAAAATGCGATGGTAAAATATTTAGCAAATAATTCCAGCATGCGCATCCAAAATATGTCATGTGAATTTGTTATAACAGATCATGTGATAGCAAAAATATGCAATGGTATGGATTGTAAAATGTTGTATTGTATGAAATGTTGTTTTGGTCTTTCTAAAATGCTGCAACTAGCCAAAGACTGTCATCAAAGTGATTCAGTATTAAAGAGCATCTCACGCCTCTAAAAGCCACTGGGTGTTCACTGCATTTTGTTTTTTGATTGATATCATTTGAATCAAATAATTGATTCATTAATTGAATCAAATTTAAGAGCTTCTTTGTAAATGTAAAACTTACGAGCAATTTCACTAATGAAACTTGTTTGAAAGTAGATTTGACACCGCTTTCGTGTGTGTAAGCATAACTAATACCTTGTGGAGATCAAACTCAAACATCACACATTTGCAAAAAGGAGATTAATGGTTTTAATCAGTATAACGATTGTGTTCAAACCCATGTATAATGATTCTAGGAAGTTATGTCACCCATTATATAAGTGCAAATGAACCACGCTGGATTGATCTGAAACCTACGTCTTCCTACTGCAGTCTAATGTTTTCCTGTAAACCCAGATCTCTCTCTCTGGGTATCTAAATCTAATATTCCAGCTCACTGCAGGGGAGATGTACTTTAATATTCAATAACAGGAACCAAACGCTTCCAGATGTTGGTCTAAAATGACCTTCTTACCTTTTGTTCTGTTTTGCGCTCTCTTTAAACAGACAAACCTGTGTCTCCCAAGACTGGGACGCTGAAGAGTCCACCCAAGGCCATCGAGAGCGCTAACTTCTGCAAGACGTACTATAATGTGGTAAGAGAGATGCGCTGTGGTGTTGCATTAGTGGCATGTAACACCTCCCACGTGGAAGGAGTTGATTATTTCTGATGTGCGTGGGCTGGAAGTGAAGCCTTTAGGGAGTTTGTACTGCACAGATATTTCCCTAACCAAATAAGCAAGCACATACCTCCAGGCTTCTTTCTGCGGGCCTGATAAGATTAGGAATTGTAGAGGCTATAGTAGCATTCAGATTTTTTTTGTTCATATATATACGCAACACTATAGTATGTTTATGGAGATTTTAACAGACACTTTTGTAATACAGTACATGAATGTGTCTGTTTGTCTTTACTTCCACTGAGGTATATCTACTGTATGAGGAGCACAATCGACTTGTGTAAATGCCATGAGCTAATCCTTTCCGTTCCATTCACATTAACATCAATATGCCTGTTTTAAAAGTTTACGTCCAGTATGCTTTTTTTTTACCCTTGTTTGCTGTTGGGGATGTTTTCATCCACTCTGGGGTTATTTAAAGTTTTAATTTAGCCATAACTTTCTCTGTGTTTCAGCAAATGGAAGGATTTTTGGTGACAAATCTTATTTTGACACATATTCTGGGTAAATGCTTTGAAATTGTCAAAGATTCAACAATCCACTACATTTACTACCCTTTCGTTGTTTTTGTCCAATTGACTTCTAGTATAATGACCTTTTTCGATTGCAAAGCCATGACACCATATACTAGGGCTGGGCAATAATCAGTATCGATATTTATGGACCGAACATCGTTGTCAATGTTGATAATAAAAAAAAAAGTTTGGACAACAGAGTTCAGATCCAAATGCAGGTTTATTGAGGAGGTCAGGCAAGCAATGGTCAACACGGGGAAACAGATATATGTAGGCAATACAGAAAAGTAATCAAAGTAACAGGCGAAAGGTCAGAAGGCTGGTGGCAGGCAGGACAAGGCGAGGGTAAAAACACAGCAAAACAAGACAAAGGGAACACGTTGTAATGTCACAGAATGTAAACAAGACTCGGCGACTAGAGTGAGTGTATGTGCTGCTTAAATAGTGTGTGTAATCAGTCCTTGACAATCCGCCGTTGGTGTGTGTGCAATCAATCAGGATGAGGAACGTGTGTGTGAGCGGAGTGCCTGTATGGAGATGTAGTCCATAAAATGGTGGATTTGTAGCCCGTAAGCAATAGTGCATGTTTTCCAGCGATCTAAGGAGTTAAGATCGCTGGTGATCGTGTCAGAAGCGCTATAGTTTTAGGGCGTACTCACACTATGCTATCCAAACTGTGCCCAGGCCCGTTACCCGGATCGTTTGAAAAGAGTGAGTGCTCTGAACCGGGCTCAAGCACGGTTCACTTGGCCGGCCCTGGCCCGGTTGGAAGAGGTGGGCCTGAGCGCGGTTCACTTGGTCCCGAAACTGAAAGCGAGACGTGACTTTAAAGGGACTGTATCATATGGATTAATTAATCATTCGTGCTGTTCAATAAACGAACAAACTGTCGTAGTTTATTAAAGACACAAACCCCTTACTGCATGACAGCTGCACCTTCAGCAAACCTAATTCCTGCAGCACGAGGACTTTGAGCGTCAAAAGTGGCTGATCTGTTTGGCGAAATATTTGACTGCGTGTCACCGCATATCAAACGACTTAAACGATATAACTAAAGAAATCTCTACTGTGCTGAGCGAGAGCGCTTCGCTTCCTAAACTGAACAGCGCATCATCGATGACGTAAGCGTGTCTAGGCCCGAATGTAATGTGAGTGCGGGCCGTCGGGGGAGACGGGAGGGGGGACAAGCGTGCTTTGGCCCGGTTCAACTCAACTGTACATAGTGTGAGTACGCCATTAATAAAACGTGGCTGCTGAGTGCGCGTTTTGGAAGCAAAAGCAATGCCAATAAGCTTAGGGTCTCAGTTTGCCGTTTCCAATGGAGGCGCACACGCGACTTGTACAACGTGCACATGGGAGTGACGTGCACATGGTGTGCAAGCGGCGCGCATGTAATGCGTGCACATTTTCCAGGTATACCTAGTTGAAAAACTTCTGAAATTTTCAGAATGCCCCGAGCGCTAGAACTAACCAATCTGTTTCACACTTTGTATGGAATATAAACATTTCAGTAATAACGGCAGACTAATTACCTCAAACAAACACAAAACACACGCACGTGCTTATCACTTAAGTCAGAATAACAACACATGCAAAAACGAGTGCCATATAGCAGCAGTGAGGAGATTGTAAATAAAAAAAAGGATGTCACCGGAGTGGCTTTTTGGTTTCTTTTCTTGTGCATCCCAGCCTCTAGCTCCCCATCTGAAAGATTTTTTTTAGCGTTAAGGGTAATATAATCATTCAACTTCACAATTTGTAATGTTGGAATATGTATTTGAATAATATGGTTAGTTCCTTTAATTGAAAGCTCAGATTTGATCATCATAATTTGTTTTGTTGACAGAGTTTGAGGTTTACTGTATCATTATTATTCACACCTTACAGATGTTGATCTACATTTACCATTGCACACACTTTGTAACATTTTATTTATCAAGTTTAAGAGTCTCTTTAACACTTATGTTTATTTTATTATAAAGAGATCAGATATTTAGTTTAAATACTTTTGTTTTTGACTATTAAAACTGTTTGCCTTAGTAATTTTGATAATTTAAAATAAAGTGGTTAAATAAAATCCTAATATTCCTAAATGTATTGTTAAAAGAATATTCAATAATTATCGATATCGAATAATATGAAACATGATATTGTGATAATTTTTTTTGCAATATCGCTCAGCCCTGCCATATAGTCATGCATTCTTGATTGTTGGTGGTTTTTACCCTGTTGCGAAGAGGTATAGTTTGTAATTTTTGCTGTTGGTCATCAGTTGCAGTGCAAAAAAGCTTAGTTTAGCCTTTTCTGGTTTTTGTATGGAGTATAGTGTGCATGTGTAGGTGTAGGTGAGCAAGACCTTTGTGCACTTGTTGTTTTGAAAAAATGTTGTTTTGTTCTTTCTAAAATGCCTCAGTCAGAGTCTGTCATCAAAGTGGTTCAGTATTACTACTTCCAGAATTGTCCCAAAGAGCGTCTCATGCCTCTAAAAGCCACTGGGTGTTCACCAGGTCTTACATACTTTATTACATAAATTATTATGTAAGCTTCTCCTGCAAATTTCATTTTTCTTTTTTATATTTAGCGCCAGTTTATTAGGAAGGGAGGATTTGGTTGTTTTTTGACTCATTGGATAGAGACGAAGCTTCATTCGCAAATATTTAATGCGATTGTTCCAATCTTGTGAAAAAAACTGTTGCTATTGAGGACTGGAAATTCAGGTTTATTTTACCAACCCAAACTTTTAAATGGTAGTGGATGCGGCACTTGAAATTCATGATCCATACATTTTTTGAGTGGAATTTAAGGCATTGTTCAACCAGATATCAAAATTTGCTGTTAATTTACTTGCACTCGTGCCATCCAAGATGTCTTTTTTTTAGCTTTAGACTAATCCTTGAAGTTACAGGCATAAGGCTTTAATCTGGGTTTAAAATCCTCACCAAACTCGAGTTACTTAGAGTTAATCATCTAGGTTAAAACACCCATCAGCAGATGCTGCTCTGGCTTTGATTTTGATTTAATGTCAGCAACTAAAAGAGACACAGTTTCAACATCCTGACAATGTGACAGTTCTGCTAATAGAGGTCATTTTCAGTGTGTGTGTGTGTGTGTGAGAGTGTGAGAATTTCCTTTATTGTGCTCCATTTCCTCATGCGACGGACGTGTCCCAGCAGCCTCCCTCTGAGCCTCTGCAAACCCAATGAGCCGTTAATGTATGTGTGTGTGTGTGTAGGTCAGTTTTGGCTACATTGTGTGGACCAAATGTCCCCACAAGGATATTAAATTTGAAATAACCTACATCAGTCAGGTCAATTTGTGCTATTCACAATATACATCTTTCCAAAGCTGCTTCACAGAAAATCATGATGTTCACATCTTTATAATATCTTAATTCCTTAATCCGATAACTTCCACATTCAATTATTTGTTTTGACCAATGTCTTTGATTAAATTGTATTACTGACACCACAGCAAAGACATGGATAATGTTCAAGGTTTCCGCTACATTCATTCATTCGTGGCGGGCCGCCACGCCAAAATCCATCCCGCCACGGCTACATTACAGCTTCTTATTTAAAACATTTAGTCGTGTTTTTTATAGCGGATTATAATCGCACCAAAACATATTAGAGGTAAACAGCACAAACTTTTCTGTAACCGTAGTGCTGTGCGCTATTTGTTCAAGGTGACATGCTGACTGACTCTCTGACAGACTGACTGACAGGTGCGTGAGTCCAGCAAACACCGCGTAGCTTTCAGTTAAGATGAACACAGTTTCCAGAAGTATACTTTATTTATAAAGGTCAATGGCTCTGCATACAATGACTTTATCTTGCTGGAGTTTATAGCTGTTTCACTTTACTTCAGGACGCGTTAATGTCGGAAAACGCACAAAAACACACTAAATCGCGCTTCAGCAGCGCTTACTGGAGAGCGCACGAGAAGATCTGCACTTGAACGTGTAAATTTGAGTGCGTGCAAGAAGTTCTGTGCACGTACAGAGAAAATCGGCCCGCAAGCAAAGAGATTCGCATGCTCGTATTACATGAATGCTATCTCGACTTGTTATACTGCGTGTAATATTTGTCTTTGAAATAGTTGGCAGATCTGTGTAAAAAAAAAGTCCTGCCGCCACTGCTGGAAAAATACTAGAGGAAACACTGATGTTGAATATATATATATACCGTAACCGTAACGGTTTGGTACGTACCTCGGTTTTGGGGTCACATTTCGATACAGATTCGACACAACAAGAAAAAAGCAACATATCCCCAGTGATTGCTTTTTTCTGTTTATTTGGAACTGGCTGAAGTGTTTTGTCACAATCAGCTACAGAACTAAAAGTACAAAATAAATAGAACAATGAAAAATAAATCTTTATAATTAGGAGATTAGAAAGTTTAAATTAGACTATTAGACTTTCAAAGGTTGAACTCAACCCTCTCCAAATAAATAAACGTGAAACATATTTTTTGCAAAGCAATGTAGCACTTTTTGCGCTGTCAGTCAGTCAGAGAAGTTTGTGCTTGAATCTGATAGAAAATGAAGAGAGCACAGCTGAACTTTACGCCTGCTCTCTAAAATAAAATCTTACAAGTGTCTTTCAAATATATTCTGAATTAGCATGTGTAAGTAATATGAAAGATTCACATATCTTTCATTATTATTATTAGTTTGTTATTTGAGATGTAGTACGCATGGAAAGCGGCCGCATAGAGAAACACTGCAGCGCAGTGGTGAAGATTGTGGGTGTTTACAGCGGTTTGACTGATAAATATGAATTTGTAGCTAAATTAGCAGTGCCAAACAGCATTTCGCGTTGTTTACATCCTCGTTTACATCCTCTCTATAACATACCGTTAATGTTAGAAACTGTGCATGTAATTGAGTAATTTGAACAAATACAAATACTTACAGGTTGTGGCTCACAATCCACAGCTTCGTCGGTTGGAGGAGTTTTTAGCTGAATTCAGCACTGAACTGGGAGAGTTTCTGGAAGTTCTCCTTTGACGAATGCTAGAGCTATATATTTTGTTTAATTCTCTGGAACATAATTCCAATTAAATTATAAGCACTTCTCTCTTTGTGTTGTGTCCTTTGGAAGCCCAAATACAGAAACAGAACAAGCTCTGTAAAAAGAGCAGCATTTGGACGGCATTTTAGATTCTCTGCTATAACATTACAGCGCCTCTGACCATGCCTCTTCGCTGCAATGTGCGTGGTGAATGCGCATAACTGGAAGGCCCTGTGATCTCACTAACCCGGATGTATTTTTTTGTAGTCTCCAAACTTCGTTCGCTGAAGGCTTTGCTAAGCGAACTCTGTAAAAAAACAACGTCTCCCTTTGCATTGAACTTTGAGCATATTACATTTGGAGATGTTGTTTATGTTCACACAGCTACATTACACATCAACTAAAGTTTAAAATGTGATATCGTAGTGGACCACCTTTTTAATGATTTTGACCATTTTATTTTTGATAACAATAATTAAATTGTTTTTGAGATGTACCTTGGCTCGTTTATGCCTTGAATGAATGAATAAATAAATAAATTAGACACTAAAACTGTTAGTATGCAGAATAAATCACTCATTCAAATGATTAGTTCAAAACAGCGAATTCATTTAGAAGTGACCGTCTTCATGAATGACTCAAATAATTTGTTCTAATAACAAATTAATTCAGGAATATTGCACTGAGAATCTTCTTTTTTTTTGGCTTTCTTGAGCTATTGGATGAAATATTAAAAACAGACAATAGTATTAACAGGTTTTGAACTATTGTATAAGATGAATATCATCATGTTAAAGGGATAGTTCACCCAAAAAATGACAATTTGCTCATTGTCTACTCTTCTTCATGTGCAATGATGAAATCACATATAAAGGATTATATGTATATTTTACTTGTTATTTTATTTATTTATTTATTTTTGCTTTTGATGTTATTTATTTTTATTTATTTATACTTATTTTTATTTAATTTTATTTATTTATATTTATTTTTATTTATTTATTTATGTTTACTTTTATTTATTTACACTTATTTTTGTTTATTTATTTTTATTTATTTATATATGTTTATATTTGCTTATATTTATTTATATATATATATTTAATTCATTTATATATTTTTTATTTATATTTATTAGTTTTTATTTATTTATATTTACTTGTTTATTTATTTATATTTATTTTTATTTATTCATTTATATTTTTATTTTTATTTATATTTGATTATTTTTATTAATACTTATTAATATTTATTTATTCATTTATATTTATTTTTATTTATTAGTTTATTTATTTATATTTAATTATTTATATATTCATATATTTAAAATATAAACCTGCTGTAATCATCGACTTCCATAGTATGAAAAACAAATACTATGGAAGTCAATGTTAACAGCTTTCCAGGTCAAATATCTTCCTTTGTTTTTAACAGACGAAAGACAGTCAAACAGGTTTGGGACAAATAAAGAGTGAGTAAAAGATAACAGACAGTTCACATTTTTTGGGGGTGAACCATCCCTTTAATATTTGAGAAAACAGAACTCTTCTTTATGTGATATTAGTTCACTGTATATCCTATTTTAATTGTGAAGACCCGCTGTCTGTCTACGTGAGGAAACCATCTTAGTAAACAAACTATCTTAATTAAAATGCCATATTTTGGTTGTTTTTTTTTTTTTTGTGAAAGTGGCTTAAGGAGCAGGAGATTGTAATCCTAGTCAGTATAAAAATGATAGAGGTCAATGGAAAGTCCTTGATATGACCAATCAAAACTGTGTAAATTATTATACACAGTCATTATATTATTGCTGTGAGTGTCAAAATGGAGGAATTGTGTATTTGAGCTTGTATTTGCATATTAAAATGTAAATGTCTTGTTGTGAATGTTTGTATTTGGCTATCTGTTCACACTGGTGTGTGTCTGTCTTTGTGTGTGTGTGTGTGTGTGTGTGTCTGTCTGTCTGTCTGTCTGTCTGTCTGTCTGTCTGTCTGTCTGTGTGTGTGTGTGTGTGTGTGTGTGTGTGTGTGTGTGTGTGTGGGCGGGTGTATGTGCTTGTCTCTCAGTCGTGCTGTAATATAGGTCATCTTTTCCATCTCATTGAGTCTGGGGACAGCTGTGCCTGAGGCCCAGCGCTGTCTCTGTCTGTCTGTCTGAGTTAGTAATATGTCATGTTTGATGAGACTTGCAGAAACTGACCCTTCTGATCTAAAGACTGCGTAAGGCAGACTGACTGACTGAAGTGTTTGTGTGTGTGTTTCAGGTCAGACAGAGTTCATTGTTTTACAGCAGTGTTAGGGGAGGAGATCCACTCAAGTTAGAGACGGTTTGAAATGGCCATAACCGTCAAGCACAGATGTCCAGTGTTGTAGTTTCATACATGCCTTGAAAACAGATCAGTACCTGAGTATGAAGTTTGTCTGTAAATGCAAGGTCACAGGAAATACGAGCAATCAAACCTTTGATTTACGTCAAATTTAAACTTCTGGTATATTCACAAGTTCAGCACATCCCTTACATTATTATTACATCTTTATTGCATATTTTATGGCTTTCATAAATGTATATAAACGATTCATTTGAATATATGATTTAAACTTTATGAAAATTGTTAATAGGGCTATATTTTGTATATTTAAAAAAAGAATTGTTTATAAAAACTCTGTAATTATAATTTTTTTTAAATAAATATATTTTAAGGATGATATATATATATATATTTTTTTTTTTTATTTATTCATTCATTCATTTTCTTTTCGGCCTAATCCCTTTATTAATCTGGGGTCGCCACAGCGGAATGAACCGCCAACTTATCCAGCATATGTTTTACACAGCGGATGCCCTTCCAGCTGCAACCCAACACTGGGATACATCTATACACACTCATTCACACACTACGATCAATTTTAGCTTACCCAATTCACCTATACCACATAACTTGTGGGGGAAACCAAAGCACCCGGAAGAAACTCACGCGAACACGGGGAGAACATGCAAACTCCACACAGAAATGCCAACTGACCTAGCCGAGGCTCAAACCAGCGATCTTCTTGCTGTGAGGCGAACGTGCTACCCACTGCGCCACCGTGCAGCGCTATTTTTATTTATATTTATTTATATTTTTATAATTGTTTTGATATGTATTATTATTTATATTTATTTGTGTTTATTTATACTACTTTTTATTAATTAATTAATTTATTTATTTTATTTGTATTTTTTTAGATTATTTTTTTTTGATTCATACATTTTTATTTATTTATTTTTATTTATTTATATAAATATCTATTTTTATTACTTTAAAGTTTTAGTTCATTCATTTTGTAATTTGAAACTTTCAGTAGCCTCTCAACCCTGTTTAATTCATTTTAACCATGTTTAAATATTATTCATTGGTAGGCATGGAATGACCACGGTTTGGAAAAGTCGAGCTTTTAAAACTGCTAAAATTTGTCTGTCATACCGTTCCTATGCTATATCTAATTTTTATTTTGTTTGTTTTTAACAACATTTTTAGCCTTTTAACAGCACGTTAAGTGATTCACAGATAAAAATGTAGTTTTATTTACTTATTATTTGTATTTATTTTATAAATTAAACCAAGAATATGAAGTATTTTTAGAAACATAAGAGTATTTGCACACACATTGTTGCTGCCAGCTTCTTGCATCTGTGTGTTCTTTCTCCAGGCAGAAAAAAAAATCCCTTTCTGTGATTGGTCATGTTTCGCACTCATTACTTTTACTGTATTTTGATTTACAGCAAATGAAAAAACACTGTATTTTAATGACACCAAGAAGATATTTTCCACAATGCAACTTTAAAATACAGTGACATTCTGCATAACTGTCTTACAGTAAAATAGTTTATTTTACAGTTAAATACAGTGTAATCCAAGCATGCTATAGGCCTGAACAGTGAAGTGGCTTAATTTATATCCAAAGAAAAGAAAGAAATCCAAAGATGCCTTTTCAAGTTGTCAAGAAATCTGTGTTTTGGAAACTGACGAAGACAGCAGAAGGCAATGATTTATTAGAATTATTTAACCTGACATGTATGCTGTTCCAAAATATTTTAAATGTTTCTTAAAATAAAATATATTGTGTTTAATGGGGGAAAAATATAGTTTTTTTACCTAGACAATTAAAAAGCACTTATTTTAGAGCAGTAATCACAATACCGTGAAGGTTATCACGCAGTCAGAATCTTATTATACTGGCCCATGCCTAACCACAGGTCATTTACCCAAAATATGTGTGAAATTTTTAAAGACGTTTCAGCTTGTGGATGCCTCTCAAGGTTCATTGCTGTCTATATGAGGACAGATTGATGATTTATTGTGACATTGTGAGGTTTTAACTGTCAGGATGTATTCATTCAGTGAGGTCAAATAGATGGACTCAACTAGGAATGTCTTTAAATCATAAGCTAGAATGAAATCTGACTTTATCAAGACATGCAAGACCTGACCCCATTCTGTCATTTGTTGCTCTTTTTTGTTTTGTTTTCGATGTGCTTCTATTGTTTATGTCTCCAAGGGTAATAAGCAAGTTAAAATATAGACCCTATATTTAACTTTCTTAGCTTCTGGTCTGTTAAAGTTGAAATGTGAAGTTCTTCTCCTGATTGTGGGATTTATGTTGAGGATTTCTTATGATAATAAAACCATTAATGAGCATGTTTCCCCTATTACGCAGTAAAATATTGAGGGCTGCACAATATATCATTTCAGCATCGATATTGCAATATACACATTCACAATAGTCACATTGCAGGATCTGCAAATGTTGAACTGGTATTATAATTGACCAGGATCTACATTTTTAAAACACTCATGATTTATCATTGCAGTGTTTAACCATAAAGTTATCAACTTTTATTATTTATGGGTGTTTATAGCACTTTTTTTAAGTCATTTAAGTTCATTCAAATTAAGTTTCTAAATTTAAGAAAGATTTGCTGTATTTATGTGACTATACAGTGCTATTTTACATTTGATTATTAAATTTGTCTATCTCAACATTGCTACACTGTAAAAAAAAATCCTGGTTGCCTTAAATTTTTAAGCTGAATCAAATTAACCTTATATTATGTTAAACTGACTTAAAACAGCTTGCGTAACTTAAGTTAGAACATGATTAACTTTAATAAGTTACAATGACCTAAAAACATATGCTATGCAGTGTAGATATCCAGAAATCCATGAGGCACTGTGCGTTTGATTTGTACAGTATCATTCCTCTATGCTTATCAGTGTTTGTGATTGGTCTCCATTATAAAATCATCCCAGTGTATCTAAAATTATGAATTCTTTTCAAATAGGCCTATTCATTTGAAATAATACTCAATATCGTAAAAAAAAATAACATATCGCAATGTCAGTTTTTACCAATATCTTGCAGCCCTATTGAACACTATATACAAAACTCAAATATGATCAAAGTTGTTGTACGTTAGTAACTGTTGCTTGTTTTAATTATCAAATACACACAGGTGGTTCAAAATATTCTTCAGACGGAGACTGAATATAGTAAAGAGCTCCAGAACCTCCTCTCCATGTATCTGAGAGCATTACAGCCCACCGACAGGTAAGAAAACAAGCTCACAATTCAACATACCCAGAGCTGATGCTTGTGCGCTTCTCAGTCCGTCTGTTGTTGTTGTTTTTTTAGGCTCAGCGTGTCAGATATCAGTCACATCATGGGAAATCTAGAGGAGATCAGCTCTTTTCAGCAGACACTGGTACATTCACTCGAGGAGAACGTCAAGTAAGCGTCCTCATCCTGTTCCCGCCTTTAGTCAACAGCGACATCTACTGGCGGTACTGATAATGAATTGTGCTGTATGTCTATGGCGCTAACATTTAATCTATAAACTAGTGTTTTTTAATGCTACTACACAGTTTTAAATGCTTTAAAAAAATTTTATTTGAATCAAATTAGCTTTTCTATTCATCTCAACGTACATCAGTCAAACTGGCTTAAAATATTAAGAGATTTGTGAGGGTGTGATCATATATATTGAGCACTGTACATGCTCGATACATAGGTGTACAGGTATACTTCTCTAATATTGCTGTTAGTATGTTGTACAAATATATTATTGTTGAATTATACCAACTTCAATCTACCTAGTTTTTGAAAATGCTTAATATTGTGTTCTAAGCAAATCCATTTTTGCTGATGGATCAAAGTTTGACAGAATTTATTTTTTAAAAAGAGTGGAAATGTGGATATTAATTTTACCCCGTTAACATGTATCATTTGTAAATAAAATGCTGTGTGTTGTATGCAGAGTTTCAGACAGTCAGCAGAGAATAGGAGGCTTCTTTCTGTCCCTCCTTACTCAGATGAGGAGTCTGTACGTGACCTACTGCTCCAACCATCCGTCCGCAGTTAATGTTCTCACACAGCACAGGTGTGTAACAGCACGAGTAATGTCCACAAGCAACACTGACACATCATTTACAGTTGAAGTCAATTAATAGCTCTCCTGGGAATTTTTGATTCTTTTTCAAATATTTCCCCACACCCCTGTTATAAACCATTATAAAGTTGATATTGCAGTTTCTGGTAACTTTGGCCCTATCCCAATTCTATTTTTGTACCTCTTCCCCTTCCCCTTGGCCCTTAAAACCGAGGGTGAAGAGGAAGGGCTTTAAAATGTACCCTAAGAATTGGGACAGCACTACAACGCCTGCACACATCATCATGTGTCATTTCTTGCTTCATATGAGATCAGACGATCGCGACTGCTGTAGTTATTCCAGTTGTGTTTTTTTTTTGGTTTTTATCTTCAGGAAATCACTGAAGGCATATATTATGTTTTCATAACAATCTAATGTGGCAATAAGATCGTAACTATTCTGCACATTTACACAGTGGTCATATTCATCTATGTAAACACACAAAAAACAACATTAACGTTATACCAGACACTATAAAAAGCCCATTCTCAGACACTAGACTTGTCTGACAGGGGATTCGAGTGTCAGAAT
Source organism: Danio kyathit (assembly GCA_903798195.1). NCBI lineage: Eukaryota > Metazoa > Chordata > Actinopteri > Cypriniformes > Danionidae > Danio > Danio kyathit. The sequence goes on from LR812519.1 coordinate 57,032,798, forward strand.
GTTGTGGGACTGCTGTACTGGAGTTATGATTATGGATTATAGATAGCCAAATTTAGCGGTTTTTATTTTAGCATTTTTTTAAAGCATGACGGTAAAACGCGAACGCGGTTATAAATATATATTAAAACATGTGCTTGTTTGTTGTAAAAATTTGTAATAATGACAAAAACATACTAATTTGTAAATCTCCTTACTATGCTATGTGATCCTGCCGTTGTGGCTGGTGTATTCTGGGAAATTTTCTTACCCCTTGGTTTCGAGTGTGGTCCTAAAAAATCTTAGTTCGAAAGGGGTATTTACCCCTTTCCCTTAGCCCTACGCCTTCAAGCTAAAGAGAATTGGGACACCCCTTCATGGGGAAAGCACAAAACGAGGGGTAAGGGGAAGGGCTAAGGGTTAGGATTGGGATTGGGCCTTTAATTGATCCCTTAGGATTTATTTAGAAATATTTATAACTAATTTACATCTAAACTAGATTTCTATCTTTTTTCAATGTCAAAACTGTAGTGCCGTACACTAATATATGAGAGAGAAATACTGAAAAAAAAATCTTTCTTCAAAAGCAAAAAAAGAAAGTCTCTAAAGTTGTTTTTGGACGAGAGACTTTTCTTGAAACCTTTTCTAACTATTTGTGGTAATTGTCTCCAAAACTTGAATCCAACAAATTCTTCAATTTGCAAAACAAAATAATCAATCCAAGGCACAAAAAAAATAAGTGAAATAGTTTAAAAGCTTTTATTAACATGGCTTTTATATTAAAACAGCACTCATGTGCACATACGTGTTGATGAAGGCAAGTTTATTTTTAATATAATAGTCATGTTAATAAAGGCTTTTACATTTTTTTTTTTTTTGAAAATGCCTTGCACTGATTATTTTGTTTTGCATACAATAAAGCAGGGGTCATCAAACTTGTTCCTTGAGGGTCGGTGTCCTGCAGATTTAAACTCCAACCCTAATCAAGCACACCTGAACAAGCTAATCAAGGTCTTACTAGTAGGTATACTTGAAACACCCAGGCAGGTGTGTTGAGGCAAGTGGGAGCTAAACCCTGCAGGGACACCGGCCCTCCAGGACTGAGATTGGTGACCCCTGCATTAAAGGATCCCTAATCCAAAGACCACCAATACATTAATTATACCTAAAGCTCCTTTTGTTTTTTGTTTTTTATTATTATCTTCTGCAGCTCTCTAGCTGTGATTTTTGAAAAAAATGTTCCCGCTTAAATCATAATTTTAACTCTACACTGCAAAAAAAGATTTTCTTAAATTTTTTTATCTTGTTTCTAGACAAATATGTCCAAATATCTACACATTTTTAAATCAAAACGTATTTTCTAGACAAGCAAAAAATATTGTCTTGTTTTAAGAAATAATATGTCAAATTTAAGTGAGTGTTTCCTTAAAACATGGTAATATTTTTTGCTTGTCTATAAAATGCTACTTGATTTTAAGAATTTTTAGATATTTGGACTAGAAACAAGACAAAAAGTCTAGGTACGCTGATTTTTTGCAGTGTAGTTCAGTTTCCATCACCTTGTGTTAATGAACATTTCGCACAAATATTGCACAAGTAACGAATGATAGAAATGCAAAAATTTGAATAAAAATCCCCTAAGTGATATTTAACAGAGCAAGGACATTTTCACAATATTTCCTATTATATTTTTTCGTCTGGAGAAAGTTTTATTTGTTTTATTTCGGCTAGAATAAAAGCAGTTTTTAATTTTTTAAAATCCTTTTAAGGACAATATTATTAACCCCCTTAAGCAGTATTTATTTTCGATTGTCCAGAGCAAACCATCATTGTACTATGATTTGCCTAATTACCCTAACTTGCCTGATTAACCTAGTTAAGCCTTTAAATGTCACTTTAAGCTTAATACTAATGTTTTGAAAGACATGTATTAAAATAATATGTGCTGTCATTATGGCAAACATAAAAGAAATCAGTTATTAGAAATTAGTTATTAAAACTATTATGTTTATAAATGTGTTGAAAAAATGTGTTCTTTCTGTTAAACAGAAATTGGGGAAAAATATATTGGGGGTAATAATTTTGACTTCAACTGTATATAGAGCTGATTTAATTCATTGCCTGTTTGCCTGCATGATTGTATGCTTCAGTGAGGAATTAGGAGAGTTTATGGAAAGTAAAGGAGCAAACACACCTGGAATCCTCACACTAACCACGGGCCTGAGCAAACCCTTCCTGAGGCTGGAGAAATACCCCACACTGCTGAAGGAGATGGAGCGCCACATGGAGGTACCGAAGCCTCTCACTGACTGCTTTTATACTGTATGTTGTTGAATGACACTCGTGTAGTCTGGCACATTTGTTACCCACGACAAGTCAAGATTTTATCAAGACAAAATCGCATAATCTAGTGACTTTTGTAATCGACAATAAAAATCGTGTGATCTGACCGGGTAATTATTTGGCTGTAATCACTTGATCATGATACAATAAAATGGTAATATTGTAAAATATTATTGCAGTTGAAAAGAATTGATTTGTTTTAAAAATATATTTTAAAATGAAATGTATTCCTGTGAATTTTCAGCATCATTGCCTCCAGACTTTAGTGCCACATCAAAAAACATTTGTTAGTGTTAGTGTTGAAAACAGTCATGAATTTTATTTGTTTGCTTAATCATTTGTATTGACTGTGATACAATTTTTATGATTTTTTTGAGGGGGGACAACAAATCATGAACATAATTTCTTTTTTCAAACTTAAATCAGTTTAAATCTTTTTAAATATTTTTACTGTTACTATTGATCAATTTAAAGAGTTCTTGCTGAATTAAGTTTTTTAATGTTTGACTGAGCACCAATTCTCGGAGAACTTCCAAACTTCATTTTATTGAAATAAATAAATGTATTGAATGTATTTTCAGGCGGCACTATAACAATTTTCATGCAATTTTCTTTTACACTTTATTTTAAGTAATCTTTACTACAGCAAGTGAATGTAACATATGTAACAATTACAACTCAGTAGTTAAATGATAGTTGCACTGTAACAAAGGCACATTTTTTCTTATAGTTATTTGACTAAAGAAAGAATGTCTTGTATATGTAATTTTCTCCTAACTAGAAATACTCTCCGTGGCTCACATATTACACATGCTAAAAGCTGACTGCATGCAAATTAAGATTAAGAAGCTGAAATCAGATTGATGGCCAATCATGCTGAGCTTAAGAGAAAGCATCACTTTAAGAATCTAATAATTAATGATAGTCTAAACATTTGTATAGTAGTCTCTAAAAATATATTTTAAAATGTAATGTATTCCTATAATGTCAAAGCTGAATTTTCAGCATCATTCCTCCAGGCTTTAGTGTCATATCAAGAAGAATTTATTAGTGTTAATGTAGAAACCAGTCATGCTTTTTATTTATTTATTTACTTGCTCAGTTTTATTCATTATTCCTTAGGAACTGATACAATTTTCAGGGGTTTTTTTTCATTGGAGAACAAAGCATGAGCATAATTTTTATTCAATCCTGTCACTTTTAATCAATTATTCACTTTTGACTTGATTTTTAATTTACATTTTTACATGAACACAAATGCTTTCTAATCAGTGATAGTCTGAATGTTTGAATAATAGTCTCTAAAAAAGTATCCCTGTTTAACTCGCATTCTTCGTTTATTTCCCACAGCCACTGCATCCTGATTATCCAGACATTCAGAAGAGCATGACATTATTTAAAAATCTCTCTGTGAGTATTAATATCTTTGGTTTTCTCCAGTTTGTAAAGATCATGTGTGAAATGTTGCTAATGTGTGTGTGTGTGTGCGTGATGATGTTTTGTCTTTAGGCGCAGTGTCAGGAAGTGAGAAAGAGAAAGGAGCTTGAGCTGCAGATCCTGATGGAATCCATTCGCGGCTGGGAAGGGGAAGGCATCAAGACCCTGGGCTCCGTCCTCTTCATGTCTCAAGTCATCATTCAGAACCATGGCGCCGAGGTGAGTGATGTTATATGATAACAATTAGATTGTAAGATTTGGACTATACACTCACTGGCCTCTTTGTTAGGTACACCTTACTAGTACCAGGTTGGACCCACTTTTGCCTTCAGAACTGCCTTAAACCTTCATTGCATAAATTTAACACGGTACTGGAAATATTCCTCAGAGATTTTGGTCCATATTGACATGATAGCATCACACAGTTGCTGCAAATTTGTCGGCTGCACATCCATGATGCAAATCTCTTCCACCACATCCCAAAGATGCTCTATTGGATTGAGATCTGGTGACTGTGGAGGCCATTTGAGTACAGTGAACTCATTGTCATGTTCAAGAAACCACGCGCTTTATGACATGGCGTGTTATCCTGCTGGAAGTAGCCATCAGAAGATGGGTACACTGTGGTCATAAAGGGATGGACATGGTCAGCAACAATACTCGGGTGGGCTGTGGCGTTGACACAATGCTCAATTGGTACTAATGGGCCCAAAGTGTGGCAAGAAAATCTCCCCCACACCATTACACCACCACCACCAGCCTGAACCGTTTATACAAGGCAGGATGGATCCATGCTTTCATGTTGTTGACGACGCCTAATTCTGACCCTACTATCCGAATGTTGCAGCAGAAATCGAGACTCATCAGAACAGGCAACGTTTTTCCAATCTTCTATTGTCCAATTTTAGTGAGCCTGTGTGAATTATAGCCTCAGTTTCCTGTTCTTAGCTGACAAGAGTGGCACCTGGTGTGGTCTTCTGCTGCTGTAGCCCATCCGCCTCAAGGTTGGACCTGTTGAGTGTTCGGAGATGCTCTTCTGCATACCTCGGTTGTAACTAGTGGTTATTTCAGTTACTGTTGCCTTTCTATCAGCTGGAACCAGTCTGGCCATTCTCCTCTGACCGCTGGCATCAACAAGGCATTTGCGCCCACAGAACTGCCACTTACTGGATATTTTCTCTTTTTCAGACCATTCTCTGTAAACCCTAGAGATGGTTGTGCGTGAAAATCCCAGTAGATCAGCAGTTTCTGAAATACTCAGACCAGCTCATCTGGCACCAACAACCATGCCATGTTCAAATCACCTTTCTTTCCCACTCTGATGCTCGGTTTTAACTGCAGCAGATCGTCTCGACCATGTCTACATGCCTAAATGCATTGAGTTGCTGCCTTGTGATTGGCTGATTAGAAATTTGCGCTAACAGGCAGTTGAACAGGTGTACCTAATAAAGTGACCGGTGAATGTATACTGAAAGTGGTGAAGTTGAAATGAAATCTTGCTTGTAAAATGGTCTTTTGCCTCCTCAGGAGAAGAACGAGCGATACCTGCTCCTGTTTCCTCACATTCTTCTCATGTTGTCTGCCAGTCCTCGCATGAGCGGCTTCATATATCAGGTAAACCACTCTTTCATTGCAGTACAACAAAATAAATGTTCAGTTATTTATCATTTTGAACTGAAAAATCATATCTAATGTTTTTAATGTAAAATACACGGGTTCCACTTTATATTAAGTGATCTTGATTACTATGCACCTGCATCAGAAAATATGAACAATGTACTTAATGTGTTCCTATAGTACTGCACTTTTGGTGCTCTTGAAGTGGGATACGAGCACCATTAGAGACCGTTCTGGGGGTATGGGTAGGTTAAATGTTGGTTTAAGGTACAGGATGGGTCAACAGTGTAATTCTAAATGTAATTACAAAAATTAGTTAGATCCTTTACAAGCAGATCATTTTTAAAATATTAGTACAATGTAAAAACATGCATGTACCACAGTGAGTGCATTGTACTAAGTTATTAATTTTAAAGTACACAGTATTAATGCCGCTTAATTTAAAATGGGACCAAAATATTTTATTGTGAGAGAGACGTTGGGTCACACTTTATTTTAATGTACATTTCATGCTATTAACAAACTGTTAACTAATAATTTTAGCTGAATAAACTACTAATTAGCTGCTTATTAATAGTAAGGTAAGTATCTCGTTGGGATAAGGTATTGCGTAGGATTATGGATGTAAAATAATATCATATGGCCACACTTTATTTTATGGAACAGTTCCCATTAACAAACCATTATCTAAGCTTTTTAGTTGAATAAACTACTAATTAGCTGCTTATTAACAGCTAGTAAAGTAGTCGTTGGGTTTAGGTATTGGGTAGGATTATGGATGCAAAATAAGATAATACTTTATAAGTGCTAATAAACAGTTAATATTTTAATAATAGGCAGGTAATAAGCCAGTAGTTAATAGTGTGCAGTGTTACTAGTGTTACCAATTATACTTTATAAGTGCTAATAATGAGTTCATATCTTAAAGAGCCCCTATTATACATTAAATAGGGTCATATTTTGGTTGTAAGGGTCTCCAACAACATGCTGATATGCATGCAAGGTCAAAAAACACTTTCATGGTCTTATAATATGCATTTATTTTTACCTAATTATCCCAACGACTCCCATATGAATGGTTCAGCGATTCATTTGTTCCCAAACCCCTCCTTAGCGTGAAGCTAATCTGCGCTGATTGGACCGATGACAGCCTGTTGCGATCGGTCGACACTGACAGTCTTCTGGGCGAGACAGAGTGAAATGCCCAGCACAGCTTATCAACAATATAGAAGTAGTCAGAGTGCATACACTCTTCATATTAGTGGATTTTGGCTGCCAGTGGGTAAATGTAAATACTGACGGCTAACTATTTTTTTTGAGCAAAAACTCCAAGAACTGTGGAGGAGATTGACATGAGTCTCCTAGCCCGTCACACTCTACCTGCTCTTATTACACACACACACACACGCACACACCCTCCCTCCCGGTCCTCACTTTCAACCGCGAACCGGTCACTTTTTCACTTTCGGGTTGAGGGCAGCGTGATCGTCGTTCGCCTAGAGCGCCAGTCCAGCTTGCTCCAGCCCTGACTGTTATTCAGACACCTCACCCCGAACCTAACCCTCCGGTCTCCCGGATTTTCAGGGACAGATGTTGGCAGGTATGTGTGTGCAGTTTTATTTTGAAACTTGACTCCTGCAAGTATGTAAGAACAGCTGACGATGGCCATAGCAGTGACAAACAGCAGAGGATCGCAGGCTCATAAACGCATTAAATCCGTAAACAAAGCACGTCGCGTTTTCAACGTGGCTTTAGACGCGATATGAAAATATAGTTAACCTGATACAGTACAAGCGGTTACAAGTAACAAAACACAATTAAATACATAATTTGCAATCTAGAAAAAGCAAGGAGGCAACCATTTTAACCACTTACTTACACTTGTGAAATGGAGGAAGAAACTGATCCACGATGCACTGCTCCATGTTCTGACATAGTCCCTTACATCAGTAGTCTTTTCTGATCCTTCCTTTAACAAAAGGCAGATGAATTCTCCGTTGTAAGTGTGTAGATTGCAGAAGCACTCGAACAGCACAAGGCTGGACTATAATGCTAAGGTTTTTGCGAGCGCAAGAACTGGGCGAAGTTTCGTATCGACGTCACGACAAAACTGCTAAAGACTCGTTATCAAAACGATTCATTTAAAGTACTAGGAGTCGACTCTTTTATAAATGAATCAATATTTTTAAACACTGTCCACTTTCAGATTTAAGCCTTAGCTGGATATTTCACTTCACTTAGAGCTGTGTTACACACTACATGGAAGGTCATTCTCAAAAACCCATAATAGGGGCTCTTTAATAATAGACAGGTTATAAGCCAGTAGTTAATAGTGTGTATTGTTAGTGGTAAACTAAAGTGTTACCTGAAGTTATTATGCAATGTGTTTTTATCTAGATTGATCTTGCCATAAATAGCTATACGTTGCTAATTTGACAATAAATACACACACACAAGCAAACAAAATGTAGTACAGCAGTGGTCTCTAGTATCTTTTTCTGAACTTTGAAGCCAAGGAATGACATTTCTCTCATTTCCTCAAATTCTATTATTATTATTATTTATTGATTTATTTTGGTAAATTTTTGTGGTGCAATAAAATGATAAAAATAAAAATTCTTTTTTAATGTAATCAGTTTTTGTGATATTAAGAGATTTTATTTTCAGAATTACAGAAATCAGTTCATGTTGAAAGTTATGATTCTGCTTTTTAGAAAATACATATTTCTGTTTATATAGATACAGTTTAAACATACTGTATGTTATGAATGTTTTACAGTATTATTATTTTATGGTTTGACATTAAAACATTTGATAAGGATATTGACTATTGTTAATATTATTTTAATTTTAATAATTATTTTTAATGTTATTATGGCTTGCGCAATTTCATTCATAAAACAAATTAAACACTTGCATATTCAGCAAAATAATAAACTAGTAACACTTACAACAACACTTTTATAAATCTTATTGAATAAAAACTAAGTTTAATAAAACCTTTTTTTAAATTATTAGTAAATAGTGAGTTTAATGTTATTTTAAGATGAATAAATTCTCTGGAAGTTTTGTTTATTTTTGGCCAACCAAGGAAAGTTGTATGTTATGTACTTATCATAGCTGTTACTGAAACTGGGTAATAACTAGGTATTATCCCTAAACCTACAGATTGATTCAGTTTAACCCTTGTATTTACCTGGTACTTTTTGTGGGGAAATACACCGTAAGTACATGTTAAGTAATGTAAAATCAAAGTAAATAATGAAGGTGTTGCAAAATAGTGTCATTTAAGGAACAAGCAGACAGCTCATTGGTTGCTTTATGTACACAGGGGAAGCTTCCCCTGACTGGAATGGCTGTGAATAAAACAGAGGACAGTGACGGCACAAAACCTGCTTTCGAAATATCTGGTGAGTTTTCCAGCCAGTTGTTTTTTATTTGTTGTGTGCTTGAGCTGTAATAATCATATTTGTGCAGGAAATATGATCGAGCGGATCCAGGTGATCTGTAATAATCAGCAAGATCTTCAGGACTGGGTGGATCATCTACACCGGCAGACCAAACGCATTTCAACCAGCAGCTTGAAACCACAGAGTGTGCCCTGCCATACAGTGAGAAATGCTTTTTTTAAATGAATATAATAATAACAAAATTGATGTAATTAAAAGTGTATTTTATTTCTGTGATGGTAAATTAGAATTGTTATCAGACATCACTCAAGACTTTGAAATTACACAAGTAGGCCTGTCACGATAAGTAATTTTTGTTGTCATAGAAATGATTGTGTTATTATTGTCATTTTAAGACCAATTTATGGATGTGTTTACATAACAATTAAACAACAGCATATAAATAGTCATAAACACATTCAAGGGAGAAAAACGGCATATAAATGTTCTTGTAAAATGCCTTTCACGTTAATCCGGAATCATCACTTTTCTGGAAGTGGACTTCAGATTTGGAACCGAGCTCATTTGGACACCTTCTTCTCAACATCTTAGTAGTTTTCAGAAAAATGTGAAAATTCACCTTTTCTTCACCTGTTAGCAAGTATTGTTTGAGAAAGAGTTGAATCCTAAACTCACTGATGCCTCCAAAGGAGATTAGGTGAGGTGACTGAAGCTGCTCAATCAGCTAAAATTTTGACATTGTATTTTTAGGGAAACATGATGGACAATATACACTCACCGGCCACTTTATTAGGTACACCTGTCCAACTGCTCGTTACTCAAATTTCTAATAAGCCAATCGTATGGCAGCAACTCAATGCATTTAGGCATGTAGACATGGTCAAGACGATCTGCAGTTCAAACCGAGCATCAGAATGGGGAAGAAAGGTGATTTAAATGACTTGGCGTGTTCGTTGGTGCCAGGCGGGCTGGTCTGAGTATTTCAGAAACTGCTGTTCTACTGGGTTTTTCACACACAACCATCTCTAGGGTTTACAGAGAATGGTCCGAAAAAGGGAAACATATCCAGCTAGCGGCAGTTCTATGGGCGCAAATGTCTTGTTGATGTCAGAGGAGAATGGCCAGAATAAATTGAGCTGATAGAAAGGCAACAGTAACTGAAATAACCACTTGTTACAACCGAGGTATGCAGAAGAGCATTGCTAAACGCACAACACGTCCAACCTTGAGACGAATGGGCTACAGCAGCAGAAGACCACACCGGGTGCCACTCCTGTCAGCTAAGAGCTGGAAACTGAGGCTACAATTCACACAGGCTCACCAAAATTGGACAATAGAAGATTGGAAAAACATTGCCTGGTCTGATGAGTCTCGATTTCTGCTGTAACATTCGGATGGTAGGGTCAGAATTTAACGTCAACAACATGATAGCATTTAACGGTTCAGGCTGTTGGTGGTGGTGTAATGATGTGGGTGATATTTTTTTGGCACACTTTGGGCCCATTAGTACCATTTGAGTATCGTGTCAACATCACAGCCTACCTGAGTATTGTTGCTGACCATGTTCATCCCTTTATGACCACAGTGTACCCATCTTCTGATGGCTACGTCCAGCAGGATAACGTGCAAATCATCTCTGACTGGTTTCTTGAACATGACAATGAGTTCACTGTACTCAAATGGCCTCCACAGTCACCAGATTTCAATCCAATAGAGCACCTTTGGGATGTGGTGGAACGGGAGATTCGCATCATGGATGTGCAGCTGACAAATCTCCAGCAACTGCGTGATACTAGCATGTCAATATGGAGCAAAATCTCTGAGGAATTTTCCAGTACCGTGTTGAATCTATGGCACGAAGGATTAAGGCATTTCTGAAGGCAAAAGTGGGTCCAACCCAGTACTAGTACCTAATAAAGTGGCCGGTGAGTGTGTATTGCATCACCAAAATCGATTAAAGTCATGTCCATGTATTGCACGATAAGTTAATATACGTAATGATTATTGTGACAGGCCTATGCACACGCATTTTTTATTGTTATCAATGGCAAAAAAGCTGCTCTGCTTAATATTATGATGGAAACTAAATTTTATAATAGTATTGTTATAGAACCATAAAAATGAAAGCATTTTTTTATTTATAATAACTAAAATATATAAATGCCTTACCTTATTTCAGCTTATTTCTGTATTAGTAAAACTAAAGAAAACGACAACAAAACACATTTATTAAAAAGGAGAACAAAACAACTAAATTAATCCCACAATAATTTCGAAATTGTTCACATTTAAAATGAAAAGGGAAAAGATCAAAGCTAGATACATGGATTAAAGGCAAGAGATGTTTCATTTTGGTCTCGGAATAAAATTGAACTTGCAAAAGTGAAATATTCATAGCATATTAAATGCAAGTGCTTAATGAAAAAAAATGATGAAATTGAAAATGAAATCATGCTTTATCATCATTCTGCATAACCAATAGATTGGTGTAAAAATAAGACTCACTCTGACCTATATTAAATTATATAGGTTTATTTATATAGCACAACGGTAATTTGAAGTGCTTTAAAATAAAAAACAAAGTAGAATAAAGAATCACACAATAAGAGATAAAGAATTAAAATCAAAATAATAACACATAAAGCATAAAACAATAAACATAAAAATAAGCAAGAAATACGGCGTCACGGTGGCGCAGTGAGTAGCACGATCGCCTCACAGCAAGAAGGTCACTGGTTCGAGCCTCGGCTGGGTCAGTTAGCATTTCTGTGTGGAGTTTGCATGTTCTCCCCTTGTTCGCGTGGGTTTCCTCCGGGTGCTCTGGTTTCCCCCACAAGTCCAAAAACATGTGGTATAGGTGAATTGGGTAAGCTAAATTGTCTGTAGTGTATGTGTGTGAATGAGTGTGTATGGATGTTTCCCAGTGAAGGGTTGCAGCTGGAAGGGCATCCGCTACTTAAAACATATCGTCACCTTGGAATTATAAGGTTCTATCTGCATTCTAAATGATTTTGAGATATTGAGCTTCAAAGTTTTTACATTCCATAAAGCAAACAATATGTGTGTAACAGTTCTCTTTCATACATTAGCATGACAGAGACTAAATATAGTTTAAATGTAAATTATCAAAGTTCTCTTACATTTGCAAATTGGAGAAAACAATACACGGTAAATGCAGATAGAATATTTTAATTCTGAAAAGTAATTTTTCACTTGGAATTATAAGGTTCTATCTGGCAGATCATTAATTTCAAGAAATACAATCAAAAAATTTATAATTTGATGTTGTAACAATATGTTGATGTTATAGAAAGCAAAAACTTTACTTTCTGAAGCATTTATTTCATGTTTTAGGATGAATATTCTTTCTTGTTCGAATTAAACATACAAGGCTGAGCTAAATATTTTGTCCAGTGCAGATCTATTTGTCCTTCAAGGCTTATATTAAATTTAAAGAATGAGCAAATGCGTTTAATAAACACTGAAAAATGTTTCACTTACCATATATAAAAAAATTAAAATATTTATCTAATATATTACATTTTTTTTAATGTTTGTTTCTTTTTCAACAATGTAAAATTTAACATTTCACCTCAATGTCAAAAAATGTGGTGTGGCATTATTTAGTCAACTCTGATTTTGTGTGATTTTTTTTTTTTTTCTTTTTTTTTTTCTTTTCTTTTTTTCTTTCTGGTCTTTTTCGCTGTCAATGGAGCAGTCCATCGAAATGACAAAGAAAGTTGTTCCTGATTGGCTCTCGTGCATGCATTAAAAATGCTGATTGGCTCACAGAAAGAACCTTATAGAGCCAAGCTAAAGTTTGACTTTGTAGATAAACCTTTTTTGTTTTTTAAATAAAAAGTCTTAAAATGTAAACAACTTATAAAAAAAACATCACAGACTGTAAATAAGTTGTCATTTAATAAGAATAAGTGGATAACTCAATTTTGACAAAAATGTCAGATAGAACCTTATAATTCTAAGGTGACGATATGCTGGATAAGTTGGCGGTTTGTTTTGCTGTGGTGACCCCAGATTAATAACGGGACGAAGCCGAAAATGAATGAATGAATGAATGAAGCAAGAAATAAAAACAACAAGCAATTAAAATGATTAAATACAGATAAAAAATGTTAAAACAGCTTTGAAAGGAAAAAAGAAAGAAAGAAAGCCACAAAGAGTGCGATCTGTTGGACGAAGCAGATAAAAGAATAAGTGATGATACAACATTTTATTATATGTAAAATTAATTAATTATAAAGTATAAAGATTTTAAAATAATTATTATTTTTTTGGATAAAATGTGATCCTCATCTTTACATCTTTATCTTCACTTTGTGTAGCCTTCCTGAACAAAAGCATTAAAAATGACACTTTAAGGACGCATCTCTGTGTTAAAATTAAGTGCTTTTCGGCATCTCTAACCTGACTTTCTCGTCCTTGTTCAGCTGCCATCTCACCCACTCACCCCGTCCAGACACTCCGAGAGTCGAGGAGTGAGCGGATCTCCAGTCTACCACACTCTTCCTCACCTATCTTCACTCGGGACTCCTCACAGCGGGATGATGTGGGGGCCCCTCGAACCCCCCAAAACCCAGAAGCCCTGGAGTCTCAGCTGTCTGCGACCTGCACCACCCCTCAAACCCTCCGCTGCTTTGTGTTACAAAGAGGTATTCAACTGTGTCCTGTGTTACCTGTTAATTAGGGCTGGACGATATGACCAAAAATCTCAAATCACGATATAAGTCATCGCATATCCTACTAACGATAAATATATCACGAATTAGTATCATTTCCGTACATTCAATTAATTACTAGTTTATATATGTTGATCACGTGTGGAGGACTGTTTCTTTTTTACATTTTAAATATACTCAGAAATGTAATCATTCATTTATTTTTCTTCGGCTTAGCTTATTTATCAGGGGTCCCCACAGCGGAATGACCTGCCAACTATTCCCGCATATGTTTTACGCAGCGGATGCCCTTCCAGCCGCAACCCAGTACTGGGAATTAGCATTTTGGACTGTGGGGGAAACCGGAGCACCTGGAGGAAACCCAGGGAGAACATGGGGAGAACATGCAAACTCCACACAGAAATGCCAACTTGCCCAGCCGGGACTCGAACCAGCCACCTTCTTGCTGTGAGGCGACAGTGCTAACCACTGAGCCACAGTGCCGCGTACTCATTAATATATGATCATATTTCTCACTTTGTTTAGAATTGCAAATGTTTGATTAAAATATAAAACTATAAAGTAAATATGAATCAAATATAAAGCACTTTTCACTTTCTCACGATGCTGTTAGTCACGTTTCTGTTTACTTCCCTGTAATAGCGTGTAATATTATGTGCGTGTTTTAATTATGAAAAAAAGTATTCTATAAAGAATAAATATAAATTGTGACAACACCAAATTAAATGATAGAGCATAATGTGAAACAATAGACTTCTTATTTTGTCCATATGATATCGTTATATCATATGGACAAAATAAGCACAGCCCTACTAAATATGCACAGCCCTACTGTTAAGGAGTTTCTTAAAGAGACGGTTCACCCAAAATTGTAAATTTGCTGTTAATTTACTCGCCAACAAGCCATCCAAGATGTAGAAGTAGAACATTAAAGAAAGTTTTTAGCTGAATCTGTGGTCCTTGGTGATGAATATAATGCAAGTCATTTTCACAGTCAAGAAAACGCATACAGGCAGAACAAAATGAATACCTGTATCTCCAAATGGTTCTGAGCATGTTCAAAAGGTTTCTTTTGTTGCATAATAAGGCACACTATGAACTGTTGCTGTTAGCTCATAAACCTGTGATTATGTATTACAAACTCAAGCTCTAGACCAGTGGTCTGAAACTCGATTCCTGGAAGGCTGCAGCTCTGCATAGTTTATCTCCAACCACCTCCAACTCACACCTGCTTAACAGTCTCTAGTAGTCTTGAACACCTTGATTAGTTGGATCAGCTGTGTTTGATTAGCGTTGGAGCAAAAGACCTATGCTCTAGACCAGGGGTGGGCAAACTCATGGACTGGAGGGCCAGTGTCCTGCATAGTTTAGCTTCAATTCTAATCAAACACACCTGAACATGCTAATCAGTGTCTCCAAGATCACTAATTATCTATAAGCAGGTGTGTTTGATCAGAGTTGGAGCTAAACTGTGCAGGACACCGGCCCTCCAGGACCGAGTTTGCACACCCCTGCTCTAGACTGTTGCAAATGTACTAAAGATTATCTTTCGAGACCTACAGATAAGTTAAGATCTTGATGGCCTGAGAAGTAAATTAAAGTCTGTGTGAACCGGAAGTTGCTGAAACATTTATTTCAGTATTTTGATGTACTTCCAACTAAAATGGAATTTTAAGTAAGGGGTGGGGCTTTCTTTGTGCGCATCATTTCCTCATAGCAAACTACTGAGTGAGAGGGGAATGATTAAGAATATTGTGGTCAAAAACTGACATCAACAGAAAAGCAACGCTATGACAAACGTGGAAGCAAATGAAGCTAAACAAAATAAAACAAATAAAACAAAAAATATATATTTTCAGTGGATTAACTTACACAGATGAATTGTTCATCTAATCCAGTGGTGTCCAAACTCGGTCCTGGAGGGGCGGTGTCCTGGAGAGTTTAGCTCCAGCCCTAATTAAACACACCTGAACCAGCTAATTAAGCTCTTACCAGGAAAGCCGAAGTCACACTAGAGTTTGAGCTTGCGAAATTCTGTCGTACGGCGCTGCGAAAAGGGGCGGGATTAAACAAGATGATTAGACATTAAAAAAATCGAGCAATTGCTCCATCTTTTAAATTTCTGTTCAAAAAGGTCATGTTTTGATCCTGATTTGGTCTCACGCAGTGAAGTGATGCGATTTCGCAGGTCAGAATTCACCAAGTTTGAACTTTGCACCGCAGCAACCTGCGAAATCTGATGCATGACCATGCGTTTCCGGTCTGACGCATTCCCGTGCGTATGAATAGAAGTCTATGGAGGGAAAACTCCAGTGTGACCGCGGCTATATACTAGAAACTACTTGGCAGGTGTGTTGAAGCAAGTTGGAGCTAAACTCAGCAGGACCCTCCAGGACCGAGTTTGGACACCCCAATCTAAACAATAACAATGTAGACTAGCAAAATAAACATTAAAAATTATGACAACAACAGCACATTTTCATTTTTAAGTGAACTCACCTTTTTCTACATTGATAGCCTCACTTTTTTTGCTATAATCCTGTTTGTGTACAGTGATTTAAATACGGATTAAGCAGTCAATGTAACTATTTGTTCAATGGCTCATTATTGTTTAATAAGCGAATAATTTGTCTAATTTTCTGATTCAAATTTCTTTCAGGAACTCAGTAAAAGTCCCAAAAATATGAAAAAGCTCCTGCCCAAACGAAAACCTGAGAGGAAGCCATCTGATGAGGAATTTGCTGTGAGAAAAAGTATGACACACTACAAAATTATGGCTTCGTTAAAGCTCTGTAGGTTTTTACATCAGGATGTTTTGCGTTTATTATTGTTTAAGCTCTTTTCCTCTCTCTTTCTTCATTAATTTATTTTTCACCAATGTTGTCCCACCATTGGATATTTTTATTTCTTTTTATCTCATTTTTTGGGCATCTTTGGCTCTCCCTTACTTTACTCCTATTGGTGTGGTCCATTCTTTCAACCCACCCGTTCTCTCCATATGATTTGTTTATTATTGTTTGTAAGAAAACTTTGTTGGCTCTTTACAATAATGACGCTCTTTTCTTTTTTGCCATCAGGCACCGCAGCTCTGGAGGAGGATGCTCAGATCCTGAAAGTGATTGAAGCGTACTGCACAAGTGCTAAAACACGCCAAACACTCAACTCAAGTATGTACACATTTTTGTATGCTTGGAAAAACGTTGAAATCTCACTTCAGTCCCAGATTGCATGATGGAGATTTGTGAATGTTTCGAGTTAGAAGATGTATATTGTCAATATAGTCACAATTTAATTGTAATTTTCTCAAAAACAAAATACTCTTCAAACGTTTGGGGTCAGTAAAACCGGAGTAAAGGTCTTTGCACACTGACGTCCAAAAATTTGAATGAATTATTTTCTTATTCATATTTGAAAAATTTGTCACGTACACAAACCTTGCACACTGAGTCCGATGTGTATTAATTAATCCATCCCAAATGTCAATTTAAGCAGTGATACTTTGTTCTCTCTTCTATTCTCTTCTCTTTTTTTTGTGATTACATTTTTATTGATTTTACATGTGAGTGGTCACAGCATCTTACATTTTCTTTCCAATAAACAAAACAAGATCCACTCCTTTACCTCCCCAGCACACCCAGAAAAACACCCACCCCACCCAACAGCGGTGCCAAAGTCCATGCCATTCCACAAATAGCATTGCAATCAAGACGGATAACTAACAGAAAATATATACATACATATAAACATAAGATACACGTATCTTCAACACAAACATAATAAGTACAGGGTATATTTACAGTCTAATATTATAGAATATAACACACATATACATGCATGTATGTATATATACCTACCCATACATATACAAATCCATACACATACAAATAAAGTTCTCCTCTCTTCTCTAAAGTAGAAAAAAGAGGAATAGGCTACAAATAGTGTTCATCCAATACTGAATAGAGAGGAAAGAGAGTTCAGCTCATTATCAAAGATCTGCTCTATGATTATCCTGAAAGTTTCTTTCTGGAAATCAGTGGAATTTTGATACATTACTTCTGATGCTTCACGCATTTACATGCGTAAACAAATCTAGAACATAGACTGGCAGTACCTAGACATTATAATAGATGGTGGCCACGTTGACATATCGGAGCAACGGACCAAAGTGGACAATGAGTCGTCTGGCTTTCTATTATAATGTCTATGGGCAGTACGTCAAAGGTATGGACACACAAACAGCGGTAGTGGAGAGGTGTTCCAGTCACTGAATCCTGCATATGGGTTTTCAGCTGTCCGCCATGTTCTGTCTTATATATATCGGGATGTGTAGAGCTGCGCATCGATGGATTTGCTATTCAGTGTTTGGACTCTCAGTAGTGATTATTAACCCACACTGAACTGAGCTAAACTGAACTGAACTTAATCTCTGAAAACTGAACTGACACCGTTTCAATTCACTATAATCTTCCATGTGAAGCTGCTTTGACACAATCTACATTGTATATGCGCTATACAAATAAAGATGAATTGAATTGAATATTATGCTCTGTGTTTGTCATAAAGTTATCTGTGGCTCAGGTGACAGCATTCTGTATTTTGCCTTTCGCTTGTACTGTGGCTCTGACCTGTCAAAACACCTCTCAAAGCACCTTTTTGGGATGCAAAAAATTGAAACAAAATCTAATTTGAATTCGTTTTTTTTATGATGAACGAAAGTTTCGGAGGCAGTGCGTCAATACGATTGACACAGCGTGAGGTCAGATTTATTTTTTAACATGCGAAAATTACAGGTGAAAATTTCATATTCAGTGTGCAATAACCTTAAGGATGCTGAAAATTCTGCTAAAATATTTAGATTTGACAATACTCTATCATAGATTTCTTTCAAATTTTAATCATGTATATTTAAACAAAAAATACTGTTTTCATTAATATTGCGACGTATTTCAAGTCCTACAAAACCCCTTCATCTGTCATCTGAAGTCTCTGTCAGGCATTCTCTTATCTCTTGTAAAATACTGCACCTTTTCTGAATTCGCTGTATAAATGTCTGTTGACTAAACTCTGTTGTTCACTCTTTTAATATCTTCTGCTCTTTTAACATGCACCTTTGTCTCTTTTCCTCTCTCTGTTGTCCTTCATTCATTTATTTTCCACCAACTTCTCTCTTACGTTGTCCCACCATTGTTATTTCTTTTGTTATATTTTTATTTCATTTCTGGGCATCTTGGTCTTTCCCACACTTTACTCCTCTTGGTTTGGTCCATCCCACCCGTTCTCTCCATATGAATGGTTTGATCCCCATCCTTAATTAGCATGGCAGGGCACTGATTTGATGCATAATCACGTGCTGGCTGATGTTGACCAATCGTGTGTGGATGCTGTGGGTTGCCGTAGCAGCGGATTTCCTTCATCCGACCAATCAGAAGACTCGGACTATGACAGTATATGGATAACTCACACTAACAGAATTGGTTCAGTGTCCCGTAAGAGCTGCTGCTCGTGTTTACACATCAAAACTATAATGCTTTTTCTTTTCATTTTATTAATATATTACCTATTAGATGAAAGGTGATATCCAAAAGAGTATAAAAGGGACAATTACGCTCTCCGGCCACTTCATTAGGTACACCTGTTCAACTGCTCATTAACGCTATTTCTAATCAGCCAATCACATGGCAGCAACTCAATGCATTTAGGCATGTAGACATGATCAAGATGATCTGCTGCAGTTCAAACCGAGTATCAGAATGGGGAAGAAAGGTGATTTAAGTGATTTTTGGTTGTTGGTGCCAGACAGGCTGGTCTGAGTATTTCAGAAACTGCTGATCTACTGGGATTTTCACACACCACCATCTCAAGGGTTTACAGACAATGGTCTGAAAAAGAGAAAATATGCAGTGAGCGGCAGCTCTGTGAGCGCAAATGCCTTGCTGATGCCAGAGGTCGGAGGAGAATGGCCAGAATGGTTTGAGCTGATAGAAAGGCAAAAGTAACTCAAAGCTTAGAACAGGAAACTGAGGCTACAATTCACAAAGGCTCACCAAAATTGGACAATAGAAGATTGGAAAAACATTGCCTGGTCTGACGAGTCTCGATTTCTGCTGCGACATTCGGATAGTAGGGTCAGAATTTGGCATCAACAACATAAAAGCGTGAATCTATCCTGTCTTGTATCAACAGTTCAGGCTGGTGGTGTAATGGTGTGGGGGATATTTTCTTTGCACACTTTGGGCCCATTAGTACCAACTGAGTATCATGTCAACGCCACAGCCTACTTGAGTATTGTTGCTGACTATATCCATCCCTTTATGACCACAGTGTACCCATCTTCTGTTGGCTACTTCCAGCAGAATAACGCGTCATTTCATAAAGCGCAAATCATCTCAGACTGGTTTCTTGAACATGACAATGAGTTCTCAAATGGCCTCCACAGTCACGAGATCTCAATCCAATAGAGCACCTTTGGGATGTTGTGGAAGGGGAGATTCGCATCACAGATGTGCAGCCAACAAATCTGCAGTAAGCGTTTAATGCTATCATGTCAATACGGAGCAAAATCTCTGAGGAATATTTCCAGTACCTTGTTGAAACTATGCCACGAAGGATTAAGGCAGTTATGAAGACAAAAGGGGCTCCAACCTGGTACTAGTAAGGTGTACCTAATAAAGTGGCCGGTGAGTGTATGTCTGTATGATTCGGGTTTAGTAAAATTGAAAGACAACATTCTTATAAACTATATAGGCACTTTTAAAAAGGGGGGGGGGGGGGTATTAAAAATTAATATGTATAGCTATGGGGGAAAAATGTAAAGACAACTTGAAAATGTATAGTTATACACTTAAGCCAAATTTAAATTATTCACAATTTTTATGTAAAAGAGCAAAAAAGGAGCCATGTTATCAGACATGTTTATATCCATAAACAGCAAAAGTAAGTCCAAGGCACCTGATAAATGTGGAAAAAATATTAAAAAGCCTTTATTGACATCGCTATTCCTTAAAAAGGCGCAGTTTTAATGTATAGCCATGTCAATAAAAGCTTTTTAATATTTTTTGCCACATTTATCGAGTGCCTTGGACTTACATTTGCTGTTTATTCTGATGAATTCCTTACCCAAAGAGCACAGACACATTAATTAAACTACTCCTGATCACTTTTTGTTTGATTTTGGATGTTGATAGTAATTTTTATAGAACACAATACCATTTTTTTTTACTTCAATTTAATATCAATATTGGTTGGAATAATAATCCAGCTTTTCAATTACATCAAATTAAATAATTTGCTATTATGACCAATTGTCATTTTCTGAAATGGGGAAACAGCTCTAAAAGTCAAAGTTTTTGTTAAGAAATGTTATCATATCAGACTTTCATAAAAACAAATAATAATGCTAAACAAATTATTAGGTATAAAGGCTATATTAAATAAATCTAGTAAATCCAGAGCAACTAATCATATTCAAATGGTCAAATGTTTGTTTGCGTATGGTATCCCAATGATCCCAGTCACTTCCCACAGTTCAAATATTAACCTTACATTGCTCAACTTTGTTTCAGGATCAAGGAAGGAGTCTGGACCACATATGCTTTTTCCTGAGGAGGAGAAAATCATTGTGGAAGAAACAAAGAGCAATGGTCAAACTGTAATTGAAGAAAGGTTACAGCTCTATACATTTATTTCACCATTTACATTTCGCCATGTACGTTCAACATCTGAGCAGTCATTCATGATCATTTGTCTGTATGTCTATTACAGGAGTCTAGTGGATACAGTTTATGCCTTGAGGGATGAGGTACAAGAACTTAAGCAGGTTAGTTCATGTGCATTGGTGCTTAATGTGATCATATGAAAATCTGGTGCCGTGACCCGGACTCTCTTATTTTCTTCTTTCAAATCATCAGGACAACAAGAGGATGAAGCGAACTCTTGAAGAAGAACAAAAGGCAAGGAAAGAGCTGGAGAAGGTTGTCAGGAGGGTGTTAAAGAGTATGAACGACCCATCCTGGGATGAAACCAATTTGTGAGAGATTCTACAGGAAATAAGAATAGTGTAGAATAAGTCTCCTGACCAAAAATATCTGTAAATATTGTGACAAATCTGGACTTGACTCCCTTAGTCACAGTATTACGCTTTTTAAAATGCAATCCTATTCAAACCTTTTTGTTTGCCTGTGCCAAGTATTTAGTTTGGTCAGATATGCTCTAGATAACTGTATCGAACCTGTACATCATCTATTTGGAATGTACTTTCCCTTTTTACAGGATCAGATGTGGTCTGGCAAAGCTGCCAAAAGAACTTCTTGCAGATTGATCATTTAGTTCACAGATGTCATTGGTTCCTAGTCCAAATCTAGGAGTCTCAGGGATGCTAGACACACTGTACCTACACAAATAGCCAGGCCTGCATTACTTTTCCATTCACTTGACAGTATGTTCAATAAGTGATGACATTCAATAGGAGTTTTCTAATAGAGAACCTTGCAATACAAAACTGGAAGCAATTCTGAGGGCACTAGTCTTATTATTGTTTAAATTTTTTTATAGAGAGAGGTTTTGGATCACATCTCAATATCGCTTTTACGATATCCTCAGTTTTAATTCTGTCCGTTTGCTTGTTTTGCACCTTGTATCCTTTTTTTTTAACTTTGATCCTGAACACTAATTGTGCATCCACCGATTTTTGTTATGTACAGAAATGATCCTTTATTTTATTTAATGCTCAGAAATGTGCCTTTTTTGGGAAGAAAAAAAAGAGATTTCCAGAACTTTGTCAGCATTTCTAGCTCTGTCAGCATTTCAAAGAAGCTTTGTAAGAAAACTGTATGCAAGATCGATTTTAAATTAACACTGAATCTGTGGTTGGAAACTGACGGATTAAGAGTCTTCTATGTTGTCTGTCTAATTTATGTATTTAAATGAAATATTGTCTACAGCAAAATGACTGTGTATTGTGAAATTTCCAGATAACCTTGACTACTTTCTCTTTCCAAAGCACTCTCTCTCTGTCTTACTCTTTATTTCTTGCTGATTGAATTAAATAAATACAAATTCCTACTGTGAGTCTTTGATCGTGGCTTGTGTTAGTCTCGTTTATTTTTCATTTGCTTAAAGAAGTCTCCCAAGTTTTAAGTCTGCAATCATTTTCGTTTATAGTACTTTAAAAAAGATTCTATATTTAAGTATAATCAAATGTGTATATATTCTCCCAATGGCATGTGAAATATATATCCAGCCAATATTACAGTGAACAGGAGTTTTTAGAGCAAAAAGGCTGTTTATGTCAGTAATGGAACTATTGACTGGCTCGAGCTGGTCGAAAAACAATAGCAACTCAATTAAGCACTCTGTTAAACTGAAGCCTGTAGAAGAGCATGTCCAATCAGACAACAATTAGCATTTAATTAGATAATCAAAGCATTTTGTGTATAATTAAAATGGGCTCAGTACATTTCTTCGTTGACTTGTGGTATTCTCACACCAAACTTCCTTCACTCCAATGGAAATCATATTTACAATGTCTGAGTCATGTATTGCTATATGCTCTATATTTACGGAAGGCCGTTTCTGGCAGGTAAAAACGTCTGATTAAATAATCTGAAAAATATCGCTAAGTTGCGAAGTATGTGCTATCCATCTTGCCGAAAAGCTAATTCATGCTTTTATGACTTCTAGGCTGGATTACTGTAATGCTCTGTTCGCTGGTTGCCCAGCATCCTCTATTAATAAACTTTAGTTAGTGCACAATGCAGCTGCCAAAGTTCTTACCAGGGGTGCGTTTCCCTAATTAAACAATTATTCAAAGTCATTTTTTTTCATGCATAACTCTGCAGTCTTCATAAACAAGATAATTATAACTTAAACTCAAAATAATCATTCATCTTTTTTTCGGCTTAGTCCCTTTATTAATCCGGGTTCGCCACAGCTATCCAGCATATGTTTTACACAGCGGATGCCCTTCCAGCTGCAACCCATCACTGGGAAACATCCATACATTCTCATTCACATACACTACGGACAATTTAGCCTACCCAATTCACTTACACCACATGTTTTTGGACTTGTGGGGAAAAACCGGAGCATCTGGAGGAAACCCACGCCAACACAGGGAGAACATGCAAACTCCACACAGAAACGCCAACTGACCCAGCCGGGGCTCACACCAGCAACCTTCTTGCTGTGAGGCGAACGTGCTACCCACTGCGCCACCATGCAGCCCCTACTCATAATAATCTTCCTCGTTAATTTATTTGACAAGGAACTTTGTATTGTAGTGGATAACACATTTCTAACGTTCAAGTACATCAAGGAACATTTTTACACCTGTAAACTTTGAAGTAAATTTTTTTGCCCTCCCATTAATTTAAAATAATGTTTTCCAAGTGATCTTTAACAAACCATGGACATTTTCACAGTATTTCCTGTAAAAAAAGAAGTAATAATAATAAATAATAAGTCTCTTTCTTATAGTATATTTCTTAAATAAAAGCAGTTTTTTAATTTTTAAAAATACAATTTTAAGGTCAGTATTATTAGCCTCCTTAAGAAATATTTACTGTATATATTTGATTGTCTACATAATAAACCAGTTATACTATAACTTGACTAATTAATAACGAGTAGAATATTACTTTCAACGTGACTGAAAACTAAATTTGATCAATGTGTTACATCAGTTCTCCAGTACTTGCCGACTGTTTGTAAGTTCAAGACTGCATTTCCTAACGTAAAACTATGTACACTCAATTTCTGATTAATAATATGCAGAGCCGAGGACGCTATTGAAAGCAAAAGTCTAATATAATCAACAGTGGACATTTTAATAGTGTTTCACAACATGAACATGACTAAAGTTGAATCTTTTTATTACCTGTGTCAATTTGGGGGTTAACTTCTGAATGCGGGAACTAATGCGAACAGCGCCGTTACAGAGAGAGCGCGCGCGACACCTAGAGCGCGCGAAAGAGGCCCCAGTCATTTCTCCGCAGTTTGCCGCCAATGGCTGATATCACTTCTCCGTGACCTATGTCCGTGACGTTTTGACACAAAAATATCACGCGGAGCCCCCCCGCGGTGCGTGCCCTGCGGGCCCATCCGCTACGCCACTGATTATGTTTCTAACTACAGCTCCAGAGGTGTAGTTGCAAGCATATAACTTTGCAACGCAGTTTGCGAATGTTCGTTGGAACGATGGTTTGGGAAACGCCAAATCAACAAACTAAATTTGTAACGATGGAACTTGCGACCTTAATTGGCCAATGATGGTTTTCGGAAACCCACCCCAGGACTAGAAAGTATGACCATATCACCACAATTTTATCCTCCTTACACTGGCTTCCGTATTGATAAAAACAATATTGCTTCTTACCTATAAAGCTTTAAATAATCTAGCTCCTGTTTATCTAACCAATTTTCTGTCGCGCTACAATCCAACCCGCTCTTTAAGATCTCAAAACTCAGGGCTTCATGTAGTTCTCCAGCCTCCGGCGCCTAGACTGCAGCTCTGAACAAGAAATTTGGCAGGAGGAGAAATGGTCGTGCCAACCGAGCCTGGTTTCTCTTGAGGTTTGTTTCCTTCACTTTCGTCAATTGGTGAAGTTTTGTTCTTCGCCACTGGCTTGCTTGGTTTGGGACTTGTAGAGCTGCCCATCGATGGATTTGCTCTTCAGTGTTTAAACTTTCAGTAGGGAAAATTAAACCACACTGAACTGAACTTTAACTCTGATAACTGGACTGACGCAGTTTCAATTTACTATAATCGTCTGTTAAGCTGCTTTGACACAATCTATATTGCAAAAGTGCTATAGAAATAAAGATGAATTGAATTGTATAAAAATGTTGAAATTATGACAAATCAAACTAAGAAATTGCAATTTTGTTAAGTGACAGCATCTACATCCATTTTGGTTGTACAGATAGGTGCAAGGAATCATTTTAAACTGTAATAAAGAGTTTAAATTATGTATAAACAATCAAAAAAATATTCTAAGTGATGTAAATGCTATAACATTTATTGCTATACCCTATTTTCTATTACTATTCTCTCGATTCAGAGAGGTGCCACATGTGCGTACTGTTGTTAATGAAGCTATTTGAAATTAGTTTAAAATTTTAATTTAATAATTTAACGAATAATGACTGGTCAAAAGTAGAATGAAACAAAATAAACCAAAAAAATAAATAAACCGAAAATGAAAATGGCCGCATGGTGGCTCAGTAGTTAACGCTTTCGCCTCACAGGTCACTGGTTCAGTTATACGAAAAACGACCATATGTAAACAGCCCCTAAATCTGTCTCGAATGATTTCGGAGGCCATTTACAACTGTCCTTTTCAGAGTATGCTCATTTTCGTAAAAGGAGCGTGGCACTTTAGAGAATTTGATTGGACGAAAGTTCTGACAAGAAGCTGAAGCGCCAGGTGATATCGTCAAAATCTACATACTGTAGCGGAAGTAAGATGTTGTTTTGAATGCAGATATATTCTAAACGGGAGTTCTGTCATTGTTTTTGGAGCATACTAGCTTACAGATAACATGTAGGCTAACATATTCCCAGTAAAAAAAACCACAACTTGGCACAATTAAACCAACCAAACCATCCCTCTGGTAATTCCTCGATTGTTTAGTCCATTTTTCTGTGGTAATCCAGGGCTGAGATGGCAACAGATGCAGGAGGAATCTGCCCAGCAAACAAGCTGAAACTCAAGAGAAGTGGGTGGATTTATTTGTTTATTTTTTGTAAACTGTTTGGCTAATGTGATGGGTGTTCAGATGTTTCTCTTTCTTTCTCCTCACATCATGTTGTTTCAGCAATGACAAAAAAGCACTGTATTTCTGCCTCATCTCCATCCAAACTCAATATTCATTGGTATTTAAAATTCCTGGCTTAGTGTCTCCTCTGCTGTTTCTTTTATTTCTTTGTATTGTAAGCAAGAATATCTGGATCGTGATAATGTCACCGGATTGTTCCTACCTTTAGCATTGTTTGTATTGCTCGAGATGTTGGCACTGTACTATTTCAACCCACAGGGCTGCGGTGCAGGTGTGGCAAAGCCTCACATCTGTTCCCCAACACCTCCACCTTATTATGGCAAACAATGACTCGCACCAAACGCTTCCAAAGACTCACAATCCTCAGGGACAGCAAGGCATTGTGGGAGATTTAATCACTGGCTGAGGCTCATGCAGAAGGAGGCAGGTTGTTCTTTTGTGCAAGAACTGAGGCGACTTTGACATTTTGAGAAAGACTGACGTTTAGGACACATTTACATAAGGACAAAGCCTAGAGAACTGAAGAGAACAGTACAGAGAGACAGAAAATGTTAAATGTCACTTAATTGAGCCGCTTTGTGCTGTCTGAAAAGTTTTAATTGTGTAAAACAAATCAAATCATTTCTATGTTGAGTGTACATGGATTGTCAGACAGTGATGAATGGCTTCTGTAGAAAATATTCAACATATAGTGGCTTTACACAAGGGCAAGTGTCACTTCCATTTCTATTCAGGCTTATGAAGTCTATACAGTAAGAATAATGCTTGTCACAGCCAAGCTGTCAGGATAGACAGCATATTTAATTTCATCTGAATGAAAACAATGCTTCGGGGGACATACATTATTGCTCAAAAGTTTGGGGTTTGTACAATTTGTCAAAGTTTCTGATAAAAGGTCTCACCCATGCCGCATGTATTTAATCAAAATGCTTAATGATTTAAATTTTTTTCTTTTAAACTGAGATTACAATTTAAAAGGGCGCTGCAGTGGCGTAAATGGTAGCGCTGTCGTCTCACTGAGCCATGGTTGGCTCAGTTGCCATTTCAGTTGGCAGGCCAAAAAGAAAATGAATGAATGAATTTAAATAAAAATCAGCACCTCTAAATTTGTGGCCATGTTGTAGAGATCTGCGCGGGACTGATTTTTTTTAGTCCCTCTTCTTCCCGCTCCTGCCAGGTTTTATTCCGCACCCGACCGCTCCCGCTGTATATTCAGCCTTTGTTCACCCGCTGCCTGCTTAGAATAATTTTCTACCCGACCGCTCCCGCTAAATTTAGGTCTGGTTTCCAAAATCTCATGTTTAAATTGGGTTCTACCAAAAGAGAGAGATAACAGATAAAACTGTAGCTTGTGCCAGGATTGTAGGCTAAAATGTTTTGTTTGCCCCTTGTGATGAGACATAAGTGTCGTGTGATGTGCGCTGAGATTTGTGGCTGGTGAGGCACTGACTTTTTCAAAGTCAGATTCACAAATATCTACACCCCGTATCAGTGCTTAATTTGTAAATTGCAAGGTCCTGGAACAGATCGGGGTAAAGGATCTGGCATGTTACCAGTGGTGGGAGAGGTGTCGCGGACGGAAGTGAAGAGAGGGGTGGGGGTTCGTGTGAGGAGGGGGATTGGTAAAATGAGGTGCCGGATCAGATTTCAGAGATTCCGGATCCGGCTTGTTCCGACACAAATTAAGCCCTGCTCAATATTTTGCCAACTGCTGATTGTGTTTCATAGGCCTATATAATATCGGCATTATCTATCTATTTCTCTATTATCTACGCTATATTGTTAGACCATCTGCTCTCGTTCAAATTACTCCAGAGTTACCGACCGCTACCGTGTTTTATTCTGAAATTTATTTCCGCACCACAAGAAATCTGGTCGGGTCTCCAGGTTGTAGGAGGGTCCTTGCCCCTGGTCGAGTTCAGGTATCTTGGGGAAGTGAGGGAAGGACGGATGGAACATAAGTTTGGGATGGTGGATGGGTGCAGCTGCAGTTCCTACTCTCACCTAAGGTTGCCAGGTGCCCTGGTTTCCCCCATAGTCCAAAGACATGCGCTATAGGTGAACTGAATAAACTAAGTTGGCCGTTGTGTATGAGTATGTATGCATGTTTCCCAGTACTGGGTTGCAGCTGGAAGGGCATCCACTGTGTAAAACATATGCTGTAATAGTTGGTGGTTCATTCTGCTGTGGCGACCCCTGATTAGAGACTAAGAGAGACTAAGTCGAAAATGAATGAAAATGAATGAAAATGAATAAATGATTGTTTATGAACTTCCATCTAAAACGATGTATTGAGTAGAGGATTGGGGCTTTTTTTTCATACTGTCATACTGATGTCATCAGAGAGAGAGAGAGGGACCCCCGCTCAAATGCAGAAGCAAATTGTTTAACTTTTATTGAAGATTAACAGCACAGATTTTTTTTTCAGTGGATTAACTTGCATGGATTAATTGTTCAAAGAATAACAATGCTTCCCCAGAGATGGGTTGCGGCTGGAAGGGCATCCACTGCGTAAAAATGTGCTGGATAAGTTGGCGGTTCATTCTGCTGTGGCGACCCAAGATTAATAAAGGAACTAAGCCGAAAAGAAAATGAATGAAAAATAACAATGCAAAATAAAAATTGTCAATTTTGATTTCAAACGGAATGAGAATGTATGGGTGTTTCCCAGTGATGGGTTGCAGCTGGAAGGGCAGTTGCTGTGTAAAACATATGCTGGATAAGTTGGCAGTTCATTTCGCTGTGGTGACCCCCAGATTAATAAAGGGACTAACCTGAAAAGAAAATGAATGAATGAATGAATGATTTCACACAGACTTCAAAGTGGAGGTTTCAGCAACTATTACTTTAGCCTTCCCTGTCACATTTTTCTTAAGAAATCAATTTAAAATTCAGATTTCTTCTCATCAACCTTAAAAACAGATTATAATTTAATGAACAGAAAATTCAAAGGAATAGCATTTATTTGAAATGGATAAAGAAAGTTTACTTCACTGTCACTTTAACCAAATAAATGCATTACTGCTGCCCCTGTGACCTGAACCCAGATAAGCGGCAGCCATTGATGAAAAAAAAAAACGAAACACCAAAACACATTTTTTGAGATGTTAACTATCATATATGTGTCCCACATTGCTAAAAACATTATTAGGACACATATATTTCACAAAATTTGTTCTTCCGGTTTAAAAAGAAATTTTAAAGTAAAGTCACGTCCATGAGATCCTTGTGTAAATTCCAGCGTGGAGATTGGCTGGCTGTACTGGCTTTTTAGCATTAATTCATGACTTGATTCGAACCAATCAGCGTATTTTATTGTAAATGAGGTGCAACTTCATTAATTTGCATGTTACAGCCTCGAAAATTGTTTTTACCTGTTACAGTGTTCAGACGGAGACGCCACGTTGTGTTGCCAACCGTAATTAAAACAAGTGGAAGAAGAAGAATTATTCTGAGACATGGGTCATCAGTGTTTTTTTATAAATGTGCCACAATTAAAGTTTTGTTTCCATTTCCCTGCAATGAAAGTGCAGCTGGACTCACGTGTGGAGTACAGTGGTCTGCTAACACGCGACATAAATACGTTTGTAAAGAACATTTTTTACCCAAGAGCTTTTCGCATCTGGAAATGGTGAACTCCAGATTTGCCACACGTCTCCTTTTAAAAAAGCCGCGGTTGTTGATTATTCTGTCTACGGATTTGGTAAGTGTGCGATCAGTGTTCTTTGTTTATGTTTATTCCGATGGCAAAGATAGTTAGTATCGTCAGCAGTACTCTTTCAGTTTTTAAAGACATACCTTAGTCAAAATGATTTAGTTACTAAGTTTACAGTACGTTAATATCACTACAATATTATGGACTGTAAGATCCGCTGTAAATGCTGCTCTCCGAATGTAAACACCTCAATCAAACTATTACTGTCGTGTAGGATTTTCGCCGCATTTTGTGACAGGATAGTCTATACACAAACGGCTGTTTGACGCTATTCTCTGCATCCACCAAGAAATGCAGAGTTTTTTTTTTTCTCCCATTCAGCGTGTGGTATCAAATTCCATTAAAACAACACTCTTCCAACAGTTCCTTGCATCCAATATCTTGTTTGTCATGGGGGGCATGCATGAAATGTTCCCGAATGAAAGTGAAAGTGCCAAACTGCAGTTAAAGTCGACATTAAGAATGAAACACCCGAAATAACATGAAACTCCAGAGGAAATGTGGATATTGAGGCAATGATGTTAATCGAATTATGTGTTATAACATGTAAACAGGATCATAAAAGGAACATTCAAAAAGCAACTCATGTAAACACCTTACTCATATTATTGTCTTATTCATATTAAGGCAAATAATTTGATTACTGAAGTCCATGTAAACGTAGTCGCTGTGTTTCTCCCCTGCATCTGTGTTTGTGTTGCAGCTGTGAAAATCAGCGTGTGCACAATATGAAACTCCCCTTTTCATGCAAACCCTTCCCTCTTTCACCACTTGACACTCCCATCTAAACAAAGCTGGACCCACCCACTTTCCTGACTTTTTTCAAACTAGAGGTGTGAAAACACCCTGCTTAGACAGGGAGGGGGGACTTTTATTTCATTAAGTTGATGTACTTCCAACTGAAATGAAATATTAAGAAGGGGCAGGGCTTTTTTTTGCACATCATTTTCTCATAGCAAACTAACAGTAAGAGGGGCGTGGTTAGGAATATTGTGGCTGAAGCCCTCAAACTGACATCACTAGAGAAGGACCGCCATTCCAAACGCAGAAGTAAATGGACAGACTTTGAATTAAGATTGAAAATTTCTTTTTATTAGTGAAACGTTTATTGAAATAAACGTTTGTAAATTTTGATTTCACATGGACATTAAACTTTAAACTGCACCAAAGCAACCTAGCAACACCAGATAATCTAGGAAATGAATAGAAACACCTTAGCTTGACTTAGTTCTTGATTTGATTTCGATCATGTTTAAACATGTCACTATGTACTTTATATTCATGCTTGACTATAAGAAGACCATGTTTAAGCAATTCTTGAGATCTGGTGGTAAACCCCAATAGACTAAATAGCACTTGATGAAAGACAAAAGCTCTGTCTCTGTTCCGTTTGTACTGAATGAGGGTTAAGCTTGTATACCTTCGCGCTTATGAAAGTGACAGGCCAAATTTGATTCTTTTATGGGCTCTGACTGCCCCTCATTGACTCACAATGGAAAGGATATAATTTTGCAGATGTTGGTGAAAAAGCTCAAATGTCAGCCTCTTTTCAGACTGCCAGAGCTGCCTTGGTCCGGGGATGAATAATGGATCAGTCACCTTTGTCTACTGCTGAATATTCTTACATAAACACAAAGACTCATAAAACGTACAAAAGAGCATCTAATTCATCTTTTAGCGCTCAGATCAAACGCGGCGATAACTCAGCCTGTGTTTCTTAACGACAGGCAGGTAAATGAAGAACACCTTTGTGCTGCTTCTGTCTCTTGTGTTCAGAACAAACGTCAGATTTACCCGACTGCTGTCTTATGTGTTTCACCTGCTTTTTGTTCAAATGTACACCCATACGAAAGGCTGCAAGGGAGTTCAATGAGTGCGTACACTGGATTTTGAGTAGACATATTCATTCACTTCTTTTCCTTCAGCTTAGTCCCTTATTTAGGGGTTGCCACAGCTGAATGAACCGCCAACTATTACAGCATAAGTTTTATGCCCTTCCAGCCGCAATCCAATACTGGGAAACAGCCATTTACACTCATACACTATGGCCAATTTAGTTCATCCAATTCACCTATACCACATGTCTTTGGATTGTGGGGGAAACTGGAGAACCCGCAGGAAACCCACACCAACACTGGGAGAACATGCAAACTCCACACAGAAATGCCAACTGGTCCAGCCGGGACTCGAACCAGCGATCATTTTGCTGTGCAGCTACAGTGCTAACCACTGAGCCACCGTGCCACAGGAGTCATATCATATTATAATTTGTTTTGACAGAATCTACTGTACATCTCAGCTGTTTCTAGAATGTTTGTAAAAATTAAGCTCAAAGTATCTAACAGATTATCTTTATCCCATGCTGTAAATCCCCCTTTTTTGTAAGGAGGTAAAAACCTTGCTTTTGTGTGTCTCTTTAAATGCAAATGAGCTGCTGCTCTCTTCTGTGAAGGGGCGGTGCCTTTATAGCTTGTGCCTTGGTTAGTCTTACAAGAACAAACAATACGTCTGCTTGCATTTTAAAGCCATGTTAGGGGCCGATCACATCGAACTCGCTTTTTGCGTTGAGAGGCGTCTTTTTTTGCCAACTCTGAGCGGTAAAGGTGCGTTATATGTCAGTCGCGTCTTTTTCATTCTCTAATTAAATGAAAGCAAAGGCAGGGTTTCCACTGAGGTGACTGCAGTGTTTGTGTTGTCAAGAAGACTACGGAGACTTTTGAAGATGGAGGAGAGACCAGTGGTTGCTGTTTTGAGTTATCCGGTGCTGTATGACTTCACAAATCTTGAATATCACAATATTATTAAATTTAAAAGTGATATTAATATCAACAGCAACACTCATGCACATTACCCAGCTGATTCAGTCGTTGCCTAGTGACATAAAAAGCGCACCGCACTTCTTTTTTTTCTTGTCAACAAAATAGGCAGTGAGGTGTGCCTCGTGATTTTGGAACGTAAAATCACGTTTGGTGGGATCGGCCCCTTAGTTTAATACAGTTTATGTTGAATGAGAAAAAGTTCTCTTTCACATCAATTCACATTTTCGATGTAAAATATATTTACCCCATATTTTAATTTTTAAAAAATTGTTAAAAGGTATTATCCAAAAACTTAAGGTTTGTCATTTTTTTCTGCTTTTTAAATAGTCAAAATTGAATCATGATTAATGGCAAACATCCCTCACTAGTGTTGCCAGGGTTGCAGTTTTCCCACACAATTGGACTCTTGCAGTTGTCAGTTGTGGTTTGTGATTTTGTTTTGTGCTACTTTCATAACAGTTTGAGCCACCACAATGTTTTTTTCTCACAAATGCAAAACTAAACAATTTCTTATTGCACATTGATCCCAGAATGCATACCTGGCAACCCTATGGCCCCTGTAGGTGAGCTGGTAAAATTGTCCGACAGCATGTCATATAAAATTATATTCATTCATTCATTTTCTTTTCTTTTCTTAGTCCCTTTATTAATCTGGGGTCACCACAGCGGGTTGAACCGCAAACATATGTTTTACGCAGCGGATGCCCTTCCAGCTGCAGCTCATCACTGGGAAACATCCATACACACTCATTCACACACATACACTATGGCCAATTTAGCTTACCAAATTCACCTGTACCACATGTCTGGA
Source organism: Danio kyathit (assembly GCA_903798195.1). Classification (NCBI taxonomy): domain Eukaryota; kingdom Metazoa; phylum Chordata; class Actinopteri; order Cypriniformes; family Danionidae; genus Danio; species Danio kyathit. Next base: position 57,066,397 of record LR812519.1, read on the forward strand.
CTTGTGGGAGAAACCGGAGCACCCAGAGGAAACCCATGACAACACGGGGAAAACATGCAAACTCCACACAGAAATGCCAACTGACCCAGCCAAGGCTCGAACCAGCGACCTTCTTGCCGGGACGCCCCTAAAATGATATTATTTATATTTAACGAGCAAAACGTCAGTTACACCCATATCTTGGTGTGTGGAAATTAAGTCCGTACTTTTACATGTTTACTGCATTTAGAAGTATGTGGTTTGCAAAATATCAAATATGATATGGTCAATTTTTATCTTATTGAGAATCCAGTAAATTAAGAAAAATGAGCTACTTTTCATTCATTTTGGCCAGGTTTTAAAATGTCACTCGGCTGGAAACTTTTCTTGGACCTGGCAACCCTGTCCTTCACAGAAACAATTAAATATATTTCTCATTGTTAGTAATGACATAAATCTGGATCTTTTCCTCACCTAAAACTATACTGCATGACTTCTAAAATCATATGGATTAATTGGCTATTTTATGCTGCTTTACAGTGTTTGCTTTTCCTTCTTTTCTTTTTGTTTTTAAGCTAGACAGCATATGTGTTATTATGTAATAGAGAAGCATTAATATTCCTCAGCACATCTCCATTTGTGTTTCATGAAAGATAAAACAGATCAAGATAAACTTTAGTGTTGGAATGTTTTTTTAGAATCTTCTGCTTGACTTATCAAAAGGACTTTATTCATTTTGTCGCTGTACTCAAAAAACCATTAAAACTTTGCATAAATAATAGAAAGTCTTAACTAAACAAATCCACAAGACAACCACACAGTGATAATAACATTTTTAAAACTTTTAAGAGTTTTACGGACATCTATGCATTTTACAATAAGGTTTGCAAAATCCCAAATCTTAGTCAACGTTAATTTTAATACCTAGTGCGGCACAACGGCTCAGTGGTTAGCACTGTCGCCTCACAGCAAGAAGGTCACTGGTTCGAGTCCCAGCTGTGCCAGTTGGCATTTCTGTGTGGAGTTTGCATGTTCTCCCGGTGTTGCCGTGGGTTTCCTCGGGTGCTGCTCCGATTTCCCCAAATTACAAAAACATGCACTATAGATGAATTGAATGAACTAAATTGGCAGTAGTGTATGTGAGCGTGTGTGAATGTGAGGGTGTATTGCTGTTTCCCAGTACTGGGTTGCAGCTGGAACGGCATCCACTGCGTAAAACATATGCCTGAATAGTTGGTGGTTCATTCCACTGTGGTGACCCCTGATAAATAAGGGACTGAGCCAAAGTAAAAAGACAAAGAATGAATGCATTGTCACAACTTGTATGTTAAAATGAAAACCTTTAGGCAGTCTGTTAAAGAAGTATTTTGTTTCCAGAATGATTGGTCATGATTGAATTCTACCTCCAGTTGATGGTCACCATGGATATTTACATTAAATGTCGCTTATGCTGTTGTTGTCTATTGGAAGGAATGCATCAATAGAGACGCCATTTTAGTACAGGGTAGCACTCCCTAAAATGAATGTGGTACCAAGGTGCAGTGGAGGACTGGCCATCCAGAGCCATAGATACAGTTAAAACCAGAATTTTACATACACTGTATAAAAAGACACATAACCATTTAAGAAAAGGCAGATGTTAATGTGACTAAACTTTTTCTCTTTCAGGTAAGTTAGGATTATCAAATTTGTTTCTGTTATGCTAAATAGCAGAATAATGAGAGAGATATTTTTGGAGAAATTTTTATAACTTTTCTTTAAAGTCAAGTTTACATACAATAAGATCTGAAAAAGCTCAGATAATGATGTCAAGATTTTGGAAGTTTCTGATTGGCTAATTGACAACATTTGAGTTAATTGGAGGTACAACTGTAGAATAGTATTTAAGGAAAACCTGAAACACACCGCTTCCTTGTGTGACAACATGGGAAAATCAACAAGCCAGAATCAACAAAAAAAGCCAGATTACAATTTGCTAAATTACACTGGGAAAAAGACAAATTTTTGGAGACATGTCCTGTGGTCTGATGGAACTAAGATTGAACTGTTTGGCCATAATGACCGGTATTACATTTGGAGGACAAAGGGGAAAGCTTACTAGCCTAGGAACACCATCTCAACTGTGAAGTATGGGGGTGGCAGCATCATGTTGTGGGGCTGTTTTGCTGCAGGAGGGACTGGTCCACTTCACAACATACAGTAGATGGCATCATGAAGGAAGAGCATTATGTAGAAATACTGAAGCAACATCTCAAGACATCAGCCAGAAAATTAAAACTTGGCCACAAATGGGTCTTCCAAACAGACCATGACCCTAAGCATACTGCCAAATTAGTTAAAATGTGCTTTAAGGACAACAGAGTGAATGTTTTGGAGTGGCCATCACAAAGCCCTGAACTCTTATGTGAGCAGAGTTGGAAAAGTTTATGCGAGCAAGACAGCCTACAAATCTGACTCAGTTACACCAATACTGTCAGGAGGAATGAGCCAAAATTCCTGCAAACTATTGTGAGAAGCTTGTGGAAGGATACCCAAAACATTTAATCAAAGCTATACAGTTTAAAAGCAAAGCTAAAAAAATCCCAAGGAAATGTATGTAAACTTTTGACTGTCTAGAAATTAATAAAAAATTCTCTCATTATTCTGGTATTTAGCAAATGTAAATCATTAAGGTAATCCTAACGGACCTAATAGTAAATGTTTAGTATGATTTACCATAAGACATTTTTAAAAAAATGGTTATGATCCTGTTTTTAGAGTGTATGTAAACTTCTGGAAATTGCACTTTCAGTGTGCAATTGTTTTTTTTTTTTTTAATTTAGAAAATTATAATTTTTACATCACTTTTCTCCTTCGATGGATAAGTGACCGCACGGGCATTGCCGACAAAGAGCGTGTGTTTGTGTGCATGGAAATGTATTATCCTCCCTCCCTGTTAAATTTGATCTAATCTATGTCGTGAAACACCCCCCCTCTCCTGCTTTCACTTCACATTTTAATGGAAAAATCGATTCGTTTGTGAATGCATCTCCGTTATGAACGACTCGTGTGAACCATTGATATCCCTGCGTCTCAATGTGCACATCCACCTTTCTGATCTAAATGGTATATAACATTTGTAATATTTAATAATTTAGGGTGGACAGTGTGCACATTGAGGCGCAGGCACTGTTATCAGGGACCCTTACTTCAAAAACTAACCGTTACTTCACTTAGCCGACAGTAATACCTGTTTCTGGCGTCAGCGTCTAGTTTATATATTTCATTTACATTGTTTGCTGATTTTATTCAACCCAACTAGCATAACCCTAGAATTTAGTACAAGTTGGTGCTACTTTGCCTTATGGTGAGGGCAGTAAGTGACTGTATTATCATCAATAACGTGACTTGTTTAGCACAAAAATTCATAACATACAAAATCATAAAAAACTAAATCTTACCTATGAAATATGCTTCCTTTATGCTTTGTTTGCTCGTCACTACACCCGTATGCAGCGCAAAAGTCCAGCATCTTTAGATTGGCTTTAATCTTGACTAGTGCAGTTGAATGACATTTGTCCTGGGAGCACTGTACAAATGTGGCGGCGCTATTGACACATGCTCAGGATCCGTATGCGATATCTAGTGTATATATCTATGGATGGTCATCATTGACTTCCATAGTATTTTTTTCCCCTACAATGGAAGTCAATGATGACCATCAACTGTTCAAATGCCAACATTTTTTCAGAATATCTTTATTTGTGTTCAACAGTAGAAAGAATAATAAGGGTAATATAAAATAATACAAATCATGATTGCTCATGATATAATGCTGATAAGTGGATTAAATATTCATTTATTCATTCATTTTCCTTCGGCTAAGTACTTTTATTAATCAATTGCCACAGCAGAATGAACCGCCAACTTATCCAGCAAATGTTTTACGTAGCTGATGCCCTTCCAGCCATAACCCAGCACTGGGAAACATCAACTCTTGCATTCACACACATACACTACGGCCGATTTATCTTATTCAATTCACCTATAGCGCATGTCTTTGGAGTGGAGCACCCGGAGGAAACCCACGCCAACACGGGGAGAACATGCAAACTTCACACAGAAACACCAACTGGCCTAGCTGGGGCTTGAACCAGCGACCTTCTTGCTGTGAGGTTGTGAGTGCTAACCACTAAGCCACCGTGTCGCCCTAGGTTAAATATTGTCAAGTGTTATTATTCATACTCACAGAATTCTGAAACCCTTATTAGCAACACTGTTCTTTTCTGAACATTTCACTGGAATGCTATTTAGGGAAGCCAAAGTAATACCTCTATCCTGGCATTGCCATAAAGCACATCATGATTTTGCCAAGTGCAAAGCGATCCTGGATTAACATCTTTGTTGATCCTGGAACATCATTTTTGTTCGAAAATGTAATCCATATCTATTCCCTACCCCTAAACCCAACCGTAACTGTAAATTATTCCCAGAATCAGAGGGGAATAGTAGTTGGATAACAATCATGTAGAAGTGCATAAACCTAACCGTTAGCCTAACCTTAATAAAAACAGTATAGGCGAATTACCGGTTTGTAAACATTCAGTATGCGTGCACATCGAGGTTGCAGAAAAAAAAAAAAAAACGGGAGCGCTAGCATTTACAGCAAGGGAATGACAGAGTTAGTATTAGAGATGAGTTATATTGATTACATGATATATATTATTATTTACATAATGCTTTCAGCATATTATAACAGCTTTTCACCCAGTGATAAACACAGTTATTCAGCAAAAATAACGTTAAAGTGAGCGGCGTTCGTCTGACAGGCCCATTTGCGATAGCACCCTCCCAATGGATATTGGATAAGACGAAATGGCCAAGCATCCAGCCCCAAATATACAACTATCTCATTGAAACTCCAAGTGATTTTACAAGAGAGAAGTTGAAGGCCTACAAGTCTTGGGATGCCTACAGTTTTGTTCTGTGTGGTCATGTGCAAGAAATAAAGATCCAGGATTACCAGATTCAATACTATGTGGTGCTAAAAATCGACGTTCTGCCTAGCCAAACACAAGGAAAGAAGACGGAACTGTATAAGGCCTTGGTAATCATCAACAAGCAAAACAACTGCACTCTGACAGCGAACCACACCTGTACGGCAGGGTATGTGAACTTACATTTTTACATTTTATTCTAAGCATTCAGTGTCCCCAGTTTAATTAAATGTTTTTGCTGAAATCATTGCTGCAATGATTCAGCATAGCGTGAACTTACCTGATATAAAATGAGAACTGCAGAGTTGAGCATTTTTAATTAGGTCCTCACTCCATTCAGCTCTTATGATGGCTGTTAGCCAACGATGTCTGCGGTTGGCATTAAAAGCAGTGTGATGTAAGGTAAAATTTAAGTTTTCGATTTTGGCATCCTACCACACAACACGACATGTTTGCTATTGCAATCTGTCTTTTTTTGCAACAGGTATGCGCGGTTGAACCCATGTGACGTCGTGTGTGATGTAGGTTGGTAATTCCCTTTTATATATCCCTTAATTCTGATTGGCTCACTGGAATGTTTTTCCAGGATCAACATAGATGTTAATCCAGGAACATGTCCTACTTGGTGAAATCAGGTTGGCGTTGCTGTGACAGTGCAAAAATTAGATCCAAAAAATATCAGCAGAGTCATAACCAGACACATGAATTCAACAGTGCTAATATAAACCTGTTGCCCTACACCAAACACCTGCTCTCTTTGCCCTGAACCTGGATAGCGATCATTTCAAAATGACACGTTCCGTGGGACTCCAAGACACCTTATCTCCTCTCTCTGAACAAACTGCCATTCATTCCCCCATTCTCCTGTCCTAAAATATTGAAATGTATAAATAAAAGAAAGAAATAAAGAAAGAAGAGCAGCCAGGGCACATAGCATACACCGAGCGCGCTCCCTTTCATTTGGTTATTGTGCAAAATAGCTGTGCAATATTTTTTTTGTCAATGGTTTACTCTAAAAGCTTTTCCCTCTGTCAGTATGAAAGGAAAGCAATAAAGGTCTTTCAATGGGCATGAATAAAAACCAGGGAGAACAGAGGGGAGCCGCTGGGGGTTTGGCCGAAGGGCTTCTATTCTTTAGCTGGTAATCAAATTGAAGCTGAAATGAAATGGAGGTTTCTTATGAAAATAGCCTTTGTTGACTGGAAGGCTGGTAATTCATAAACAATACGTACGGCTTTTGTGAGCATAATAACATATTCATGCTCTCAGAGAAAGGGAAGGAAAGGGAGAGCGAGCGAGAGAGAGAGAGAGAGTGAATAAAGGGCTACAGGGGTTTGGCTTTCGTTTCTGCCTGATGTTACTCTCTGTCACCTCTCGATTTGTCTCTCTCTCTCTCTCTTATTCAGCTTCGCACTGTCATTTTCACTCTGTCTCTCTTTCTCTCTCTATAACTTGCTCACCATTGGCTTTTGCTGTTTGACAGGAACAGTTGGTGTTCGGATGCAGGGAAATTAACTGAATCCAGGCTCTCAGCGCTGGATTGGAGACTTTCAGCGAGTTGACGTTTGAGTGGACATGGACAGTGGATGTATTTGCTGGAATCAAGGGGATATTTTGGTGGTGGAGGAACTGGACATTACTTTTCTCGTCCTCCTTGGAAGGAAGGAAAGCTCAAGTTTGTCCCTTTGCGGATGGTGAGTAGGACTTATTTTGACAGCTCTTACTTTTTATGATGTCACTGGAATTAATGAGTATCCCGGGCTGCAATTTTGGATTGAATAACTTTGATGAAGACTTGGTGTCGTATTCTAACCCTCTGTGCTGCTGTGATGTAATGTTCAGTGTTTTTGCTTTAACTCTGATCCTCCATAAGGAATGTCAGGCATGCTGCACTTCAGCTGGTTTGTTTATAGCCTGATTGACTTCACTGAGGTAAAGTTGGTTTTATATTCGCACATTCGGGCTTACTCCTTAATAATATCATTTCAGAAAGGTATTCATTGCTAATTCTAAATGGTGAAATCATTAGCAGCCTATCAACGTGCAACATTGTTTACAGTCAAATAATTAGTGCTAATTTTGTTTTGAAGTCATACTTACATGTGATTTTAGAAGGGAGCTTGTCACAAGTTGTCATTGAACGAATGTGTCAATAAAGCCAACTTTACCTCAATGTTTACTTATACCTGTGCCGTGGGCTTGTTAGCATGCGAGGGATTTACATCTTCGTTTTGGTGAAGTTTGGGAATTAACTCAACCAATTGGGTTTGTACATGTTTTTTAAGCAATACAGCATTTTTTGTGTATAATGTATTAGCATTGTATTATACTTAGCACCCAGCATCCGCCAACAAATGTTATGTTTAATATATACAGTTGAAGTCAGAATTATTAGCCCCCTGAATTATTAGCCTCCCTGTTTATTTTTTTCTGTTTAACGGAGAGATGTTTTCAACACATTTCTAAACATGATAGTTTTAATAATTTATTTCTAATAACTGATTTATTTTATCTTTGCCATGATGACAGTAAATAATATTTTACTAGATATTTTTCAAGACACTTCTATACAGCTTAATGTGACATTTAAAGCCTTAACTAGGTTAATTAGGTTAACTAGGCAGGTTAGGGTAATTAGGCAAGTTATTGTATAACGATGGTTTGTTCTGTAGACTAACCAAAAAATATATAGCTTAAAAGGGCTAATAATATTGACCTTAAAATGTTTTTTAAAAAATTAAAAACTGCTTTTATTCTAGCCGAAATAAAACAAATAAGACTTTCTTCAGAAGAAAAAAATATTATCAGACATACTGTGAAAATTTTACTTGCTCTGTTAAACATCATTTGGGAAATATTTAAAAAATAAAAAAAATCAAAGGGTGTAATTCTGACTTCAACTGTATCTAATAGAAGAATAAAACAAGGCTGCTTTTGGGTCATCAGAAAGATTAGACAGACTTCATTTGTGTATTCACACTTTTTTTTTCACTATTTCTAAGACATCTGTTTACAGCACTAAATCTAGCCTTGTTTTAGATGTCTTTTGGATATCTATTAAACATGAAAAAATGCTTGCTGAGCAGTGTCATGTTGTGCATACATGTAGTTTTACATATATACACTCTGTAGCAGACAATTCTGTGACAGAAAAATGACTTAAAAATGAGACATATGAAATAGAGACAATAACACAAGAAGAATATAAAGTTTCAGACATCATTCAAAATAGTGTGAGGGAATGAAAAAGTAGGAAAAAGCATAGAAGATAATAATAATAATAAAAATAATAATATATATATACAGTGCTCAGTATATTTTGAAAATGAATATTGTATCCATTTCTCAGTGAATATGGGTAATATACAGTGGTGCATTTGAACAAAACAGATTTATTAAACCGAAATATTTATTAAAATAATATTTTAGTCACAGAACATAGTTTAGAAATGGAAAGATAATACAATTAAATTCATGCAAAATATTGCAAAAGAAATTGATCGATGAATTTCAACAAAATTGTATAAATTTTTAGTTTTTCTTGATTTTGCTATTTAAAAAAAATAAAATATTTAATATTTTTCTATAACAAATACATTTGGGCTAACTTTTGAACCCTTATTGTAAGATATTTTGTTAGATTAGCTCCAGAATTGGCTTCAGTACTGACTAAACTAATGTATATGCACAAATATAATATTGTAAAGCTTCCTATTAAAAATATGAATTTAAATGAGAGATTTGTTGGGGGTGTACTTATATATCACTGTATATGTCAGATTTAAATTAATAAACAAAAATTGATGTAATAATATACTTTGTTCTAATTGTATGTCCTGGTGATCTTGAATAATATCATCAGACTGGATGCTTACTATAAATCACTGTATTATTACTAAATGACACAGCAAATAATATTATAAATATTTCACACTTATGTTGTTTTTCTACTCTTTATCAGGTTTCTTGAATTTAACCTCTTTTTAAACACTTGGGCAAATATATATTTTAAATAAAATTAAATTAACTAATAAAATAAGATAAATTAAATTAAATAATTTAATTTAATTAAATTAAAAAAAGAAAACGAGAAGATTGATGTTTTTTTTAATCAGGTGACTGACTGTAAACCATAACAAGAAACTGAAAAGATGCTTCCTCTCAGCTTTATTGTTAAACACCACACCTGATTGTAGGACCAGTTTTTGCACTTGTTAGGTTTTCACGTCTTAAAAAAATAGATCTCTGTATTATACAACATGCAACATGATGGGCTCACTGTAAAAAGCGATTACTTAAAAAAGTGAGTAAACCCATTGCCTTCAAAATGACAAGTTGATTTTACTTAAAAAATGTTAGTATTTCTGTAGTAACGTAGAACTGTTATGTTCTTATACTAATCGCCTTTTTACAGTGTAAATCTGGGTTTAAAAAACAGATTGGTTACAGATTTAATACCAAAATTAACCGGTATAGTTTCATCCATATTTTACCCAAATCTGTCTACCCAAAGTGTACTACTTTGGGGTGTAAGCAGTTAATTTAGGAAGACAATCACCTGCTGTCAGAAATGTAATGTTTAGTATTGCTGCGATTTATATATTGCAAAATGAAAAAGATTTAATAACTATTTGTGAAGAATTCATTTTTTCAGAATTGTCGGGGTAATTTTATAGGCGAGTGCATCTGCATAAATTATTATAAACTACTTCAAGTTAAATTTAAACTACATTTTCAGGGAAAGGGGAATACAAACGAGAGAAAAAAGTGTTTTGTAAAGTATTAATGGCAGTTGGACTAAAATAAACAAAAAAAATCTTTTGTAAAATGACACTTGGCAGTCTTCGCTATAAATATTTTACTTTATTAATATTTAAATATTAAATAATAGAATAGAGCAATGGTGCAGTTGGTAGTGCTGTTGCCTCACAGCAAGAAGGTTGCTGGTTCGAGCCTCGGCTGGGTCAGTTGGCATTTCTGTGTGGAGTTTGCATGTTCTCCTGCGTTCGCGTGGGTTTCCTCCGGGTGCTCCGGTTTCCCCCACAGTCCAAAGACATGCGGCACAGGTCAATTAGGTAGGCTAAATTGTCCATAGTGTATGAGTGGGAATGAGTGTGTATGGATGTTTCCCAGAGATGTGTTGCAGCTGGAAGGGCATCGGCTGCGTAAAAACATGCTGGATAAGATGGCGGTTCATTCTGCTGTGGCGACCCAAGATTAATAATGGGACTAAGCTGAAAAGAAAATGAATAAATGAATAATAGAATAGAATAAATGATGGCGACATGGTGGCTCAGAGTTTAGCACTGTTGGCTCACAGCAAGAAGGTCACTGGTTCAAGTCTCAGCTGGACCAGTTGGCATTTCTGTGTGGAGTTTGCATGTTCTCCCCGTGTTCGTGTAAGTTTCCTCTGGATGCTCCGGTTTCTCCCACAGTCCAAAGACATGCGCTATAGGTGAATGAAAATGAATGAATCAATAATAAATGAAAGCTTGTATGCTTTAAACTCACTTGAATGAAAACAAATGTGAATTCTAAACTTTAAATCCAAAATGGTACAACTTTTCCATTAATCTACAAGATCCTGATTAATAATAACCCATACTTGACATTGCAGATCCTGCGATGTGACCATTGCAGATGTGCACATTGCAAAATCGATGCTGAAACGATATATTGTCCTAATGTAATATGAATGATTAATTGCAAATGATGCTCAACTCAAAGTGAGTTTTTTAGCGAGTCACATTGCAAGAAACTCATTATCAAGATACTTGATTCTTGTCATTCTTCAGCTTGAATGAGTTTAATGATGGTCAGTATGATACTTTAGCTGGATTTCATCATAGCAATGGTGGTAAATTGTATAAAATACATTTTCTTTCTAGACAGATATGATCTGTTGTTGTTGTTTTATATTATAGGACCAGCATACAGTATGTTGGGACACTGGAAGTTGAAGAAATTAGTGCCTGAGGAAAATAGAAGTAGAGAGAGAGAGAGAGAGGGAGGGGTGGGAGCTGGGAGCAGAATAGAAGAAAGCAGGAAAATACTCAGAAGAGACTGTGTAAAGCGGATTAGAGTTAATCTCTTCACTTGTCCCAGAGAGAACAGAGATGCAGCATGTAAATTTAGATGTCATATAGTCCATTGAATTTTATTTATTTATTTGTAATTTTTTAAACAGGAAAAGATTAAAAGATAATCGGGCCTGACTCAGCATGAATGCTGTTTTTCAGCAGGTTCCTGCCCTGCAGAACATAAAAACATACAGACACCCTTAACATCTCATTCATTAACACATGAGAACAATACAAACAACCACTATCAATACACTGTAAAACCCAACAGTCAACTTTATCAAATGAAATAAGTGTAGTTAACTCAAAATTTACTGAAAGTTAATTCTACTCATTTGAAAAGAGTTTTGAACTCGGTGTTGAAGGTATTGAGTTCATCTTAAATGGAGTAAGTTCACGGTACTCATATAGATTAGTTTTTTTTAACTAAAATGGTTTGTTGCAATCTGTTTCCTTAAACGATTTGAGTTCTCGTCACTTATTGGGTTTTACTGCGCTCAAATTGCTTCGTTTACTCAATTGGATTAAGTTCACAGTACTCATTAGGATTATTTAATGAACTTAAATGGTTTGTTGCAATCGTTTTCTCAAATGGTTTGAGTTACCTTAACTTATTGGGTTTTACAGTGTACAAAATGAAGAGAGTCAGGCTACTACTTCAGTGGCTACAGCAATAGTTGACCATCAGATGAGGAGAATGGGATTTTTAAAGGGTCACGGAAAACCAAAACACATTATTTGAGATGTTGACAGTCATTTATGTGTCCCACATTGCTATAAACACTATTAGGACACATATATTTAAATAAACGGTGAAAGTTGGTTGTTTTTGCGTTATTTCGAGCAAATTCGTTCTTCCGGTTTAAAACAAGTTGTTGAAGCTACGTCATGCCGATTAGATCCTTGCGTGTAATCCAGCGTGTAGACTGGATGTCTGTACCGGTGTGTACATCGTGACGTCTTTGAGTGTGCAGCATTAATTCATGAGAAAAACTTGGTTCAAACCAATTAGCACACTCTATTGTGAATGAGGTGCAACTTCATTAATATGCATGATAGCTTCGAAGACTGTTTTTACCTGTTACAGTGTTCAGATGGCAAAGAGACGCCACGTTGTGTTGCCAAAACAAGTAAAAGAACGAGAATTGTTTGGAGACATGTGTCATCAGTGTTTTACCCGAGAGCTTTTCGCATCTGGTGATTTGCTTCACGTCTCCTTTTAAAAAAGATGTGGCCCCAGTTGGTGTTGATTGTTCTGTCTCTAAAGATTTGGTAAGTGAGCGATCAGTGGTCTTTGTTTGTTTATTCAGATGACAAAGTTAGTTTGTATTGCAGCAGTACTCTTTCAGTTTTTAAAGATATCCCTTAGTCAAAATGATTTAGTTACTAAGTTTACAGTACGTTAATATCACTACAATATTATGGACTGACAGATCCGCTGTACATGCTGCTCTCCGAATGTAAACACCTTAATCAAACTATTACCGTCATGTAGGATTTTTGCCGCATTTTGTGACAGGATAGTCCATACACACACACGGCTCTCTGACGCTACCTACTGAGTGCATTAGTTACCTAGAAATGCGGAGGATTTTTTTCTTCCATTCGCCGTGTGGTATCAAACATTCCATTAAAACGACATTCTTCCAGCAGTTCCTCGGATCCAATATCTCGTTTGTCACAAGGGGCATGCATGAAATGTTTCTGAATGAAAGTGAAAGTGCCAAACTGCAGTTAAAGTTGACAAATTAATAATTTGGCAAATAATTTGATTACTGATGTCCATGTAAACATAATCACTGTCTTTCTCCCCTGCGTCTGTGTTTGTTTTGCCTCTGTGAAATTTTTTTATGCAAAACTTTTCATCTTTCTCTCCCCTGACACTACCATCTAAACAAAGCTGGACTCACCCACTTTCCTGAATTTTTTCAAACTAGAGGTATGAAAACACCCTGCTGAGACAGGGGGGTTTCGTGGCCCTTTAAAAAAAGTCTCAGTGTTGGTGGTGTTTTTAGATGTTGCGGGATCTTATTTCAGGCTTTTGTGAGTACATAAAAGAAAGGTCTCTGTCCATAACATTTTTTTAAATGCCGGTAACAGCGAACATTCATTTGTTGCAGATCTGTTGGAACAATCAGTCTTTGTATTACATTTTGGTACCAAAGCACAAAGGGCTGCTGAAGTAGCACTATTAAAAATTTGATAGTACGGTTTTTTCAACACCAAAGATACAGAAACTGATGAATCTCATGCTGATGTCAAAGTGATGAAGAGATCAAAGCAAACAGGTGCAATTGCAGCTCATTGTATCGAAGAAATTCAGGACTGTTGTGCTCTACACCAAGCCAAACAGACGCTTACTCTTTAAGATCAAATATCTGAAAATACATTTAGAAGCTTTATTAGCTCTATTATTTAAATTATTAGCCATCTTGTGCATTTTTGTTTCTTTTTTTTAAATATTTCCCAAATTATGTTTAACAGAGCAAGGAATTTTTCACAATATTTCCTATAATATTTTTTCTTCTGGAGAAAGTCTTATTTGTTTTTTTCAGCTAGAATAAAAGCAGTTTTGAATTAAAAAAAAAAAAAACATTTTAAGGTCAATATTATTAACCCCTTAAAGCAATACAATCTGACTGTCTCCAGAACAAACCACACAATAACTTTCCTAATTACCCTAACTTGCCTAATTAACCAAATAACCTAGTTAAGCCTTTACATGTCACTTTAAGCTGAATATTAGTATCTTGAAAAATATCTAGTAACATATTATGTGCTGTCTCCATGGCAAAGATAAAAGAAATCATTATTACAAATTAGTTATTAAAACTATTAAGTTTAGAAATATATTGACCAGTTTAAGAAAATTTGGGACCCATTTAGGAAATATAGCCAAGAACATGTTTTATTGTCAAATATAGACCAAGTCCTTGTTCCAACAAATTGATTTTAATTATTTCCTAAGTGCAAAGTAGAGTCTTAAGCCACATTATTATTTACCTTTTTATTTGTTGGTATGTTTTTTTTCTCATTGTGTGCGCTTAAGTTGATACTATCTAAACTTTTTAAAATATTATTGTTTTGTTTTGTCTTTTTTTACTGTAATTTGCCATAAAAGTCATAAATAAAATAATAATAATAATAATAATAATAATAATAATAATAAAGAAATATATTGAATTTTTTTTTATTTCCATTCAACAGAAACTGGGGAGAAAAACTATACAGGGGGGCTAATAATTCAGGAAGGATTATAATTCTGACTTCAGCTGTATATATATATTCAATAATTTAATTGGTAGTAGAAAATAATAATGTATTAGAAGTAGTTAAAAAGGCGTTTAGGGAAAAGTTTTAGGAGGTTTAAGTTGGCAGTGTTTTAGGAAATGAAGTACTTGTCCAGTTGCATAAAGTGCTTAAAGTAAATAAAAAAAATTTCAGTGACATATTATTTCTTATATCACCGATAAAGACTGCTTGTAACATTTTAAATTGAGTTACCAAAAGGCAGATTTGACTAACATTAATCTGAAAAGTAAGACTGATTACCACTTGTTTAACTGTTAGCTATAACTAGTACTTATAACCAAGTCTTAACTTGTTTCTGCAGCTGGTCACTAAGATGCTTAAGGATGTCTTAAGGATGAATCTAATGAATGAATAACACACAAACAGACACATTATAGGTAATTAAAGTTCTAAATTGAATACACAACGTTTTCAATAGTTAACTTTTACAAAGCATGCTTAACATAAAGCATTTGAAAACACTTTACAATATTCAACATTATTTAATTCATTTCATCACCTTGGTAAAATTTGAGGTAATCAGATATTTTTTATTCTAGGCCAACTTAAGGCACTTTCCATTTAGAAAACTTGATCCCTGAATAATTTGTCAATAAACTGTTAATTTGTATTTCATATCATCTCAGGTACATTAAAAACATTACCATACACAACTTAGGATTATACTAATATGTTGATGCCGAAATTTAAAATTAATCAATTCTTTGCAAGTGTTTAATTGTATGTTAACAAATAGAACTTATTTTACCAAACATTTTAATGAAGCTTACTTATAAAATAACACATTATATACATTTCTTGCAAAGTTTCAAGCTATGAAAGATTTTTGAAGTGTAGTGAATTTATAGATGTTTTAAACCCTTCAAGAACAGATGCTCCAGCTTTAGACTGACATGAAAATCCAGAAGATGGCAGTATAGTGTAGCGGCTGACACAATTACTTTCAGTGCCATAAATAGTCCAAGTGGAAAGAAAGATTGAAGAACAATGCCAAATATGTAATGTGTACTTCACATGAAATCTACAGAAAATTTAGATCTGGATATATATATATATATACAATTTGTAAAATACAGAACATAAATTTGCTGAACATATAAAGTGTTGTTTTTTGAGAGCAAAAGATGTCAAAATTCAGACTAAAGTGAAAGAAAAAAGAAAAACATTTAATTTATATTCACTTCAACAATCTAAGACCAATCTAAGGCTCTTAGATTGTGTCATTTTCTCTCACAGCTCTCAAAACTGTAGTGTAGGTTGAAAGTTTTGCATTTTTTTGGCATATTTTGTCAGAACAATGTTAAACACCAGCACTATTTATTGAACACCGTACATCTATCCTTCTTAGCCCATTGTTAATCTTGATGGTGCTACACCGTGATTTACATGTCAGAGTTAGCATAATGCTGAAAGCAGACGGTAAGTTTCAAACTTCAACGAGTAACTTCTAACATAAATGTGACCTCAAATCCAGTCTTATGCTGCACGGGGACTTTTTTAGAAATAGCCAAGAAAAAATAAACATTATATGGTAAAAATTATAGATAGAAAATTAAAGTAAAGGTCATGTTTCATGAAGACATTTTGGAAATTTTCTACTGTAAATGTATAAAAATATATTTTTTTATTAGTAATGTGCCCTGCTGAGAACTTAATTTGACAACTTTAAAGGCTCATTTTTTAATACTTTGTGTTTTTTCAACTCTCGGAATCCAAATTTTCAAGTAGCCTAGTTGTATCTAGTTGTATAATAGTTGTATAATATTGTCTTGTCCTAACAAATCATGGAATCAATGAAAATCTTATTTAATCAACTTTCAGATAATCCATAAATCTCAAAATTTCAAAAATGTTCATATAAGACTACTTTTGTGGTCCAGTGTTAGCCTTGTTATTTTGAATAATGTATCCTCACCAGAAGAGGGCGCCATCACTCTTTCAAATATTACTGCACCTGAAGCCGACCGTTGAACCCCTCATCAAAACAAAGTTGGTTTCAAAAGGTAAGCGCATAACTTTGGCTCTACAATGTAAAGGTAGGTACTAACAGTGCAGTAAGATCTACAGCATTTATTAAGTAGGCTCCATGTTCAGATAAATAGCATTTCCCAGCATTATTTAAGCGCAAACTTTGTTTATTTAGTATGGCTGTAAGGGTTTTCCATAATCTAACAAGACAAGGACTACAAATGCGTCGACGTGAATGCTTGACAACTGCATAAAATGAAGGGAGAACAAATTAACTAGTGATATCTACCACATCACAAAGTAAACCACACTTAACGTTCCTATCACGTTCTTATTATTTTTGCATTATGATATTTTTTAAAACAGCTTTAAATATTATGTTCTCACTGGAAACATTGGTGACATTGCCTATTTAATGGAGAACGCATACCTGTATGTCATCAATCATTGAGTTACCTGCGGTTGTTTAGTAGCCTACCTGTGGAGAATTGTCATTTTCAAGCATGAATTACCTCATACAGTAAATTACCGTACTTGTGGGTTTATAGTATGGCAGTTGACACAAATGGTTTTTAAAAGCATAAAAGCAAAAACAAGGCCATTAAATAGCACATGGTTGTGAATTTACATGCTTACAATTTTAACAGGTTGCATCCAAGTAGCCATAAAGCCATTAATTAATTAATTAATAATAATAATAATAATAGTAATAATAAAAACAATTAAAACAAATTCCCAGGAGAACCTATATCAAATTAGTATTCTGGTTTGCCCAAATAGCATCATTATTGTTTACATTAATTTTCTATGTTGATCACAATTCAGTGTGGGCTGATGATATCCACTGTGGTCATTTTTCCTTTATAGAGATGCAAACATAGATTATGTTCTCATTAGAAACACGTGACATTGTCTATATAATAGAGAACACATACCTGTATGTCATCAATCATTCAGTTACCTGCATTTGTTCAGTAGGCTCTACCTGTGGAGAATCGTCATTTTCAAGCATGAGTTACCTCACAAATTATGGTAGCCTACCTGCGGGTAGGCATGGACCGGTATAAGATTCTGACGGTATGATAACCTTGGATAAAAATATCACGGTTTCACAGTTTCGCGGTATTGTGATTGCTGCTCTAAAATATGTTCTTTTTAAATGTCTGGGTAAAAAACTAAAACTTTTTCCCCTTTGAAAACAATATATTTTATGTTGAGAAACATTTAAAATATTTTGGAGCAGTAAACATGTCAGACTAAATAATTCAAATGAATTATTGACTTCTGCTGTCTTTATTTATTTCAAAAACATATTTTTTTTTGCAGTTTAAAACAACATCTTTGGATATCTGTTCTGCTGGAGATACTGTTGTACTAAAAAGCAAAAAAAAAAAAAACATACCTTAGGAACGGTATAGCACAGAATTTTCAAAACCGTGCTCTGCCTTGAAAACAGTTATCGACCCATGCCTACCTGTGGGTTAATAGTATGGCAATTAATACTAATGTTTTGGTTTTTGTTTTACACTAAAATCATAAACAAGGCCATTAAATAGCACATGGTTGTGAATTTACATGCTTACAGGTTTTAACAGGTTGCCTAAAAGTTGTTATAAAACCATAAATTAATAATAATAATAGTAATAATACATGTAATTAAAAAAAATCCCAGGAGAACCTACAGTGGTCAGCATATATGAGTACACCCAATTTTGAAAATGAATATTTTTATCCATTTCTCAGTGAATATAGGCAATGTATTTTGGTGCATTTAAACAAATCAGATTTATTAAACAGACATATTTATTAAAATGATATTTTAGTCACCAAACATATTTAGAAATTGAAAGATAATACAATTAAAATCAAGCAAAATATTGCAAAAAAAATTACAACCTACAAAAATTCAACTAAATTTGTCGTTTTTTTTTTTTTTTTTTTTTTTTTTTGCTTCTCTTGATTTTTCCTCTTTTTTTTAATTTGTATTTAATATTTTTCTATTTTTTCTAGAACATAAATTTGGGTGCACTAGTTTTTGGACCGTTATCGTAAGTTATTTTGTTAGATAAGCTCCAGATTTGACTTCAGCTATTGACTAATCTAATGTAAATGCACAAATATAATATTGTATAGCTTCTTATTGAAAATATGAATTAAAAAGATAGATTTGTGAGGAGTGTACTTATATATGCTGAGCCCTGTATGTCAAATTAGTGTTCTGGTTTGCCCAAATTACATCATTATTGTTTACATTAATTAGAAATTAGAATTTAATTTTCTATATTGGTCACAATGGGCTCTATGCACAGCTAGTGTTTTTCAGCCAACGATAAACTTCCGGTGAAAGCTTAATGTGACTGTTTTCAATTTTATATGGTTCCTTTTACAGCATTGATGTTGTAATGTAATTACAATACACTCACGTTCAGTTAGTTGTTCAAGTGTAAAACGAGATAAAAAATTGTGTAAAAGCTAGCGCGTCAGTACCAGCAGGCGAGCGCAAAACTCTATTGAAAAATACTGAGGTCAAATAAATTGTCATATTTTAAAGACATAGCAGGGGGAACATGGAATTTAATGCAGTGTTTCTTGTACATTCTGAGACCCACTTCATATCATATATCTATCAGGCAGTGAAGATCACTGATTTTTAAAGAAATCAGACCTTAATGTTTTAAAATGGAGATACAGATCACCGGAAGCGCTGAGACTGGCTAGCTAAAAATTAAGAGTTGTGTGCATATACACCATTCAGTGTGGGCTGATGATATTCACTGTGATAATTTTTCCATTATAGAGATGTAAACATAGAGATTATGTTGTTGTTCAAATTTTTTTCAGTTGTAGAATTTTTTTCTTTTCTATTTTTCAAGGAGAACATATGTTTGTCATCAATAATTCACTTTCCGGTTGGCCAGCACACCCCAAACTCAAACCGAAGCTCACATAAATAAAACCGATCCTCACTGCGCACATTTCAAATGCAGTGCTAATAATACCTCGACTTTCTCCAGCACGCTCTACATGGCGTCTATTGTGACATGAAGCATAGAAAGTGCAGGCGCTGGAAAAGCGTGCAGCGTTCCATTGAATGCGGCAGAATTGGCCGCTATCAGGCGTCCTACTATTTTATACATTGTGCGCAAATGCAGGAGCTGTAAACAGATTACTGTAAACAGGTCTCCAACTGGTCTGATGCCACTGCCACCATCCGGTGCCGTCTAGCAGAATCAGACGTTTTTATTACCGTGGGTGAAACCCCAATGCCAAACACAATGCGACCCGAGCACATTTGTTTTCCACAGACGCTCTGGCTTGAATTGCATGTGCAAAAAGGTGCTTTCATAGCGGACCGCAGCGGGAGCAAACAGCACAGTACTTTTAGCACAATTATCCCCGTGGACAGCCGCCTGCCTGATCTATAGATCCAGCACAATTAGCTGATCCGTGCAGGCTTTTCTACATCCGCCTGCAGGTGTACTGGAAGGGTTAAAACCAGGCAGGCCTGCTGAAGTTTAAGTGCTGTCTGTGTGAATTCCTGCACCATCTCGGCCCTTTTTCTTGTTCGCTTTTTGATTGCCTGACAACACGTGGCAGTTAGAAAAGGGACAATGGGGAGGAGAAGGAAAGAAACTCCTAAAACTGAGATGTGACCAACCACTGAGCCTCTTAAACCGTGTCGGAGAAATGGCCGTGACACAGCAGGCCTTAAACTCAACCAGTGGTTGCCATGACAGCCGATGGCGGCCGCTCTGCCTTTTTCACCCTCCTGCGCCTCCCGCTTAAATGTATACACCCCCACCTTTTTTTTGAAGGCGAAAGGGACAGGTATCTAAATGTCAAATGCTTCAAAATTCATAAGATTTACACAATTTAATCATATTAGGGGATTTGACCTAAAATCTAAATCTCGATTAATTGAACATTTTAACCCAATTATGATTTATGAACATAGTTCACGAACAAGTTTTGTACAGTAAAAAGGCTCACTTTGAATGAAGGGTGCATTACTTGAATTTAAAATAAATGAAGGAAACACATCTACTATCTATGATTATTTATTTATTTATTAACGTTGAACAACTGAAGTTAAAACACACATTGCCTAAAACCAACAGTCATTTATTTTCTTATAAAAAAAAGTGAAAATAAACAACTTTCCATGTTTGCAATATATTTTTGGCAACATATAAAAAAACCCGGAAAAATTAGTGTTGTCAATCGGTGAATTCTGATGTAATTGCATCTGAGATAAAAGTTTGTATTTACATAATATATTTGTGTGCACTGTTTATATTATGTATATATGTATAAATACAAAAACATACTGTATATAAAATACAAAAATATACAAATTAAATGTATTTACATACATATTTATGTGTATATATAATTTGTATTATATATACAGTTGAAGTCAGAATTATTAGCCCCCCTTTGAATTTTTTTTCTTCTTTTTTAAATATTTCCCAAATGAAGTTTAACAGAGCAAGGAAATTTTCACAGTATGTCTGATAATGTTTTTTCTTCTGAAGAAAGTCTTATTTGTTTTATTTTGGCTAGAATAAAAGCAGTTTTTAATTTTTTAAACACCATTTTGGGACAAAATTATTAGCCCCTTTAAGCTAATTTTCTCTTCGATAGTCTACAGAACAAACCATCGTTATACAATAACTTGCCTAATTACCCTAACCTGCCTAGTTAACCTAATTAACCTAGTTAAGCCTTTAAATGTCACTTTAAGCTGTATAGAAGTGTCTTGAAAAATATCTAGTAAAATATTATTTACTGTCATCATGGCAAAGATAAAATAAATCAGTTATTAGAAATCAGTTATTAAAACTATTATGATTAGAAATGTGTTGAAAAAATCTTCTCTCTGTTAAACAGAAATTAGGGGAAAAATAAACAAGCTGTCTAATAATTCAGGGGGGCTAATAATTCTGACTTCAGCTATATATATATATATATATATATATATTAGGGGTGTGAACCACTGATCTCACAGTTCAGTTCGGTTACGATTATCATGCCATCGATTCGGTTCAATTCGACATCTCTGTGCATCCCGGTGCATTGATGATGCTTTCCATACACACTTATATTTTTTCTTCACAACACAAGAATTAAAATTTTAATTAAAATCTATAAATATATTACATTTTTTACCTCAATTACGATTAATGAACGATTACTTTTTTTTTTGTAATTTTGCCCTCATAGTTCACAAACAAGTTTTGTCCAGTAAAAAGGCTCACTTTGAATGCATTACTTGAATTTACTTGCATTACTTGAATTTAAAATAAATGAAGGCAACACACACTATCTATCTATGATTATTTATTGAACATCAACGTTGAACAACTGAAGTTAAAACACACATTGCCTAAAACCAACAGTCATTTATTTTCTTATAAAAAAAATATTGTTGAAAATATTATGAAAATGAATAACTTACACTTTTGGAAACAAATTAAAATATTTTTTTATGTTTTTCATATTAAAAGTAGAACATAAGCAGTATCTCTTCTACATAAAATAAGTCCTGTATATCCTGTAAATATTATTTTATTTTATAACATTATAATTTAACAGTGCATTTCTTGCATCTTATGTAAACAAATATTTTAATGTAAATAAGAATTTAAATATAATGCCGTCTCAGAGCATCTCTGGCACAGCTTCCAATCGTCAGTGTAGTGCAAAGTTAGGCTTGACTGGAGATCAGATGTGGCTTCAAAGTGGATGCAGAAGTATAAATCAGCCTTAACTTGCCTTGCATGTAGCCGTGCATTTATACTTCTGCATGCTATTTGTGTTGCTCTGCAATAACATTTCCAAAATGCTTGTTGGCAGTGGGTTTTTATATTCTTCTGTGTCAGGTTTCTTCGCAAGTGTTTTGTTTTTTCTGAATGCAACTTTAATGTACAATAGCTCAAATAGGGGTATAGACCACATGAATGCTGCGCTGGACCATATGCTTGATGCAGAAGTATAAACAGAGCGGGGTTACGTGATTCCACATGTGATAGGGAAAGTAATTAAAATAATTGACCTGGAAAAATTTTATCAATTATAATCTATCTATCTATCTATCTATCTATCTATCTATCTATCTATCTATCTATCTATCTATCTATCTATCTATCTATCTATCTATCTATCTATCTATCTATCTATCTATCTATCTATCTATGGAATTTAATGGAATGGATAATGAAAAAAAATTCAGATTTATTTATTGGTGTTTATGAATCAAACATATTTTTTGTTTAATTCTGTAAACTACTGATGACATTTATTCCAAATTTAAAGATTTCTTTGTCATGTAGAGCTTTTTTATGCATAAAATAAGAAAAATGTACTGTTTTCAAACATGTTTATATTAGTGTTTAGACAAACAGAACCAATGTTTTAACTTCAATTTCTGGGCGAAAATCTTTTCAATTACAACATTTTTATTTAAAGAAATGGTTCCAGACATTTTATAGATCAAATTATGATTTAGGTCTGCTTTTCTGATCAAAAATCTAGATTTTTTTTTTAATAAAGTCATTTATGCTCACCAAATATTTATTAAAATGTCAAGAATTCCATTTAAGTGTTATTACAATTAGGCCTATTACAATGTAAACATTTAATTTGACAATTGGTCTGATTTAATATATTTTAAAACAGTTTATTCTAGTTATAAAAACCTGAATTATAATCATTACCAAATTTAGTTTTCAAGTTTAATGCATCTAATTTTTAGCAAATACTTAAAGCGATTTGAAAAATTATTTAAAGGTTTTATTGTTTTTTTCCCCCCATTAAACCTAAAATACACATCTTGCTTTAAAGAAACCTTCACGTCTGTGTGGAAAAGCTCTCCTCCCTCTAGATCTGTCTCTCTGAAGCAGGTGCTGCTTCTCTGGGTTATTTTCCTCTGCCGTGTTATTTAGCTGTCATAGACCGAGGGCAACTTGCCAGCAAACATGACAGAATAAGATCAGCTCGACTTTCTTTAAACGGGACGGACTGTTAGATCCACCACCGCAGTCGCCAGAAACTCTCCGGATGAGCTTGAGGAAATGAAAAACAGTTTAATTGCCAGATAGTCTCTGTTTAAGCCAATCTGTGGTAGCAAATACACCCCAAGCAACAAAACAAAAAAATGGTTCCCTTGCTTGTCTAAGAACACAGGCCAAAATAATAATAATAAATAATAAAGATAACTGTTGCTGGTTTAATTGAATCTAAGCACTAATACCTGTGCTTTTAAGTGAGTGTGCTCGTAAAGTAGGAGAAAGAGAACCACGTAGTTTAAAGACCCAGCATTAAAGGAGAATCTGGGAATTGCGAGGGGGTTATAAATTCATTGTCCGCTCTGAAAGGCTTGATAACCTATTCACAAACAAGCACTAAAGATTTTGATAGGCTAATGGAAAATAGGTGGTCGCGCACTCCTTTGTAATTGGACATCATAAATCTGAAGAGGCCTTGGCAGCGATACAAAGCGCTGTTATTTCGGTCTTTCTTTGCCTCAACCCCTGCCCATATATCTCACCGTTTCCTCAATGGCTGATCTGAAGGGCGTGATATACATGTTACGAACAAGACACATGACCGGGGCTCTGTGACATCGATTGCCTTCCACAATGCCCCGCCAGGAGACTAGGAAACGGGCAGCCTTGGGGCAATAATACTGGCCTCTTTCTTATCGAGATGGCTGGTGTACATGCCTCTGTCAGAGGACATTAACCTTGCCTCTTTCATCCTGACAGTGGTGATTAGCGCGCCGGGCTGATCCCGCCATTGATGTGGCCGCAGCGGGCCAATGAGGTCTGAAGAGGACCGATGGAAAAAGAGCGAGCTGATTATTGGTGGGTCGGTGGACAATCTGCTGACTGCTGGAAGATGCCGGGCGATAGTGTTTCAGAGCCGGGTGTAATTGTACGTATGAGGCATTTTTCGCAGGGGAGCTGTCAATAAGATCACTCTCAGGCCACATAGAGTACAGGAGTCAGATCTGTGTTATAGAGCGAAATGGGGTTATGTTCACACAGGTCAGTTACAGGTGACGGTGAATATCACTTTTTTTGAAAGAACTGACACTGTTACGTTTTCGGGACTCTTTCTGCTGCATCGTCTGTGAACTGATCAACTATTTTTAATGTAATGTCATGGAGTTTTCAGACTCTGTTTGGCAACATATCAAAAAAAGACGAAAAAATTAATTGTCAAATAGTTAATTGTGATGTAATTGCATCTGAGATAAAAGTTTGTATTTACATAATATATACGTGTGTACTGTTTATATTATGTATGAATACATAAACATACTGTATATAAAATACAAAAATATACAAATTAAATGTATTTACTTACATATTTATGTGTATATATATATATATATATACAGTGCATCCGGAAAGTATTGTTAGCGCTTCACTTTTTCCACATTTTTATGTTACAGTCTTATTCCAAAAATGATTTAATTCATTTATTTCCTCAACATTCTACACACAATACCCCATAAAAATTTTTTTTTTTTGAAATTGTTGCAAATTTATTAAAAATAAAAAAGCTGAAAAATGACATGAACATCAGTATTCACAGCCTTTGCTCAATACTTTGTTGATGCACCTTTGGCAGCAATTACAGCCTCAAGTCTTTTTGAATATGATGCCACAAGCTTGGCACACCTGTCTTTAGGAATTGTTGCCCATTCCTCTTTGCAGTACCTCTCAAGCTCTATTAGGTTGGATGGGAAGCGACGGTGTACAGCCATTTTCAGAACTCTCCAGAGATGTTCAATAGGCTTTAGGTCTGGGCTCTGGCTGGGCCACTTAAGGATATTCACTGAGTTGTTGTGAAGCCAATCCATTGATATTTTGGTGGTGTGCTTTGGGTCATTGTCCTGCTGGAAGATGAACCGTCGCCTCAGTCTGAAGTCATGAGCACTCTGAAGCCGGTTTTCATTCAGGATGTCTCTGTACATTGCTGCATTCATTTTTTTCTCTATCCTGACTAGTCTTCCAGTTCCTGCTGCTGAAAAACATCCCCACAGCATGATGCTGCCACCACCATGCTTCACTGCAGGGATGGTATTAGCCTGGTGTTGAGCGGTGCCTGGTTTTCTCCAAACGTTACGCCTGGCATTCACTCCAAAGAGTTCAATTTTAGTCTCATCAGACCAGAGAATTTTGTTTCTTATGGTCTGAGAGTCCTTCAGATGCCTTTTGGCAAATTCCAGGTGGGGAGTGGCTTCTGTCTGGCCACTCTACTGTACAGGCCTGATTGGTGGATTGCTGCACAGATGGTTGTCCCTCTGTAAGGTTCTCCTCGCTTCACAGAAGAACGCTGGAGCTCAGACAGAGTGACCATTGGGTTATTGATCACCTCCCTGACTAAGGCCCTTCTCCGCCGATCACTCAGCTTAGATGGCCGGCCAGCTCTAGGAAGAGTCCTGGTGGTTCCAAACATCTTTCACTTACGGATGATGGAGGCCACTGTGCTCATTGGAACTTTCAGAGCAGCAGAAAGTTTTCTTTCCCCAGCCTTGTGCTTTGAGAAAATCCTGTCTCTGAGCTCTACAGACTATTCCTTTGTCTTCATGCTTGGTTTGTGCTTTGACATGGACTGTCAACCCTGGGACCTTTATATAGACAGGTGTATGCCTTTTCAGATCATTTCCAATCAACTGAATATTCCACTAAATTAAGCTGCTGAAACATCTCAAGAATGATCAGTGGAAACAGAATGTACCTGAGCTCAATTTAGAGCATCACGGCAGATATTATTATTATTATTAGTTCAGATATTATTATTATTATTATTATTATTATTATTTCCACTACTGCTGCTATGCATTTCATTTGACATTTTAATAATGATTAAATCCAATAGAAATTATGCTGAACTTTTTTAACAGTTTTAGGGTTTTGTCGAACTCTTCTCTCCTAAAGAAAATTAAATCTAATGTCTAATAAAATCTAATAACATTTCCTTAATAGGTTGTTCTTCAAAAAGATCTACAGTTTCCATCACTTGTTCTT